>OX421504.1:29877357-30304857 GCA_949126835.1 Anisus vortex
AATGTTGCCTGTAAATTACACAATGGAAAGCGTTATAAGGTCTCTTTAAAAAAACGGACGAGTCCAGGGCGTAACGATAGGTTTGAGCTCAGGGGTGGGGGCACACCCAAGATCTGTCCGGGCTGGAGCCACCCCCACGACACCAAAGGCGTGGCATGCCGTGTAACAGTGAGAATTCCGCAGCTAGGTTGCCCACTGCGGTTCCCCTAAGGATCATTATCGTGGTGGCTCGCCCGTATAACTGCACTGTCACCAGGTAGCACAAATCCTATACTACATGTACAGACATCCAGGCACCGGGTGGTTCTCGAGACGGGGTTGCAGCGTCCATTGTTTCCTCCCCACCGAGACCCCGTATCCTCTCGGCAGTGCAATGGGTTTCGGACCCGCTGTATGTGTATTCTTAACGGGAACGTATCGGCGGTTTACACTCTTCGCCAGTCTTTGAGGCCCATGGGTACAAAAGTGTCACCTAATATCAGACACAGCTATCCTAAGCCCGCTAGCTATTTGACGCACGCTCGCAAGTAGACTATGTGTCATTTAGTAATGGTCATTCAGCGATGCAGAGACGGACACGGGCTTTTTTTATGTATGACTTGATAGAGAGAATTCTTCAGAAAGTGCAGTTAGTTCATGAATAGCGGGCCTACAAGTAACTAGCTTACGCTCGCTCCAGACTTTACAGGGCGATGCTAAGGAAGGGCCCATTAGTTCTTAATCGAGCCACTACTTTAAAAAAATCAGCGCGATTCCTGTTTCTAATTAGTATATTGGTTATTTAGCAGCAATTGTGTTCTACGTCACATTTCATCCACAATGAAACGCCCCATCCCTTTTGCCATTCTCGGAAAATAATCTAAATATAGTAAGAAATCTAGGGCCCATATACGACTTTGAATAACTTTTACGTCACAATTCATTGGCTCCATAGTATCAGAAGTACTGATCTTAAAACCGTTTTTTTCTTCAAAATCGGTTTATGGTTGTATAAAACCGGTTTAAAACCGGATTTCGGTTCCCCCCTCCCCAAAAAAATCCGGTATTCCGCTTTTCGTTTAACAACCCTAAATCAGAAGACAATTTTATTTGCGCCCTTAATATTTTGACAGTTTTGCAGCATTAGCTGTGTCTGTGGAGACCTATCCTTGAGAGATAAACTGTCGCATCTCTGGCACTTGAAAGCGAGACCGTTGGAGTTGGGCAGGGGCAGCCTATGTTTTTTTTTCTTTGCTGCTCTTTTAGCCTCCGTCATAAGGCGAATTTGCCCTCTGGCAGCATTTGTACCGGTGTGTAGGGTGCTTCTCCAACTACTTCTGTTCTGAGCCATCTACGTCACAATTACACTGTGGCAATAGGTCATTAGCGGATCAGTCTATTGATTTTAATCGACTGTTCTGCTATTGACTCACCAAGCTAAATATTGCTGTTATAATTATTAAGTTATAATTTTTTAAATTTAAAGTGTAAATCTGTTCACATTATTTCAAGAAGGTTTGCACCGCCCATTTGTCCTCCATCGCCATCCTATCGCCCCCCGGGATCGTTATCGCCCCCCAAGACCTCTTCACCGCCCCCTGGGGGGCGATATCGCCCCCGTTGAGAACCTATGCACTAACTGGTCCAACATGCGGCCAAGATTTAAATATTGGCACAATATTGGACCAATGTTTGACCAATATAGTGTGCTTGTTAGGGTTGTTAGGTATAACTATTCCCTTGTAATACGCTTTACAACATTTTTCTTTATTCGTTTTAGTTGTTTGTTTTTTTTTAGTTTCTCTTTAGTTAATGTGTCCCAGACAGAAAATGAATGATTATAATTTAAATTAGGCTTAACCCTAACCTAGAAGAAAAGTAAACCAACGTCACGGTATTAACCGTCTAAAACTTACACTTAACGCGCATGCATATTAAACTAGGTCAAAGACTCGTTCATTTAGAAGAGAGTCAACTCACCTTTCCGAGCCACTCAGCTTTTCGTTTTTGTGTGTGTGTGTGTGCATGCTATTTACTGGGCTCTGCGGCTGTACTGCGTCATTTCATCTGTCTTGATTCACATGTTAAATGTTCTTGCATGCGATTACTCATTCCATTGAAAGACAATTCATTCTACTTAATGTGTTTAGAAGTAGAGTAAACCATTAGAGTACGGGCTAATTACGATGGCGTGGGAGAGTTCGTTGACTGCTTAAAGTGGGGGCTGGAGAATGCTGAATCTTTGCCCATTATGTCCATCATCTAATAACCAACAGTACCGGTATTCGTTATTCAAAACTGTTAATGTATACACTCGTATGTATGTATATATTGTGCGATAATTTAAAGATGTTAATACCTAACGATCCTTAATTAAAACATAGGTGGCTTTATGTAAATATTAAATTAAGAAAAAATATTTCTTTCCTTTGTGCTTTGACGTCATAAGTGTAGAAATCTCCACATTTTATTAGGCGGGGGAAAAGTACACATTTATTTGTTTTGATAAATGGTGTCACGAAAAAACGTAGGCCTATAAACTATAAATATCATAAGAACCTATAAACTACAAGCCTTATAAAAACATATAAATTATAAACTATAGATCTAAACCTTTAAAAAAAAAACTAGAATATAAATAGATCAAGTAGCGCAACACCCATTCAACATGTGCCTTGAATTCGATTTGCGTATCAACAGTTGTCGGCAAAGTTATATCGGCTCATTAATTGCACATTGGATTTTCGGTGTTATTAATTTGTGATTTATTTTGTATTGTTCAAATGCCCGAAGTATTTTGTCACTGATCTATAAAAATGATTTACATTTATTAGGCACAGAAAAGATATGCTTGATGCAAAAAAGCGCCCGCCATTGTTTTTTTTTTTTTCAGCTTGTCTATAAACTTATATTTTCTAAACACAGGAAAAACAGATCATGTGAAACACAATTAATATGTTTAATATATTATTATCTTATCTAAAGTATTAGATAATAACAACCAAATTTATGCTATATTATCCTGCAATGGTGCCCACTCCACAGAGAGGCCCGTAACCAGGCCTGGCCTCTGGGAGCCACCATGGAGGAAAAGCTCTGGGGCCCAAAGCCATTCCTACAGACAACAGCCCGGTTTGTCAGAGAAACAGGACTGCCAGTCTGACACAGCAAAGGAAAACGAAATGGAACGCAGAAGAAAAGAAGATGCTATATTACTTGATTTCTCCAAAGCATGCGATAAAGTTCACCATATTATTCTGATAGGTAGAAAAACAGACTGTAATAACTAATGGCTCTAAGTCATCACCAATAACTGTAAGCTCAGGAGTTCTACAAGGAACTGTTCTAGTGCCACGCCTATTTCTGATCTCCCTAAAGGCATCAACACAGTAACAAAAGTAAGATTATTAGCATATGATTGTATAATTTATAGAACAATAAAAACAGAAAAAGATAGTGAACTCTTATAAAAAAGACTTAGATTAGATGAATTACAAAAATGGGAATCTAACAGGAACAAAATGTCAACTGTTAATAAGAGTATTCAAGAAAAAGAAAAAGAAATTACAAACTTCTTCATTCATGGTTAAGTCCTAACCAAAGCTAACAATGCAAAGTACTTAGGAGTAATAATAAATGATAAACTATCTTGGAATTCACATATTGATGAAGTAATTAAAAAATCTAACAAAACATTGGGCTTCATAAAAAGAAACTTTTACAAATAGATATATATATACAGAGAGAGACAGATAGATAGACAGATAGATAGACCGATAGATAGATAGATAGACAGTTAGATAGATAGATAGATAGATAGATAGATAGATAGATAGACCGATAGATAGATAGATAGATAGTTAGACAGATAGATTAATAGATAGATAGATAGATAGACAGATAGACCGATAGATAGATAGACAGGTAGATAAATATATAGATAGATAGATGAAGTTCTGGGTATTCTCCGTCCATCACTGAATATTTCAGTCGGCTATCAGTGGAAAGGTGAGAAGAACTCTGAAGAGATCAGCCGAGTGGTTCTTGATGATCCGAACCACGCCCTCCACTCACTAGTATTCTAAGCCCCCTAAGTACTTGAAGCTGTTGGATTGGCAATGCAGATAGTTGAGTCACTGTTGTTGTATCTTTAGATTGTTGTTATGTTTTCTTGTTGTGCCTTATGGCCTTTTATCGTTCTCAATAAGACATTGTTATCAGCACACAATTCTAAAAGATTACATCAAATTCAGAAAAGAGCGGCAGGGTTCATTACTGTGGAATATTCACAACTGACCAATAGTTAAATCACTTAACCTAGAAGGGCAAATATTATTAGAGTGGTAATAATATTATATAAGGCATTAAATTCTAACTTAGAAGTACAGCACAATAACAATCTGTTGCAATTCTTAGATAAACATTACGACAATTTTATTTTCTTATCCCATGTGCAAGAACAAAAGCAAACAAGTACTCTTTCTTCCCGAGTGGCATCCGGGCATGGAATGGGTTACCTGAACAAACCAGGAAAATTAATAGCCTAACATTATTTAAACCACTGATCAAAATACAGGACTAGACTCAGACCGTATGAGCGTAGAACGGAATAATCTTGTGACTGTCCATCAAACGGATTTCAAGTCTGGTCTGACTGTCCGTTTCATTCATGCCTCAAAAACCACGTGAATTCTTTAGTCAGCTGATAGTGCTGTGTTACAAGTTTTTTTTTTGTTTGTTTTGTTTTAGAGCGTACAATTCTTAGTGTAGTAACAGAGTATATTTAACCCTTACAGTCCCGGGCGCGTATATAGCGGAACTGAAGGCAGCATAGATAGAAGTAAGTCGGTACGGGAAGGGTTAATATTTAATTTGGGGAGAGTGAGGATGGTTGGGTATAGTGTATATATGGGCCACCCCCTCTACAGCCCAAACGAGACATCCAGTGCAGTTCCGCACACAATGAAAAAACTCACTAATGTTGTTTCCTCTACACAAGAGCTGTTTTCCCGCACTTTTAATGAAAACTAACTTTTTTTACAAGCAGTTTTTGTTTTCAAGCCGCTAAAGCTAGATTTTCACACCCATTCTTCTTATTCTAAGTACCACAATTTGAATACTAGTCTTTGGTAAGTACAAGTTTATGTTAACTTATTCTTCACATGACGTTTTGAAACTTGTTTTATTATAATATCGCTTAAAACTTTTAATCTAGGTCACTTTCTATACAACTGCTCCCTGTGGGGATGATTGGACCAGCAGTGGCTCACTTATCCCCACTGCTGCCACTTTAATGTTATTTTGTCTAAATGTTTCAAATATAAAAAAAAAAACATATTAAATTCTGCATTCAAACATATAAATATATGATAGAAATGCTAATGATCCTTTTAAAAATATTTTTCGGCTATTTATTAGATTAATTATTATAGAATATAGGCTATATCGTAGTCCATATAGAATATAGAGACTTTTTTAGTCATGACATGTAGAGAAATTGTATTCATATTTTGATATAGCCTTAAGTGTGCCTTATACATTCTGTTTTATATATTTATATATTTTAGGTGCATCATGCCTCGGTTTTATAAACGTTAAAAGAACAGCACATGGGACAACCTTGCCAGAGGAAATGAAAAAGGTAGTAGAGGCAGTGGCTAATGGAATGAAGGTGAGGGAGGCAGCCAGACAGTACAGAATACCAAGGAGCACACTACAGCACAACATAGAAAGGCAAAGTCTGCAGCTGAACTACGACCTAACTATCAAAATAGACAAATATTTTCACCAGCAGAAGAAGCTATTTTGGCAGAATATCTCGATACTTGTGCAAAAATGTTTTATGGAGTGACTACCCAAAACTTGAGAAACTTAGCTTATGAGATGGCTGTTGCTTTTAAAATTTCACACCCGTCCCAGTAGGACGAGAATAAAACAGCAGGCAAAGAATGGATGATGGGTTTCATGAGACGAAATCCTCGCTTAAGTATCCGGCAACCAGAAGCTACATCATATTCAAGAGCAACAGCATTCAATAGACATACAGTGGTTATATTTTTTTACCCTGCTTGAGAAAACTTATCGTGAACTAAATATAACAGGAGAACAGATATTTAATATGGAAGGAAAAAGTATTACTACAGTCCACAAGGTACCAAAAGTAGTTGGTCCATGTGGTATTAAGCAGATGGGACAAATTACATCAGGAGAAAGGGGTGCGCTGGTGACTATGTGTTGTGTTATTTCAGCAGTTGGTCAAAGCTTGCCACTATTGTTTCCACCTAAGAATCTGACAGCCCATATTATGCTGAATGCTGCACCATAAGGATCTTTTTGTCTTGCTCATCCATCAGGATGGATGACTGGGGATAACTTTATTAAAGTCATAGAACACATAATAAAAAATGTACGACCTTCAAAAGACTTCCCAATAAATCTGACTTTAGACAATCATGAAAGCCAACTTTCCTACAATGCTCTAGAATTGGCAAAGAAAAATAGTATTTACATCATCACTCTTCCACCTCATGTAATTTAAATGTTTTATTGGCCTTTTTTAAAAATGTTACTCAAACGGCCCAGTTATCCCCACCTGATGCCCCAGTTATACCCACCAGTGGACCATATATCACCACTTTGATATACCTCACTAAAACATTAATAACTTTTTTTCTGTTCATATTACTGCTGTGCAATCAGATAAATAAACATACTTTCATGTAAAACTAACCTTTTCGTGACATCTTTTTTAGTTTTTGTAATATATTAATTTTTATGAAATTTGCATTTTCTCGGCCCAATCATCCCTACTCTCCCCTATTGTGTGACAGTATGGGACAGAGACCTAAGCCTAAATACCAAAGATTATAGACCAAGTGCGATTGGGTGCCATTTCCGAAATTAAAACAACAACAACGCAGTCTCTTTGCACCAAATAGCAACTTTACAAACAGTTGCCTACCGATCGTGGGCATAGGTTATAAAAAAAAACGAGTCATTCTATAGACACCCCAAATTCACAGAGAACGAATTTTGCATCGGCGATGGTTGTCTGGAGCTCCTCTAAGCTCCAAAACTCTTGTTGGAAAGTGCGGCATGCCGGCCGTCGTCTTCCTCGCCAACTCGTCCAGGACGTAACGGTGTGAAGGGGTGGATCAAGGGCAGGCACACCAAGTGCCAGTCTGAGACTAGCCACCCCGCGCGGCACACCGACAGGGCGTCCCAAATAACACAGGGCACGGTCTCTGCAGTATGTGCACTCCACTCTCTCACCTGCGCAATTCCCCTCGGATCATTAACGTGGCGGCTCGCTCGCATGCTAGCACAAATTCCAGACAATAGGTCCGGACATCCAAGCACCAGGGCGGGGTTGAGACGGGCTTTTGCGCTCATCGCTTCCTCCCCACCGAATCTCAAAGCATCTCGGCAGTGCAAAGATCCTAGGACTCGCAACAGGGGCTGCCCCCCCCCCCCCCCTGCGTTGTTCTCTTAATGAAAGCGTACAACGGTGGTTTCCACACTTCACCAGCGTTGAGGCCCATGTCTACAAAAGTGCACCAACAGCCCCAACACCACCAAATCCACATTGAACACGACGATACTGATTAGTGCGATCTTTGATGATTCCTTTTTGCTAGCCAAACGCTCTCAGCTCAGTTTTTAGGCCAATTCTGTCTGCTGTACTTTTTTTCAGTTGCGTAAACAATTTTCGTTCTAATAGCAAACATTCGCTATTTCCTTTTATCTTTTCCTCGATTAGACAGACCTGCAAAATCAAACAACGGACATAAGATTTGAGATAAACTTCTTTTATATTTTTTGTCTTGTCTGTAGGTGACTAGGTCGACCTATGTAGGCTAGTGCAGCGTGTCAGTTGTACCGAGCAATGACGTCATTGAATTCTTGAAAACACAACGGGAAGAAGCTCGGGTGAAGAAAAAAAGTAAGAACTCCGGTTAGCGGGGAAGAGAAAAAAAAGAAAAGAAACGAAACAAAGACAAAATAAACCTCTGCAGAAGTTGCGTCTTTTATTTCCAATATTACAGTAACAGACTTAGGCTACGGTGTGTATCCGGATCGGTTTTTACCGTCATAGTCTATTTATCTTCCACTCATTTTTTCGTCTTCTTTTCACCTCGAAAAAAAAATAATTTTTAAGGCCAAAAATATTTTTTTAACGTTTCTAAACGTCTAGATCTAGAATCTAGATCAATTTTTTTTTTCGTTTTCTTTGTTCTTTCTTTCTTCCTTCTGTCGGATAGTTTTATAGGTTCGTGATTTGTGTTCAAAGGGGTAAGCTCTTCTGTGTTGGAGGCGGTTAAATGTCAGGTGATATTTATGCGCGGGGATTCCCCAAACTTATAATTGCCAGGGTACCGAGATAAAAAAAAAAAAACATCATTGGTACACGAAATTTAAATTTTGTTGAGATAAACAGAGATTGGCTGAGCTTTTGTTTAAATATATTCCATTTCTAAGCCTGATAATGTTATTCATTGAAGTGGCATTGAAAGGATTTTAAAAGTCCTAATAAGCGTTCTTGGTTGCCATGCAACGCTATGTAACGCAACCCAGGTGGGCTTACTTTGTACTCCCGCTTCATTCCCCACGCCCCCTTCTTTTAGCCTGTCGCCGTAAACAAATCGCTCATTGTTTCATCTTCTAATTATTATCGTTTTTTTTATCTTTAATAACCGGAAGCAATAAATTTGGTATGACGATCCACTATTTATCAAAATAGGCCTAGATCTAATCATTTCTCACAATTAGTAGGCCTACATAAGGATAAAAAAAAAGGCTTTTTTGTAAAACAGAGACATTGTAGAAGTCTGTCTATTAGGTCTGCAAGATTTACGCGCAAACTACTTCTAGATTCTAGATAGATCTAGAACGTATATTATGTTTGAACATCACCTAGGCCAGGGGCAGGCAACTTTTCAATAATAGTGTGACATAGTAGGCTTTATAACTCATTCAGCGTGCCAACAGCCTTGAAGCCATCCTACTCTAGCAAAGACATTTCTTTCAGAAGAGACTTCAATTGCCTTTTTTTAGGGGGGGGGGGGGGAGGGTCTTCTTCGTGCCATTGGACATTGCTCTGCCTGCCGAGTTAGGCACGCGTGCCATCGGTTGCCAATCCCTGACCTAGGCAAACATACAATTAGTAGATTTTAATAGATGACGTGTCTTTGATTTTATTTTATGTATGCTACTGCTACAGTATATATTTTACAAAAGCTTTTGAACAAATGCATTTCATTGTCCTAGTTGAATTATTTTTTTTCAATAGATGGACAGACAAATAATTGAGTGGATGGATGGATGGATTTATAGATTGAAAGACAGAGAAACAGACAGGCAGATAGATATAGGTATAGAATAATTAACAAATTTATAGATTGACAAGCTAAATTCCCCGGCGTTGCCTATATAAGCTACAGATTACAATTTTTATAAACTGCAATGAACAAAAATATATAGCTCTAATAATGTTTTACTGAAGACATTTAGGAAATTAATTTAATAGAAATATTGTAATCGGGTTAGAAAAGGGAATTCTTTTTATTTAACAAAAAGCTAAATTGCCCGGTGTTGCCCGTGGATTTACAATCTTCTTTTAAAAGTAATATTAATTGAAATAAAAATATTTTAGACAAAAAATAGGTATACACTAACTGGAGAATCGAACCCGGGTCGAACGTATGGCAGTTCGATACGTTATCCACTCAACGAGGACACAACCATGTGCTAAGTCAAATTGCAAAGGTAAAAAAAACAACAAGATTATGTGTCTTACATAAACATAGATAGATAGAACAGCACGGACTACAACTAAAAAGAATAGATAAAGATACTTAGATACGTATAAAGCTGATGGACAAACAGTCAGACCGATACACTGATAGACGAATAATAGGCAGAAATACGATAGATAGATAATTATATATGTGTACTGATAGATAGATGTTAGGTAGAAATACGATAGATGATACATAGATATACTGATAGACAGATGATAGGTATAAATACAATAGATAGATGATAGATAGATATACTGATGGATATATAGATAGATATGTAGATAGAAGGAGAACAGAAGAATGAATAAATTGATAGACAGATAGGGCCTATTTCGATAGATATATTTATAGATGGGTGGATAGGTAGGTAAATAGATACTTAGATCGATAAAAAATTTCAGATAGAATAAAATACAAGCAGATAGTGTCAGATAGTTAAATGGATAGGCAGATATATAGAAAGATATATAAAAAAATATATATACATAGATAGAGAGATACATTGAAAGATAATATATAAGACAGACAGAAAGTTAAATGCTAGATAGATGGACCGACAGATGGCCAGTCGATAGATAATTAGATAAATGGATACATAGTAATTTACATATATAGATACATAGATAGATACTTTGATTAGCGACGGACAAAGTTACTCTCTTGTAGAATTGTTGATAAACTGGAGACAACTTAGGGTGACACTAACCAGTGTCATAAAGACAAGCATTACTTCCCTTGTTGTCCTTGGTGACAGTTGACAAGTTGACACCGTACCCACTCGCCTATATTTTATAAAACGAACAGAAATATCAAAGACTAAAACATTTTTTTACCCCTAAAATTAAATGTTGCTACAAGAGCCGGTAGAGCCATATAGATATGTGTGCCAATATAAATAGCCGGCTGGTCCAGCGGTTAGTTCACCGGACTGTCAACCAAAAAACCAACTGACAGGTCACGGGTTCTATCCCTGCCACCGACGGATCCCTGTCGCCCTGAAGGAGTTATGGGCCTAGTGGACGTAATAATCTTCTATCTAGAAGGAACGTCTGTAAACCTATACGATTATAAGATAGATAGATATGAAATGAAACACCAAGAGGAAACAAGGTTAAAGATCAAAGTAGTAACAGTATATAAAGCATGAAATTCTAACTTAGAAATATAACTCAATAATCTATTGCAATACTGAGATTGACATACATAGCCAGAAAAAAGGTTTTGTTATCGCACAGGCATATAGAATATGGATTCTCTTTTTTTTTCTAGAGTGGCATACGGATATGGAATGGGTTGCCTGGACTTTCAACTTAACATCATTTTAGAGACCTAGATGAATTACAAAAATTGGAATCAAATTGGAGAATTTCTTTTTACTTTTCATCCAGAAAAATGCCAACTTTAAAAAGTATCCATGAAGAAGAAAAGAATAATTACAACTACTTCATTTATGGTAACGACCTAACCCAAACTAACAATGCCAAGAAAATAGGTGCAATAAAAAATGATAAATTATCTTGAAATCCTCATATTGATAAAGTAATAAAAAATCGAACAAAACATTATCCTTCATAAAAAGGAACTTTTACAAAATTAATGTAAAAAGGATATAAAAATAAAATGCTCTCAAATTAGTTAGACATATACTAGAATATGCAACTTCTGTATGGGACCCATAAAAAGCATTACAAAGTCAGAACAAATAGGCCTACATAAAAGAGATGTACTAGCAAATATTCACAACTGCCAAGAGTAACACCAATAGTTAAAACACTAAACCTAGAAGCACTAGAGGAGAGAAGGGCAAAGAGTAAAGTAGTAATAGTACGCTAGGCATTCAACTCTAATTTAGACATACAACACAATAACAATGAGTTGCAATGCTCAGCTAAACATAAGGACAAAAACACTTTCCTTATCTTTTCTTATGCGAGAACAAATGCATATATGTACTCTTTCTTTGGCGTCTTCCCGAGTGGCTCCGGGCATGAAATTGTTTGCCTAAACAAACCAGAAAAAAACAGTAACTTAACATCATTTTAAAACACTAATAAAAATGCAAGACTAGACTCAGACCACGGAGGTACGTAGGACGCAATAATCTTCTTTATAGAGTCTGTAATATATAAGATAATAGGCTTTGTTTATCAGGTGATCTGGTGTTTGTGATAGGGAGTGGTATTGCTTAATATAAAGCATATATCTATATATTATATATATAAAGAGAGAGTTCAGTGCCTACATCTCAGTGCTTCAAAACTGCTTCATGCCTAACAATGTGAAATCGGAATCGAAAGTATTGATATCCGATAGAAAGCAAAATATCGATACTATGGTGGTTTAATCAGTCGGATTCATTGGAGTAGCAATATCTGATACTCGCACAGACTCGCACTAAAAACATGGCTACTGATTCTAAAACTAGCAACGATTAGGCTTTCTTGTCAATGCAAAAGCTACACGGTTTGCATTAACATGTTATTACTTTCTATTTGGCCTCGCGTATTCTGTCTTCAGGCTAAGGCGTCTAGGGTCGGGTTCTGTTTGAAATAATTTACCCAGGCCATTCAATAAATTTGTAAATAATTAAATAGCTGAACTTTTATAAGCACGTAGGCCTACGTTTCAAGTAGAATTTTAATGCAGGCTTAGGCCTATTTACAATGATTAATATGATGAATAAACTTAGAGAAAGTAGACCTACACCTGGAACCAAGAGTAAATTGGCCAAATTCGATGTTCCAGAATCTATCAAACTGTAAAAACTATAAACTGTCAGTCAGGTGCCATTTGTTAACAAATTGAAGCATCTTGGTGATTTATTGGAGCCCACACTGTCCTTCGACCATCATATATCTCATATGTGCAGAGGTTTATATCTTCAGTTGCGTAGACTTGGCCAAATACGACCCTATTTGTCCACTGATTCTGCAAAGACACTGGCAGTCGCCCTGATACTTTCCCATATTGTCTATTGTAACGCCCTGCTAGCCGGCCTTTCCCGAAGACAAAATCGCCAGACTACAGCGAATACAGAACAGTACCGCGCGTTTGGTTATGCGAAAGTCAAAACGAGACTCGGGAAACGCTACATTGGCTCCCAGTGAAAGCAAGAATTGAATTTAAAATTGCATCACTTTGCCACCAATGTTTAAACAATAACAGAATGCCATCATACCTCAGTGGACTAATTTCATCATAATTCCTGTAGCTACTTGACGACTAAAACGCAAAACCCCGAACATATTAGATACCACCTACTAGAAATATTTAGATGACACTAAGCACAGCTATGTCTAAACAAATAATCGCTAAGCTATAATTAAATTGAAGTAAACAATAATAAACGATCTAGTCTATAGGTCTATTAGAAATATACATAATATGTAAGTATGTTTACACACACATATATATATATATATACATATTATATGGGAAAGGTGGGTTATAACGTACCGCTGGGTAATTCGTACCTGTGCTGTTTTACATATTTTGACTGGTTGTAATTAACATTTAAGCCCGTTAACACATGCCAGCACATTAATTTTGACTGCCATAGAAAAATGGTGGACATGAACAAGAAAATAAAACGGTAAGCACGCTTTATATATATATATATTTTTTTACATTACTTGATGTTATTTTTGACTAGTGCCTCTAGTCGTACTACGTAGGTCTGGTTAAACATAGATTATTTATATTTGTTTAATGTGCTTACTAGCCACTCTACTTGATTAATAAGTAAGCTTACATTTTGGTCGGTTTTCTATTGTCGATAAATACACAGAAGCAACAAACAATGTTGAGCCTGAGTCGGCTATAGAGGGCAATACGTACCGGTACTCATTGCAGCGCTAGATAATTACATATTTCCTGTAAGAAACATCTCAACAATACCAGTGCCAGTTACAAAACAAGTACAACGAAAAAAAAAAACACTATAAATTTTAAGCTCCCAAAATGTTCACGTCAATACCTTATTAAAAAAAAAAAGTTTTCATTGATGCCAAAGCTCAAAATGCAACTAGTCGATTTGAAAAAAACAACAACAACAATAGCTCAAATTATCAACGCACAAAAATACCAATAGGCCTACACGTAAAACAAATTAGTGCAGAAGTACAGAGAAAGCACCAAAAAAAAAAAAAAAGTCAAAAGGTCTGAAGGCCAACAAAATAAAGGTCTGCAATGGTACCGGGTACTGGTTTACGCATGATAAGAACCTCAAGCAAGATATGATAAAATGTTTTAAGCTTTAGTGCATAAGTAGGCTACATCTTGCATTCTCTGAATCAGCATCACAAAGTGGGTTACTGGATAATTATTCTTGTGAATTGATTATTAAATACGAATATGAGATAAGCTTAGGCTATATATATAGAGAGAGACTTCAACTTATAAATGTCAACCTTTCAAAAAAAAAATAAATTTCTTCATTCCTTTTGGTACTTGTTACTTTCCCTAGTGGTACGAATTGAACGCTGGTGAGGGCAATTCGAGTAAATCACCTCAGCGCGAACTCCAGCACGTTGCGAACACCACTCGAAAAAACGTTCGCAGTTTCTCTATTTTCATGTCTACTACGAAAGCGAGCGTCAATATAAAGAAAGCAGTAATTCCTCAATATCCTTAGGCCGTTTCAGTTACGGGAAGAGCATTTTTGTGACCAAAGAGTGACGACATTTGGGGCCATGGTGGTGGCTATGCTAAAAACCTCCCACCGGATGAACGAGGGTGGTATCCGGGTTAAGACTACTTTTCTTTTCCTTTTTACATTTAAATGTGTTTGCTATCGGATCATCACTAGGATATAGTTAAGGAACAATGCTGTTATGATTTACAATACTTAGGCCCTATTTATAGTAGGCCTAATGTTCGTTTTAAAGGGGTGTTCGCAATGATGTATGCAATACGTAGGATTGATCCTCATAGCGAACACCTTTTATTCTGTTGAGGTGGGTATCTAAAAACTGTCGAAAATGCACCTCAAAGGGACTATTACTAGTCTCACTGGATTATTAGATGAGCTGTACTTAGAGCAAGACTCGGGAGAGAAGAAGAGCAGAAAAAAAACACTGAAAAGAGTAGGGGTCAAGAAACGTAATTGAAGTAAGATCTGATAGCAGCTACTACATATGTTATATATATGTGATATTACATTTAATGGATCTAGAAATGGCTTTAATTTCAATGTTGTTTGTTTGAAAATACAGTACAGATATCATGCATTTATCAAAAGACGCATGTCGACTATAGAAACACTAGCTTGTCTTTCTTTGTACTGTTGGTGCAGAGGTTTTCTTGGCTCACTCATAAATAGATCTAGATTTTACATCATAAAACTCATTGGTTTAGAATTTTTTTTATTTAAAAACAATTAAACGATCTGTAAAAGTCTAGACAAATGCATGTGACAATACAATAGCATGGGCATCTCCAGTGTTCGTTACATTAACAAAATAATATATATTTGATGACTTTGGCTTCGTGTTTGCTCTGAAATTAAAGTGTTCGCTGTGAAGTTAAATGAAAAAAAGTGTTCGCTATGAAGCAGCAATCATGGTCGTCTGAGTATGCAATATACACCCTAACCCTGCGTAGTAATACAATAAAGTATACTCAATCAAGTAGCCTCGTTGTCGTACTATCTTTTGGTCCTTTCGTTTTTTGTCCTATGTCTAACGGTTTAGAAACTAGATCACCAAAAACTAAGCAGGGTGCTATTTTTAGCCTTATGGTGTTCGCAAAGTGTGATTTACTCTCTTACCATCTGGTCTTTTAAATTTTGTAATTAATTGTCCTCTTTGTTTTCATAATAGCCTAACACGTTGAAATCATGTATTTTCTTTCTTTTGTCAACCATAATTGTTTTAACTTTAAAATAAACTTTTTTCTACATTTAGTTTTATTTTATTTTTTTCCTTAGGGGGTATAAAATAAATTACCCAAATCTCCCATACATAAAATGCCTAGATATAATGTAAACATGCATTAAAAACACTTTTCTAAATATACAATGCGAAGATTAAGTCGTAGGCCTACTTATGCAACATACTGGACCTATATAGTCCATTAACAAACATCTGTACACGATCCATGCGCTATATTTATATACACATAACACTAATTAGTCGACTGTAACATATGCCAAAAATGCTAAAGTAGGCCTACTAGATATAGATCTATATAATAAAAGACATTATATAGATTAAACCAACTTCACATTCTCTAAATAGTTAAAGTAAAGCCATGTCGAATTAGCATGTAGATAGGGCCAATGTTTCTCTTCAAATCTTAATTGATTGCCATTTTAAAGACCCTATTTGCGTATTTGTGTGCATTGTGCATGTTTTTGTTTAAAAGAAGGAGGAGTGCTGTTTTGTTAACATTGGTCAACTGTATAGTCTATAGGCCTACTATGTTATTATTATTCAATCAGAACAACGCTTTTCTTTTATGCCTACTGTACTTTAATTGACACATATTGGTGAGTTACCAAAAGTATTGACCCACCACAGAATAGAAATACGTCTTATAATAATAGAGTATATATCTATTTGTATGGCCCACTAGGCTTAGCACAACTAAACTTAGTAATATAAATATATTATATAGTTCAGTGCATCTACTCGCGATCACGAAAGCCTTATGCCAGGTTTTTTTAAAAACAATGAGCTTCAAATATTCATAGTCATAAAGTGGTAAATGATCAGTTAAAGGTCTAGTAACTTATCGTCGGGATTTTTTGTAAGCCCCATTACTTCATCATGCTAAATTTTAAATAGAGGTTAGTCAATATTTATAACCGATCTTTTAAATTTCAGTAGCTGTATTTTGCAACAGGGATATGCTATTTGTTTGGTCTGCAATCAAAGTGATATTACATTTATTATAGTGATATAATTAATTATTTCAACGAGTAACACAAGCCTAAAAAATATATTTATTTACTTTTTAATTCGTTACAATTGATATGCTTTTTTTTTCAGACCGCCTAACGTTGTTTTTTTTTAAAGGCTAGGCACTATAACAGATCTAGACATTTTTTATTACTGTTAATAAAAAAAAAATGTTGTAATCCGCTTAATGACATTCATTTTTTAGACGATGTTTTGATTTAAAAAAAAAATCTTTACAAATTTATATCGTAATTTAAAAAAAAAAAGAAAATGTGTGCATTTAATATAGATCTGGTTTAAATATTTTATATAGGTTATAGACTAGTGTATGTTAAATAACGTAATTTGTTGATAGAAAACGAAACAGGAGAGGAACTATTAACATTTAAATATAAAAAAACATCGCTCTTAAATTATAGTTCGTGTAAGTTGTGTTGGCACGTTTGTTGTTCAACCTTTTTTTTCCCCTTCACAGGTAAAGGCTAGAACTGTTAGGTAGAATTTCTTTTTATTGTCTGGAAATAAAGTAGACGTGAAAATCGGCATAGTTTCTTTACTTTTGACGTCATTAGCTTTCGCGATACGCGATGTTACCTAACAAGAGTCCTGACAAATCAGCCAATCACGTTAGACCACATCGGGTTCACGAGTAATGGCGTAGGGATCACGGGCTGTACCAAGTTTGTCATGCTAAAGGAGCAATTATTTAGGAAAGTCGTGAAAATTTATTTTTAAGTCAGCTACTGAGCTTTGCAGGCTCCATTTGCGCTTTTCTCTCACCAAAGCGTAAATTATTCCAAATGTCTTTTCATTTACTTAATCCATTCCATCCATAAGAGTTGGTATGTTTCGATAGAGCTGACTCCCCTTTTTACGATCCTTTTCACCTCACCTGTTAGGCGTGAGGATCTGTTCATTGCCATTGCTGGAGGAAGAGGATTTTAGGATAAACGTGGAATTTTTAATTCCTATATTTCGGATTTTTAGTGTTTTTAAGCTTACTAATCAGGGATTACAAATACGGGGATTAATTTTGTTTTTTCATAGAAACTCCGGTGACACGATTATTTAGCGTGTACACCATCGCCATTTCACAATGGATATCGCCTTCACTAAATCGACAGAAGAAGTATGTGCATACTTTGGCGTAGACGAAAGCACAGGATTATCAGACGAACAAGTAAAGAAAAATACAGAAAAATATGGACCAAACGGTAAGTTTTTCCATATAATCGGTGTAAATATTCTAAACACAAGCTTCTCGAACTTTCTTTATTAGAATTTTTCTGTGTGTCGCTGAATGGTGGCTCTGTGGCCCCGGTGTAAAGATGAAAGTAAACGATAACTTCGAAGATAACCAGATATCGTTAAAATTAAATTTAAAGTTTTATTTCCATTAACTTCGCTACCCTCTCCCCCCCACGTTAGTTCACGAAACTGTTAGTAAGAAGCTCATTATATATTCAGTTAAATTAGGTTTATTATTTTATATATAAATGGTCTATGTATTCATACTGACAAGTTCCGTTTTCTCATCTCATCGATCACCAAAAAATCACTAGTGACCAGCTCCGGCATGATTCCTTTTTTTTTCTAACCTTTATTTACGCATCAGAAATGCTAAGGTTAAAGTTAAACAAATTGATCAGCCGAAAAATCAATATTGTCAATAAATTTTCACTTCAATATCATACTTGTACCGAGTCATACCATTACAAACCAACACTCGTTAAACGAGACTAGGCTACTAATAAAGTACTAATTAAATCTTAGTCTTAGTAGAGGCAGAGCCCATTTAATAGTAATATAGTAAATAGTATCAAAAGCCTATTGAATAGAATGATAATAAGGCCTACTTACCTACTTTTAAATTTTTACTTTAGGTCTACTATTAATTAGTAAATTAGGTTTATAGTAAAACTTATAGTATAGTTTAAGTCGAGTTTTATTTATTATAAGTAGGCCTAGGAAGTAGTAGTAGGCTAATTATTATTAATTATATCATTGAAAAGTAGGCCTACTACTGGTTAATTTACTAACTTTTACTAAGCAAATATTTAGGCCTATCTTCTAAACTATTCTAAAGATTTATTTTATGAAAACCTAATTTCATGTAGAAATGTATAGTAGTAGAGTCGTGTAGGCCTAGTTAATAGTTACTACTAGGCTAGTATGATTATTACATTTAAATTAAATAAATGAATATGATAAGCACTGTCACTGGCCATTTGATAAAAATGATGGAATGATGGCCTGATTTTAAATTGTGTTAATTTATTAGACCTCAGTGTCCCCAGCCCCTTACCAAATTTTTTCCTTTTTCGTATCCCAGTTATAAATTTTTTGTAGAACATTATATTATACTAGAATCAGGTCATTTTTGCGACCCACTAACATTTTTTTTTGCCTTTACTGGCTTTACTAGCCTATCTCTTTATGTCTATTTATCAGTATCAGATAGACCTACTGAGTTTAGAGTTAGATATGAATTTATCATATTTTTCTAGACTTGTGTTGTCTATTTTATACTCAAGGCTAAAATTGGGATAAAATATTCTAAAATGTCCATTTGGGACAAAATATACTCTTGTAGGCTATTATAGGATTATTGGTATATATATATAATAAATATATTGCTAGTACAGGGGGCTTTGGACATGCTACATTATGCACAGCTGCCTTTACTTTACCCCGACAAAGGTCAGGTACCCATCAGAGCTAGGTAGACTTTGGGACACCCTCCAGACCCACGAAAAAATTCTAGTCTGCACCTGGATTTGAACCAAGGACCTCCGATACGCCAGCCGAACGTGCTACCGCACAGCCACAATGACCCCTTTATGTAGGAAGCAAAGTAATATATATATAGTAGGCCTATATATCCTATATATATACAAATTCAATTCAATATCTTTTTTTTTTATTGTTAGACATTGAAACCCTGAGACTACAGGGAAAACAGGTTTCATCAATATCCAAAGCCCTGGTATACTCTATCATGATTACTAAGGGGCTCCACCTATTTCTCACTGTTGACCTACAGACTCTTTTGGGGCTCTCCTCGAAAATATTTTGAACCTGTAACTTTTCTATTTGTCAATCCAATTATAACTAGTCCACCTAATATGGCTTATAATGTCCTTTGTTACATTATAAGAGTCAGGTTTCATGCATATTGGGAAAGTTTTGGAAAACCAAAGGCCTAATGCTAAATCAATGTTAAGGGAGTCCTTCACACCTATAACTTAAAAAAAATCATGAATAACATCAATAAAATATTTTCGTACAATCTATTTACATTAAAATCAAATTTACAGCAAATTAACATCAAATTTCACACATAACAGGATTTTGTTAATTTATGAATTTCAAAATAAAAGTTGGGTCTTTGAATGATTTTAGAGTTGGAACCCTGATAATGTTACATGTCTACTGCCTCAACTTTAAATGTTGGTGAATATTTAGTATGTAGCCACATTATAAAGCAGTTAGAGCATGTGTACATTACAAGATAAGCTATAAATGGCCAGGCTATAAATGATGGGTACCTGACATAAGTTGGGGAAAGTAAAGGAAGCTGGGCATTATGTTGTTCGCACAATCTCCTTGTATGCATTAGCTATGGTAAGTGGTGATCGCTGCTTAACTCAGGGTTCGTACGGTGTCTGGAAAGTCTGGAAAATGTCTGGAATCTAAAAAAACGCATTTCAGACTTAAAAATGTCTGGAAAATCTGTACTTTTTCACCAAAACCCCCAAAAAGTCTTAAATATGTCTGGAATCCTAAAATTGCTACAATCATCTTCATTGCCCTTTCAGACATGCCTACCGTTCCGCTTTTGGCGAATTTGTTCCGCTTTTAAAAATAAAAAAAACACATTTTGTTCCGCTTTTTACTAATTTAGTTATGCCAAATTGGAAAGTTTGGGTTTTTCCTATGTTGAAATATAGTGCGTGTCTAGGTTGATAAAACAAAGGCACATATAAGGTCACAATGCTATAATTATCATTACTTGGGTTTTCTGGGTTTATTAAAAAAGATATTCTGGTATTTTTTAACGTTTTTTGCGGTATTAAGCGTGTTTAGCAATAAATCTTTGTTTTCCTTTAGGCCTATTTACTGTATTGGTAAGATTGTGAAAATGTCTAATTGTCCTGCCTCATAAAATTTAAACCTGACTTGTTCAAACTGTAAAAAAAACTAATTCAGTTTTAAAGGAAGGAATATTCAGAGAAGTTTATTCAGCAAAGAAAAACTGTAAATTTAATGTTCTTCGTAGGCCTACTAGATCTAGACCCATTGGCATTGCTTGTGAATTGTCTTAAAACGTAGGTAAATAGATATCTATAGGATTAGGTATGTTCCTCCATGTCTGCCCTTCACCCCAGCTGGGTCCCTCTGACCTAAGCCTTTCTAGTTGGTTGGTTGTAGGCAGTGCCCTCACATAGGGGCGGGCAGAGGGGGGCTTATGCCCAAGAGGGACACTTCCAGCGGGGCGGCAAATGTAGTCTAAATATGGCAAATATAGCACTAAACAAGCAGTTACAGTATGCAAGGGGGCGACGCTGTAACTTTTGCCCTGGGGTGCTACATAAGCTTGTAAAGGCTCTGCTTGTAGCCTACTTGATTTTCAAAACCGGATTTCGGTTTGTTGGTTGCAAGGTAATCATGACTTCAAGTAGTTCACCTTTTTTTTTTTACAATTATTGTTTTTTGGAAATTAGATTAAGCTTTTAATTCAGGGAGAAATTGTATGCATAAGCTCAGAATTAACCTACTATAATCTCCCCCCCACCCCCCCACACACACACACGTATTCTATTTACTCCTCTCTACCTAGATATAACTCACTGCTGTGAGGTTGTATTATTATAGCAAAATTTTAGTAGGCTTAATGATCCTAATGATTGGAAAGTAATAGAATTAGATTATCTATTTTCATAATTAAATTGAATTCATCATTAAATCTTTTATTTAAAATAATAATAATAATTCGTATTTATAATTAATTATCATCGTAGTCTATAATTATAATTTTAAAAAAATGTCTGGAAAATGTCTGGAATTTGATTTTCCAAAAAGAGTATGAACCCTGTTAACTAGACGAACACGACCTATATTAGGAGACAAGCTTTAATCATTTAGTATGTGAGCCTAAAAAAATCCATAGTCTAAAGAAAACTGTAGCAGGAAAACAATTTCCCATTGACTTCATCACCTAGGCCAGCGATGGCGAACCTATGGCACGCATGCCACAGCTGTCACACAGAGCCATATCTGTGGGCACGCGAGCATTTACCAAAAATGGAACAGCTAAGTTATGGTATTTGGTTTTAATTGCTGTGTTGGCACATTGAAAGAAATAAGTTGGTCTTGTATTGTACTTTGGGCACGCAGCCTCAAAAAGGTTTGCCATCACTGTCCTAGGCCAAAGTATTTCATTAAAATAATATTTCAGAATTTATAATTACAACTTATAACCCTTATGTTTTGAAAGCACCTATTTCTTACTTACTGATATTTTATTTTAATAGATGTTCTTAGTTTTTAATAGCGCCTTACCAGAAATCATCTTGAATATTTGCCTCAGCCAAATATATCTTGTTTTTTCTGCACCATTTGCCATGGCAAATAATACACACACAAATGGATCTCAATAAATATCAATACATATTTCAGACTTAATCAGTTTCTAGCAGTGCTTTTTTTCTATAAAAAAAGGTACCGGAACTCCTATAAAAAAGTACCGGAATTCCTATTTATGTCTTTTGTGTCATAAAGAGAAATAACATTGAAATTAGTAGTCTATGGAAAAAAGGTTCCGGAATGCCGTTCCGGTGCGTTACATTAGAAAAAAAGCACTGGTTTCTAGTAATTGTTCGTAAGCAGGTAATAGGGAATTGGGAGGGGGGGTCAAGAGAATAAGGTTTGCCTAGGATAGCTAAACTCTGGAACTGCCACTACTGATCATTTGGTCCTAGATATGGCAAATAGGGCAAATTCTTGGGTTTGGTACTTGGTGGCTATTGTCTACTTTTGTCAAACCTAGTTTTTAATTTTAAGGCTTCTGAGAATGGCTTCTTTAAGATTAATAAAATAGTATTATAACAGGCTTAGAAGATTTTAAATTTTCAACTTACTGTAAGATAATATATTTTGGTCTAGTTTTAGCAACACATTTTTTATTTAGTGAAAACTATAATATTTGTTTAATAGATGACCATAATATCTCCCTAAAGATTTTCTATGAGTGTCAAATTACAACCTCAACAAATATCAATATATAATATATGTTAAAGAAATATATGGGATTATTTGTTCAGATTTTTGTCTTCCCTAGACAAATTTTGGTTTTTGCTATAATCCAAATTTAAACCTAAAAATTTTTATCATCACCAATTTTTGTCCTTTTTATACTTCTTATCAAAATTGTTTATTAAAGTACCACCACAACCCTGACATCTCAGGCAAGGATAGGCAAAATGGCACTGTTTATTATACTATGTCAAAGCAATTATAACTGGAATTTATTTATTATGATAAACAACAAATTTCCAATTCTAGTAAAAGTTTGGAATGCGTTTGAAAAAAATCATTCTTTTAGAAATATTAAAATAGTGGACTACTTGAGGTAAACGATATTCTTCCAACAAAACCAATAAATTCAATTTCCAATTCTTGTTGAACATTCCTAATATAGACGATGGCTACCATTTAGTATGGAAGAAAAATTGTCTTTCTGATTCCTCAACAGTCAACAGATTAACAAATAGGGTACATCTTTGCCAGTTCACATCTTTAGCATTTTCAATAAAATGATTTTTTCAAGAACATACTAAAATCAACTGTTACCAGAAGCGAAGCCAGAATTTTTTTCGGGGGGGGGGGGGGTGCTAAACTTTTTGAGAGACAAAAAAATTAACAAAATTTTGGGGAATTTAAAGGATTTTTTTGTAAAAATTAATAAAAGTGTGAGGGGGGGGGGGGGGGGGGGGGCTTAGTGCCCTTGTTGGGCTATTACAATACCTTGTTTTAAAAAAATCATTACATAGCTTGTATAAATTTAAGGAATAGAAAGTGTATTATAAGCAAATTTTGTTGTATATTTATCAGTCAAGAAATGAATATATTAATATTTTCAAGATAATAATTATTTTTATCCTTGTATCTTGGTTATAAAAACAATACGGCTAGGCTGCTTTTAATTATATTGTTCTTTTTTTTTACATCTTGATTTCAAAAGCCTATGTGGATGTATAGCACATTTTGCAGAATATGATAGTGTATACAATTTCCCCTTAAAGAGCCAGTAGAAACCTATTTTTTTATTTGTACACGCATCATGATCATTTTTGGTATATAGATAGTACAAACAGGTCCGAGTAAGTACATGTAAAAAAAAATTTTTCTGATGGTTGCGATTGAAATGGCGGCCATTTTGGATTTTTTAGTTAACGATTTACTACGCACAATAAAATGTATAGACTTGATTATTTCACAAGATAATGTATTGCAACTTTGCTGATATATATGTATAAGCTATATTTTTATAAAATTAGCAGATGAATTTTGATTAAATTGATAAATAAAATTTATATGAATTTTTTTGTAGGACATTAGAAAAAAAAATAATTAAAATGCTAAAAATTTTAATTAAAATTTAATTTAAGGAAAAGTATAACTTGTATCAAAAATTCATCTGGTAACTTTGATTATTTATATGTAATAAATGCATGCAAAAAATTTCATAAAGATTGATTCATAAATAAGGAAGTTAAAACAAAAAAGAAAAATAAAAAGTAGTATTTTGAGAAAAACTGAAAAAACTGACAATTCTAGGGGAAAAAAAACATTTGGGGAGTAAAATGAAAAATTCAGTTTTCTCATCTATTTCTTAATGGTTTGTTGTAAGTTTTTTTCGCCACAAAGAAAAGATGTTAACCTTTTATTTCATGTACCGGTATATTTAATATATAATTAAAATCATTTTTTCTATTATTGTAGTGTTAAAATGTTTTTAAAAATTAAAATAAAATTTGGATGTATACCCATTACAAATGCAATTTTTATAATTAAATAATGTTACTAAAATTTCCGAACTAAATTGTTTTAGATCCATGAATAGTTAAAGTACACAATTTAGGTGAAAGCTCAGAAATTGAATTTTCTGACATTTAGATCAATTTCACTGCCGTCCTTACCCTTTTAATTAAGCAATTATATACAGTCACTATAATGTTGCTAATGACAACAGTTTGATTGCTTAGTTATGATGTGAATAATAATTTAAACAAGTATTTCTCTGGTGGACCTTTCAGTTAATAGTGATGAAGTGGAAACACTTCCCTTTGAGTCCATGTTAGTGAGTGAAGCAGTGTTCACATGTCTCAGTAGCAACTGCATACTAGGAGATTGTGTGACCAGCTCAATGCCCTGCCACCGTTAGTTTCCTCAGCTAATGGCAGATACCTTATTGACCCAGGATATGAACCCGGGACTTTCGGTATAGTAATCCAAGCGCACTATTAGTGAACCATTACTCAGCATAAACGACTTACAGGATATTGTGTGACTAACACCATCTCATATTGTTTAAACATTTCCCAATTGATGATGGCTGCCCATTTGGGATGTATGGACACACAAGTGTCTCTTTGATATAAACAAGAATGGCTTCTGTTTTAAACCATGAACTGAGCCAGGGTCTTTTGTTTGTGGTCGGTGTCGGACCACATTGTTTGTTTTTTTGTTTGAAATAATACATGTAATAATTAGCTGTATCTTAACACTAACCAATGTTATTTATAAACACATTTCTAATGTTACCTTTTTATTTTTTTCTTCTATTTACAGAGCTCCCAGCAGAAGAAGGTATGCTAAGCCTTTTATTTTGTATTGAATTTAAGTCATTAAGTTTATTGTATTAAGTTTATTATAAATGTATATATGCTAGTTGTGTAAAATATCATTTTAATTAAAGTATTTATTTGCTAAGCTTTAAAAAATGTTTTTAAAATTCATGAAATATTTATTGAAATCAACTATTTAGCACAAGTGATTAATTCCAAACTTCATTTCATCTCTTCAGGCAAACCTTTATGGGAGCTTATATTGGAACAGTTTGATGATCTTCTAGTTAAAATTTTGCTACTTGCTGCTATAATTTCTTTTGTAAGTACCAGTGTGTGTGTCATGTGTTTTGCATCTCTATTATAGTTTTGTACAAAAGAGCCAGTGTGTGTCTAGTTGGTTGTCCGCAACTGGCGTCAGCAAAAAATTGGGAAGGTGCGATTTTCAGTTTTGGGGAAGTTGACTCTAGATACTTGTGTAGGTCTGCAAGCTCAGTGTATTTGATTTTGGGAAATGTTTACTATTGTATTCATGTAAAGCAAGTGATAGTATATAAATATGTCAGGCATACTATAGGGTGTGGCTGTCCAGAAGAATGCTAGTGGATTATTACCCTAAATTGCTAACAAAAACCTATTGACCCTAGTAAGATGTTAGTACTTTAGCACTTATTTAGTCCCATAGTGCTAAAAGTCTGTATCGTCCTGTAGTTTGCTTATACACATCATCATCTAGTTCACAAGGTGTGAGAAAATTTCTAACTATAACCAAATCTGTCAAAGTAATTGTTTGAGATAATGTGTCAAGTCATGCCAAGTTTTTTTTTTTTTTTTAAAGTTCTTTATAAATACATCAACTTTGTGCTTGAATAATTTTCATTGTGTGCAAAGAGAGAGAGAGAGAGAGATCCCTCCTGTTAGATATCATTTTATGGTAGTGAATTAAATGAATCTAGTCTTGAAGGTCAATACTTAGATGCTTGACTTGGTTTGAAGTAAGATTTACCCTTTGGAAGGAGATTGTCTCAACATTATTTAATGGTGTATATTAAAAAAATAATCTCAGCTGTTTCAGATGTAATGTCTTTCTAGTGTCCATCAGTATTAATAATGGGTGCGTTTGCTGTTTATTACACTTAGGACTGTGTGGAAATCTTATCTGTTCAAAGAAACTTATTAGTATAATCTTGGTCATCGCAGTATGAGTTTGGTAATTGGTTATATTATCTGTAGGGAAACTAACAACATTCCACCAACTCCTTTATCCATGGGCTGATAAGTTTAGACGGTTTAATTTAAATAAAGTGGAATATTTTCCAGTACCCATTATAATCAGCACATTGACCATGTGGCTATTGGAGTTGCGAGAACAGGACATTAGGAAAGATAATGTTTCTTAATTAACAGGATTAGTTTCCCATATTAGTGAACTATCATGTTTTGAGCTTGAAGTCTTAGTTGAAGATTTGTAAATGTTTCTACTGAACGCTCTCACTACTCTTGGATGGCCTAATCAGATGTATGTGTTACTTGATCTACTTTAAGTGCCATAATGTATGAACATTATTAACAGAAATCAACCTGTCCAGAATAAGTGTTGAGAAATGTATTTCTCTCCCACGTGTCTGTTCACTGGGTAATTAAAGCTTACACTGGTGGCTAAAGGTGTTGCGGGTGTATTTGGTTTACAGGAAAAGTCTTTCCAGTCAGTTTGACCTGCTGGCCTTTTTTAATCTTTGATGTTTGCCAGCTCTTCCCGTTCCTGTCCCTGTGCTAGGAGTATTAGGTCTAGAACAGCTGGCCAGCATATATCGCTTCTTTGATAACATGACATTTAAAGAACTTGCTTTCATTTACCTGTACTGCCCAGGTATTGTTCCTGAGTAGGGCAAAGAGGCCATATTGGCTAACCTAACCCAAGTCTACCTTTAATAAGCTGCATATGTCTGAAAGCTTATGTCCCATATGCTTATGAAGTATGTCCCATAAGATATGGGAATTAATAAAGGTGTATAAATGTACTTTTTACAAGTTTAAATATTTTTTCAAAAATTGATATCATAATTAATTTAAAAAAAGATCTGTACCAGTTCATACATATCTGTTTTTTAAAAAGTCTTAATACAGACTTTTGTATCTTTGGCGCGATGAGTAAAGTCAATGGTGTGGCTCTAACCAAATTGCTACGTTTGTTTCTGTGTGATTAGTTGTTTTGGCTTGTGTTGTGTCCCATTAAAAGTTAGATGTTCAAATTTTTAGGCTGGCATTACCTGATAGTACCTGTACAATATTATAGAGACCTTCTGGTTTGAAAAGTACAGTGAATGACCTACTAATTCTATGGGTCTATGGTTCGAATCCTCGTAAAAACATGACAAGTTCTATCTTAGGTACTTAAAGTGTCTATTGGGTCTGAATGGTTCCCACCATTTCATTTTTTGAGAAAGTAATAACAGCTGCACAGTTTCTTGTTATGCTGTGGCAAATGAAACTCCAAGGCTTACAGCTTTTAGTTTGAAACATGTAATCACCATTGTGTGGTTTCAGCTTGCTATGGACAAGTCTTAATGAGGCGTGAACTTTTGAACCCGAATGTTCGTGAACTTCCTCTTCTATTTTTAAACTAATAACAAAAAAAGCATGCTTTTTCTGGTGTTTGACAATTGATTTCAACCTCCACGGCCAGTTCTAGTCTTTTAGAATTATACAAAGGATACAATATTAGTTATGAGGAATCCGTTTTTAACATCAAAAGTGAACAGGCGATCATTAATACTCAAGTGTTAGTCGCGTGATTTTTATTTGTTTTCAAAATAAATGAGTCAAGAGTTGCGTTTTCTTGGTTATTGAAAAACAAAATGCGTAAATTCATAAAAACGAATAAAAAAATTCTTTTGCATTAAGCAATAAGTTTGATATTTTAAAAAGGGTGATTATTCCCTTCTGACTTTCAAAATACATTGTTTTGCTTTGTAAACATCTATTGGATATGAAATAAATTTTAATCCCCAACAAATTTGAGTACAACCAGTAAAGTAGCACACAGACATTGTTTCGAATAAAATGATCGAATAAGAACGGAAATGTTTTTGCACGTGACCTTTTATTCATGCATACACGTTAAGACTTGTCCATAATATTATAGGTAGTGTCAAAAATGAAAAATGATTACAAAATAACAATTTTATGTATCTAAACAATGTAAATGTCAAGGTTACTGATAATAGTGATCACCTTCTTGGATAGTGAAGCCTTCACTTCCAGCTTTGGCAGGATCTCTTTTTTTTTTTACACCTTTTTTGTTGTTGTTTATGGTGTATTTTCTTAACTTAATTGGATCTAAATTGGATACTGTTGGGGAGCTTCCAGAGAACATACAAAACATTAACCCTAGGAATCTTCCATTTCATGCTGAGACCTGGCTAGCAGATTTGTTCCACAGGAGATGGGTTCTGCTTTTAAACTGACATCAACTTACATTCAGGTTGTGTTGATGATACAAGTTAAATTGAATTTGTGTATTGATGATACAATTTAACAACCCTAAATCTGTGCATTGATAGCAGCCACATACGGTAGTTTCTTATTATGCTGTGGCAAATGAAACTCCTAGGCTTGCTGCTTTTAGTTTGAAACGTGTAGTAAATCAGGATGTGGGTTTCAGCTTGCTATACTATTTAGGTAACACTGATTATTGAATTAGGGTGTTGGTATTTTCTTGAGCCTTTTTGTTGTTGTTGTGAGGTTTGAGTAGAGTTTTCTAGTTCTGCTTTAAAATTTGAAACTTACATTCAGATTGCAGTTTGTGTTGACATTTAATTTAACAAATTGAATTTGTGTGTCGATGATACAATTTAACAATTTAACCTGAAATCTGTGCATTGATAGCAGCTACACAGTTTATTGTTATGCCATGGCCAATTAAACTCCTAGGCTTACTACTTTTAGTTTGAAATGTGTAGTTAATCACTCTGTTGGTTATAGCTTGCTCTATACTATAGAGGCAGCACCGCTTATTGAATTAGGGGGTTGGTATTTTCTTGAACCTTTTTTGTTGTTGTGAGGTTTGAGTAAAGAGTTTTCAAGTTCTGCTTTAAAATTTGAAACTTACATTCAGATAGCAGTTTGTGTTGACATTCAATTTAACAAATTGAATTTGTGTGTGGATGATACAATTTAACAACCTGAAATCTGTGCAGTGATAGAAGCTACACAGTTTGTTTTTATGTTGGGGCCATTGAAACTGCTAGGCTTAATGGAGACTGTGTGTTTCAGCTTGCTATACTATTGAGCAGGCAACCTTTTGATAACAGCGTGCCAAGTGGGATTGCTTATTCATTCATATTGCCAGTAGCCTAAAACTCATCCTTCTTTAGCACTAGATTTCTTGTACAAGAGACTTTAATATCCTTTTTGGAGGTCTTCGGCTTGCCATTAACAATCACTGTGGATGCCAAGTCTGGCATGAGTATCATAGGTTGCCGACCCCTGCTATAGAGGCAGCACCAATTATTGAATTAGGGTGTTGGTATGTTTTGAACCTAGTACACATCAAGGGTTTGAGCTAGTTTTTTTATTTCTTCAAGGTTTCAATGACCTATTTAGAACACCACACATACACACACAAGAAGTTCTGTTTCTCTCATCCCTGCCTGCTGCTCTCTACACATGCTGGCCTTGTTGCTAATGTCTGTCTCTCTATCTCTGCTGGAGCAAGAAAATAGGAAGAGAGAGGGGGGGGAGAGAAAAAAAAAAGGTTAATTGCTTCAGTTTTACCTGGCAGCTTTAGACTTTTAAATTTTTTTAAATTCCATCACTTTGTTAAATCCTTGATAAGAACTGGTGTGGGTGTTGAACCCTGGTTTTTGTTTTTAGACATAATAAAATCTTGTTGGGTTGTGGTTCTTTATGTGTGTGTGTGCTTGTGTCTTTCTCTTCATACTATTCAATGTTTTGTAATGGGAAGCCTTTTATAATAATAATTGTTACACTTAGAGGGTTCAGCTTTCACACCCATTTTAAAATAATTTAAGTGAGGTGATTAGTTTGTTGTTACTATTATATTATAGCATTATTTGTTTTGTTGCTTTTTTTCAATAATCATCTGTTAACCCTTCCCGTACCCGACCTACTTCTATCTATGCTGCCTTCAGTTCCGCTATATACCCGCCCGGGACTGTAAGGGTTAAGAAGTAAAATCTCCCCCCCCCCCCCTCAAAACACATATACCTTTCATTCAGAACAAATTGGTCTTCTTTTTTTGTTACAGAAGCTCCTTCTATACAGGCAATGAATGGATTATTGCGATTATAGGATTAATGCCTTCTGTGCTTATCCATGAGTTGAGCCTCGTCTTTCATTTTGATTAGGGTTTTAGATGATGTTTGGCTGTTTGGTTTGTTCATGCAACCAGAGTGCAGGTGCCTCTCTTGCAAATGGAAGAAGAAAATTGTTTTTTCATCCTCATGACTACCAGCCAGTGTGTTGTTTTAGAATGCTGTTGTGTTGAATTATATTTTAATGCCTATTGTATTTTTTTTACTACTTTGCCCTTCTGTCCTCTAATGTCTCCATGTTTAGTGATGTAACTATTGGTGTTAGTTACACTTGTTGGTTGTGAATATTCACTAGTTATGAACAGTTTCTGTGTTTTCCTTAGTGTGATGGGTCCCATACAGAAGATGCATATTCTAGTCTTTTTATGAAGCCTTGTTTTGATTTTTTTAGGTGGATTCCTTGAAAAGTTGACATTTATTATTACTTCTATACTCTGTATTTTTAATTTGGGTTACACTTTTCCCATGTAGATTGTGTTTTTTTCTTTTTCTTTGTTCCACTTCAGTTGGTACCTTTATGGGGTTGAAAGACATAGCCTACTCCAATGAGTTTCATTTTACTAACACATCTAGTTGTCTTTTTGTAAGGTTTCAGTATTTTTAAAAATGTCCTATACATTATAGACATCTGCAAATAACGTAACTGGTTTTCCTATGTTTATACTATGTCATTGGGTTATTCATTTATGTAAATTAAAATTAGTATGGGGCCTAGAAGAGTTCCACAAGGAACTCTGAGTTTAAAGTTATTGATGCTGATTAATGCTGATTAATTATTGATGCTACCGTATTTATTATTAGTTTTTGTTCTTTGCTTATAAAAAAGGCAGTGTGCAGCACACATCTTTTTTGAAAACAGCGTGCATACGGATTGTGTTGTCAGTACAATGCCCAGCTGTCCCCCCCCCCCCCCCACTAATAACTAACTACCCCTTCGCATCTGGGTAGACTTGAGGTTCATTCGGTTTTCTGGTTTTCTTTGTGTACCGGGCTAAGCCATCACTACAGCACGTGTGAGATTTCCCAATGGGGAAGGTGCACAGCAAGACAACAGAAAGCTTTATGATTAGTTTAGGCAACTGTCAAGTCTTTAGCCTACTGTCAGGGTTTCCAGTTGTACCAGCACACATTCAAGTTTTCTTCTTCCAGTATTCAATCATGAACTTTTACAATGATTAATACCCTTTTTCTATTTCTTTTTTTTTTTCTTTTTTTGTAAACCCATAACATTTTTTTTTACAATTTTCTCAATTAGAAATGATTGTTCTTCTGTTCTCAATTAGAAATGATTGTTCTTCTGTTCTCAATTAGAAATGATTGTTCTTCTGTTCTCAATTAGAAATGATTGTTCTTCTGTTCTCAATTAGAAATGATTGTTCTTCTGTTCTCAATTAGAAATGTTCTTCTGTTCTCAATTAAAAATGATTGTTCTTCTGTTCTCAATTAGAAATGTTCTTCTGTTCTCAATTAGAAATGATTGTTCTTCTGTTCTCAATTAGAAATGATTGTTCTTCTGTTCTCAATTAGAAATGTTCTTCTGTTCTCAATTAGAAATGATTGTTCTTCTGTTCTCAATTAGAAATGATTGTTCTTCTGTTCTCAATTAGAAATGTTCTTCTGTTCTCAATTAGAAATGTTCTTCTGTTCTCAATTAGAAATGATTGTTCTTCTGTTCTCAATTAGAAATGTTCTTCTGTTCTCAATTAGAAATGATTGTTCTTCTGTTCTCAATTAGAAATGATTGTTCTTCTGTTCTCAATTAGAAATGATTGTTCTTCTGTTCTCAATTAGAAATGATTGTTCTTCTGTTCTCAATTAGAAATGATTGTTCTTCTGTTCTCAATTAGAAATGATTGTTCTTCTGTTCTCAATTAGAAATGATTGTTCTTCTGTTCTCAATTAGAAATGATCTTCTGTTCTCAATTAGAAATGATCTTCTGTTCTCAATTAGAAATGTTCTTCTGTTCTCAATTAGAAATGTTCTTCTGTTCTCAATTAGAAATGATTGTTCTTCTGTTCTCAATTAGAAATGATTGTTCTTCTGTTCTCAATTAGAAATGTTCTTCTGTTCTCAATTAGAAATGATTGTTCTTCTGTTCTCAATTATAAATGATTGTTCTTCTGTTCTCAATTAGAAATGATTGTTCTTCTGTTCTCAATTAGATATGATTGTTCTTCTGTTCTCAATTAGAAATGATTGTTCTTCTGTTCTCAATTAGAAATGATTGTTCTTCTGTTCTCAATTAGAAATGATTGTTCTTCTGTTCTCAATTAGAAATGATTGTTCTGCTGTTCTCAATTAGAAATGATTGTTCTTCTGTTCTCAATTAGAAATGATTGTTCTTCTGTTCTCAATTAGAAATGATTGTTCTTCTGTTCTCAATTAGAAATGATTGTTCTTCTGTTCTCAATTAGAAATGATTGTTCTTCTGTTCTCAATTAGAAATGATTGTTCTTCTGTTCTCAATTAGAAATGATTGTTCTTCTGTTCTCAATTAGAAATGATTGTTCTTCTGTTCTCAATTAGAAATGATTGTTCTTCTGTTCTCAATTAGAAATGATTGTTCTTCTGTTCTCAATTAGAAATGATTGTTCTTCTGTTCTCAATTAGAAATGATTGTTCTTCTGTTCTCAATTAGAAATGATTGTTCTTCTGTTCTCAATTAGAAATGATTGTTCTTCTGTTCTCAATTAGAAATGATTGTTCTTCTGTTCTCAATTAGAAATGTTCTTCTGTTCTCAATTAGAAATGATTGTTCTTCTGTTCTCAATTAGAAATGTTCTTCTGTTCTCAATTAGAAATGTTCTTCTGTTCTCAATTAGAAATGATTGTTCTTCTGTTCTCAATTAGAAATGATTGTTCTTCTGTTCTCAATTAGAAATGATTGTTCTTCTGTTCTCAATTAGAAATGATTGTTCTACTGTTCTCAATTAGAAATGATTGTTCTACTGTTCTCAATTAGAAATGATTGTTCTTCTGTTCTAAAAAAAAATGTTGCTTTTCTCTATTGATTTTCACTCTTTAAAAGATTTTATTTAGTTAAAGGGAATGATACATTGAATGTAGCTGTTAGCGTTAAATCAAGAGTGAGCAATAGTTGACCCGCGGGCGACAATTCATTGTCGGCCCACCAAACGTTTTAGTGTTGCCACCACATAACTTCGAATAACAGTTTTATATTCAGTGAATTCATAATGTAACTAGATATTCAGAACGTATTGTCCATGTGGTATCAATCTCCTCGTATTAAAATTAATGTATGTCCCAGTGACAACAAAAAAAAAAAAGTTGCACGCCCCAGGGTCGTGGGATGGTGGTCTTATCTTGAGCTTATGACCTGCTTGCCTGGTCAGTTGGGGTTTTCTCATCATCGCCCACTGGCTGTGCTCTTGTTTAGTTGTGTGCTCTGTGAACGGCGTGGGTAGCTTTGTTTCTCTGTAGGGAAACTTTTTCCACTGTCAGTGGTAGGATGTGTACACCAACACTCATCTCCCCTCCCCTCCTCCAACGACAACTTCCCTTTTACATTGATGGGTGTGTTGTTACTGGACTTGGGGAGGGACCAGGAAGTCGGTGATTAAAATCCTCCATATGTAGAGAGAGAGAGAGGGAGGGGTCAGTTGTTTTAACCCTTGGGGAGGAGGGGGGTGGTGACCATCTGGGGGTGGTGGATCTTAAAGATACAGTTTGTGGATGTCTTAGCATGTGGAAAAAAACCAAGCTGTGTTTCACGTGTCTATTGAAATCCATCCGCGCCATTGAATGTGAAATTGATCTTTTAAGTCACCGAAAATAAGAAAGATGTGGCATACATCCAAACCAAAAATATTTAAACAAACCTATTCCAGACACCTCTGGTCTCCGTCTGGGATGAAAGTTATTCTTCAATTGTTGCCTTAAATCAAAACATTGTTAATGAAATGGATGCACTATAGCCAGTGGACCGGTGTGACTGGATGGTGACACACTTCATTATCAATTGTTCATTTAATGGCTTTGAAGTCTCGTTTATGTAGCCTACTCGAAGTCGTCTTGGTTATATTGTTATATGTTGTCAGTACTATACATTTTGTGAGCCCAGTTACTGTAGGCCTATGTTTGTATGTGCGCAATACTGTACCGTTTATACCGGTAATTTGAGCGCAGTATTGTATAAGAGCTTGCTGCTTGTTGATGTACAAGAGAAGAATATAAAATTTCTCCAAAATCAATAACGTTACGTGTTGTAAAGTTTCTCGCTGGCAATTTGTACCATACTTTCAAATTTTACAGAAAAATGACAACCAAAGTCTACCTCGTGATTCGCTGTTTTAGCAACTGGGAACTGTGAGGGGTGTGTGTGGGCTGGGGGGATGCTGGTAGTGGCAGACAGTTTGTGTAAGCTAATTATGTTGTGTATGTGTGTGTGTTCGTCTTGGAATTGGTATCGTCTCCCCACCCACACACACACTCAACGTCATTATCATGGCCTGGGGGGTGGGGCGCGTAGGCGGGAGGCATCTTTTTGTTTATAGTAGGTGTGTGGGAGAGAGGGGGTGGGGGTGGATGGTGTGTTACCTGGATACAATAGGTAAGCATCGCTTCTTGCTGGAGATTAAAATTTGCATTATGGATGGGGTGTGGGTTCTTGTGTATGCATGAGCCGTTAAGGTAGTAGTTAATAAGCGAAAGGAGTCTTGTTTCAACATTTTTAAAAGCCAATGAAAGGTTTTATGATTCTACCCATGTATCTTTGACTGCGCCATGCGTTTTTTTGTTTTGTTTTTTTATGTATAGTTTTTGTTGGAAGACATCATCCCACGATTCCCTGTTTTTATTGGAGAGTGTCTTGAAGACGGCCTCCATTCCCTGGTTTGATCATAGTTTGATGAAGACTGAAGTTATAATGTACACGATTGAACCTCTCTGTTTAATGACCCTCTTTCCCCTCACTTAATTCCTCGTTTTGAAGAGACGTACATATCAGATAATATCTGTTTGGAACATGAAACGGTTGTAAGGCTTGTGTTCTGGCTCCAGTAATAGGTTTAAGTGTTTGTGTGTGTGAGAATATAAAACAATTTGTACAGTAAACTTTTCCAATACTTTTCTCTGCATGAACATCTGAAAAATGCGAGTAGCAAACATTAATAACACAGAATGCTAAATCTCAATCGTTTTGTCGTTGCTTTCATTTTGGAAATAGTTGGGAAAATAAGGGTGTTGTCATAGAAGACTGAATGTCCTCGTATATATTATGAACACATTTATTATAGATATATAAATACATATAAATATAAATACATTAAGTCTTGATTGTGTATTGAGAACTAATGCAACGATACAAATTGAGTGTTTTCAAACCACATGACATATTGACAGAGTAAGATATCTATTCTACACATTGTTAGCTGGCTCTGGTGTGTAAAATCACTACTCCAAGATATCTGTTCTATTGTGTAAGATCAATCTTTAAGATATCTATTGTGCCTATGCTGTAAAATTATGCTTTAAGATAACTATTCTGTGAAGTCTCCATTCTATAAGATCTGTATTTTGTAAAGGAATTTTCTGTAAGATATCAATTCAGCAAGATTATTGTGTAAGATTCTATGCTTTGAAATGTCTACTCTGTAAGATCTCTATTCTGTAAGATTCTATCCTGTGATTGGAGTAAAGTTTCAATGTAAAAGTACTACACGTATAGACAGCTCTTGGCAACGAACAATTTTGCCCATTCACTTGCTTATAAAGCCATACGTCACAACGTGGACCTGTTTTGTTCTCTGTCTTTGCTATCTCCATTGAATGAAATTAATAGAACCAATCAATCTCTGTACGCGTGACATATATATTAATACTGTAAACAACCCAAAGTACGCACACAAAGTGTATGTAGAATAAGGTTATAGAGGCTATCTTCATCTACAGATCACAACTAAATGGTTGTGTGTTGGGGTTTGAGTGGGTTCTTATAGATGTGAAGTAACCCCTTTCTTGACATTTGCTTGAGTAGAATAGGTTTTAATTGTCGGGGGCTTGACATTTGTTTGTGTGTTGGTCTTGTTTGATTTGGTGGGCTCACCAGATGATGATTTCTTCAGTTGGTCTAGCGTCCACCCCCCACCTCCTCCTTGGCTACACCCTCCCCCCCTCTCTCTCCCCCACCTCTCTCTCCCTGCCTGTTGTGGACCTGGCGTCACGTGCGTGACAAAAGGATTCACCGCTGTCTGCGTGACGTCATGCTCGCGTGGACTGTTATCGTCTCGTGCGCCAGTCTTTCCGGGGAGGATTCCTTCACGGGCCGGAAATTTGTGCTGGTTCACATAGAATACATACAACAGCCAGCCCCGCCTCTTACCCCTCTTCGCGCCCCCGCCCATGTACTGTTCTGTGCCATTATGTAAATAGATATATGGGGGAAGAATTTATAAATAACTGGTTTAAATTTGCCAGAACACCATTATTAGATTTGTGACCGCGTGTTTCTGTTTGAACGTTTTTGTCTGTGCTGGTGTTGCATGACGGTACACATATTTTATGCAAATACCTTTTTTTATGTATACAAAAGAAAGCCATCACTTCAGTTTCGTTTTTTTTTTTAATAAAGGGACTGGGGTGTTATAAACCTAACATTGGTTTGGTAAATACACACTTTCACCGTTAGGTTACAGTGTAGTCGGTGGAGTGATTCAACAAACTTTCTAATACATTAGTAAAAATTGGTGTGTCGTTTAGATGAATCGGTTCACAGCAGCCGAATGAGATGAGCACAAGAAGTGTCGAACTCATTTTCTTTAACTCTTTCATCGAATCGATAACAAGATGTCTAAAATAAATGTCTTTTTAGTATTTTTTTTTCGGTGTATTCTTGTGTAGTTTTCGTGTATTTCACGTGATGTTCAAATGTCTAGACCAGGGGTCGGCAACCTTTTGATATTAGTGTGCCACAGTAGCATTTGTAAGTCATTCGGCGTGCTAACAGCATAAATGTCATAATGTTCTTTACTTGTATTAAATACTTGACTTGCCTTTTTTGGTGGTCTTCCGCGTGCTATTAAAATGCGCTCTGTGTGCCAAGTCTGCCACGCATGCCATAGGTTGCCGACCCCTGGTCTAGATTTATTGGAATAGTGGGTACAACTATCGAATAAGCTTTATGGTGGAATTTACTTACTTACTTACTATCTTAGCATAGTTTATTTGAATACACAAATTGAGACTTAGACCGCTCGTCATCCGCTCTAAGAGGATATGTTACACTCCCCCCCCCTACGCACACAGTCTATAGACTGCATTTCAACTAACATCATTAGAAGGGTTTAATGTTGTCCCGCAAATGGGAGTTCCAGAGACCGAAGATTTTGTGTCAATAGTTGATACAGTTTCATTTACATGGTACGAAATCATTAATTTTGTGTACGGCATGGCATGGATGATGCCCACTTGTCGTCTCAAATAAAATGGGCCTTCAATTTTTTTTTTTACATTACTTTGCCTTGTAATGGATTTATTGCTGTAATTTTGAATATTGTTCCGTCGCCTTTGCGCAATAGAACATTTTGTAGGGTTTGGTGAACCTAAGTGTGCAGTGGGATTCTGGATATAGGCTAATGTGAATCGTAACATTGTTAGTTGGGGTAGATGGGGGCGATGGAAGCTGACATGCTAACAATGCTTGCTATAAGAGTATACATGCATTTAAATTAATAGGAAATTACAGCGGAAATGTGCTTTGGACAAACACTAGAAGCTATTTATAGTCATTCCAAGGCCCAGTGACAATAGGGCGTTTGCAATCACGTGACAAAAAGCACGTGATTTTTGTTTACTTTGAGTAATGGTGTACAAGTAACAATGTCCGCTGTATTAATAAAGTTTCATATAGGCTCGAGCATTTTTGTAAATGATGTGTTGTGTTTTAAGTCTTATTAAGATTTAAGCTGTATTATGTCTGTTAAATAAAATAGGCTATTTTATTATTATCATAGACGATGTGAGCCTATTAGTGATTTGACTTGTAGCGCGTGTGTGGTTTCGTTTAATTTTCACAGTGCTTATCTTGGATGGGACTTGGACTTAACTGCCCCTTACTCCTGTAGCATTTATTTATTATTATACAGGCGCATTGGTATCTGCGGCATTATATTTCGATTTTGATTGTGTATAGTTCAAGTAAAAGCTTGTTCTAGATTTGGTTTGAACTTAAACACTAGTTTTGAGTCTATTCTCGCAAGACGATGTTTGAACACTCAAGTCTTTGGACATGTGTGTATCACTGTATGCCGTTCATATATTTAGATGGACCCTTTTCAGTTCTTTGTCAAGATCTACATATACAAACACAACGGTGACGAGCGGCAGCGCGTTCCACCCGAGTCTACCCAGCTCTGATGGGGTACCTGACATTAGTTGGGCTGGGGTAAGAAGGCGGCTGGGCATTGCGCAATTTGATCTATCCAGAGGATCGTAAAATTCCGCTGCCCCCGCTGTAATTTCGTGGGCCTTAATGATTAATGTTATCCCATGACATGTTTATGTTGTATTGTGGTATTGATAAGAAAAAAGGTTTTAAGTTCTGTCTTTACACATTGTTTGGCTGTTTCCATTACACATTGTTTGGCTGTTTCCATTACACATTGTTTGGCTGTTTACATTACACATTGTTTGGCTGTTTCCATTACACATTGTTTGGCTGTTTCCATTACACATTGTTTGGCTGTTTCCATTACACATTGTTTGGCTGTTTCCATTACACATTGTTTGGCTGTTTCCATTTATAACACACCAATTAATGGAAGCACTTGTTGCTTTTTCCAGCTGTAAATATTACCACTCACATTTTAGCAATATTCATAACACTTGTACCACCTGCCCCCTTCCCCCCTCTCCTTTTCGCATTCATTTTTCCCAGCCTCGCCCACAAGTTATATAAAATACATTGCATTGAAGGAACTATTCTTATTTATTCATATAGTTTATTTCTTAGTTTGTATGTGTCTACTTTTTTTAACTTACAAGTGGTGTAGTTTTTTTTTTTATGCGTAGTAAAAACTTGTTGCTTCAAGCCTTACCTTATGATATAAGATGTTGGGCTCTAAATGTAAAAAGAGAAGCCAGTGGTATAGCCTCCATTTCAAGTAGAGATAAGAATAGCCATGCTATATATATCTTCCATTCTATTCGACCCCCCCCCCACCCATGCCGCCCACCTACATGTGTACCTACTTGTTGAGTTTTTAATATCTACACTGGACGATTTTTTTTCTCTCTATCTGACCTATTTTCCTTGCACTATTGAGAGAGAGAGAGAGAGAGCATTGCCTTCTGAGTGTTTTGATTGGTTGTATAGTGGGACTTGTGATGTGGCATTGGTTGGCTGGTAACTGTGCAGTAATAAATGACATATGCTGCCATCTAGTAGTAACTCTAGTAAGTAGTGCTTGGGTAACTGTCAGGGGTTCTCTCACTGTGTGGTGATGACAGGAAAGGGGGATAATTCCTATCAATTTTGGCCTTACTTTATTGTGTGGAAAACTTACTCTTTTATAAACAAAAAAAAACATTATTTATTTTTAGATGAAAACCTTACTCTTTTATCAATAGAACCTTTTTTGATTGTGGAAACTTTTTTTATTTATTTGTGGAAATATTACCTTTTTAAAATAGGCAAACCTTACTGTTTAAGAATAAGTTAAACTTACTATTAACAAAAATTAAAACTTTTCATTTTCCAAATATTAAGTAAAACTTACTTTTTGTTTGTGGAAACCTTACTTTTTATATGTGGAAACCTTACTTTTTTATCACTTGAAAGCAAGTAGGCCCCATCTGACATACTATTTTAAGTCATTGGTTGATGTTCTAAATTGCTTGTTATTCCTGTTAGTAAAGTATGAATGGTGATTTTAAAGTAGTAAGATTAAAGCCTGGGAGATAAATTTAAAATAAAGAATTCTGTGGGATGGTGGAATCTATCCACTAAGCTCTAAAAATGTGCTTGGATTCCATATTTAATTGGCCCATTACCAATGTTTGGATGGGCTTTCTGCTGACCACAATTGTCATATTGTGTTTCACTGGCTCATTGGTGTAGGAGAAGGTCACAGACATTGCCCAATAACATAATTGTTGTAATATTATACATTTTTTTTTATATTAACAAGTATCATTTACATGCATTTTTTAAAATCTCTTTGTGCAGGTATTAGCGTGGTTTGAAGAAAGTGATGAACAAGTGACAGCTTTTGTGGAGCCTTTTGTCATTTTAACTATTTTGATATTAAATGCAGTAGTAGGAGTATGGCAGGTGAGATTTGCATTCCAATTCCTCAGTAGTTCTGTACATTTATATCTGCAGCCATTTAGAATTCCTTCTATTTACATTCCAATTCCTCAGTAATTCTGTACATTTATATCTGCATCCATTTAAAATTCCTTCTATTTGCATTCCAATTCCTTAGTAATTCTGTACATTTATATCTGCATCCATTTAAAATTCCTTCCATTTGCATTCCAATTCCTCAGTAGTTCTGTACATTTATATCTGCATCCATTTAGAATTCCTTCTATTTGCATTCCAATTCCTCAGTAGTTCTGTACATTTATATCTGCATCCATTTAGAATTCCTTCTATTGTTATATATTTTAAAGGGCTTTGTGGTTTTGTTTGTTCAATTTATGTTGTATGTTTTTACTTTGAAAATTTTATTGGACAAAAATAATATAGAAACAAAAAAATATGTTTGACTTTCTAACGCACTGAATTGGACTGGCGAAAGTCCTAGTGAAGGCTAGGATATTTTCTCTGGACTTGAGGGTGTCCCTTAGTCTACCCATCTCTGAAGGGTACCTGACATTAGTTGGGGTAAAGGCGGCTGGGCATTGTGCTGGTCACACATCCCCTCGTATGCCGTGGCTACTGAAACTGGTGAACGCTCCAACCTTATGATAAATTTGGTCCAAGGGGTACTTTACTTTATTACGTGGCAATAATGAAAATACCGGAACGAGACACCATTTTATTACGGCACATACCGGTATATACCGGAATAGATACTGTTATTATTTCACTGGTCAAGTCGCTTGATATTGTTACGTCCACAATCCCCTTGTGGCCAGAGCTGTGTAGATCTTGCTGATAATTCTCGTTAGTCCTAGGGGAGACTTTAATTATTAGTATTTATGTTTCAGTATTACACGAACTCTTCTTGTCTTATTGTCCTGGGCACAAACTCAGTATTTGTATTCCAACATTTCCTTTCTTGGGCATTAGAGTAGTAGATAAATCTTATAGTAATGTATACAACACAATAGAATAGTAACTTGACAAGGAAGCTTCAGTGTAACTGTTGTTGATAGTTTATTTCAGGTGATATGTTCAATATATACAATATATCTATTATGTACAGTTAGAATAAAATAGTGCAAACACAAACGTTCTCAAAGGAACATATTTTGAAACTCTCTGTCTTTCAGACAAAACAAATCATTAAATACTATCCGAGTGGTACAAGGGACAGACCCATTACCAGTAGGGGTGAAAATCATGGTATCATTACTAAACTCATAACAAAAACGATAGGAACTTCCCCTATTAAATAAGGAGTCGTTCCCAGACCCTGAGAATTTGAGATCAACACAGAATCCCAACATTACCTAGAATCTTTCGTTTTCCTACTAAACGTCCTAATATTGTGTGTAGTGAGAAAAGAGAGAGAGAGAAGAATAAACATTGCGTGTTCCAATTCTTGGAAAAACAATATACATGACAATATGCTTTTCAAGTATTAATTCAAGAACAATGTTAAATGACAAGCCAGCTTTTATTACCTTTTGTAGATAATTATTAAGTAGTAGATGACTGTAGAATAATGAGTACCGAATTGTAGACTGTATTATTTATTTGGCTAGAGCCCCCCATTCAGTTGATGAAATATTTATTTATCATGTTGTCTTGTAGTTATTACAATTACTGCTTCAATTGGTATGATTCTTTATTAGTTCATTTTGATATTAGTTTAGTGTAGTCTAGGTTGGTCCTGATTCAAAGTATCCCCTGGTAATCTTTATAACATGGATTAGAGTTAGATTTGATTTCTTCAGGTGTATATTTATATTGGCTCAATATGCACAACAAGTATCAAGTTGCTATTGTGTAGTGTTGGCAATTACTATTGTAGTATAATTAAAACACACACAATACTGGAACGTGAAGAACTGATATAAATCGAGTTTTGTCAAACAAACAAGTTATTGGTTTAATCACAGAATCATCGTTTAAATCCAAGTAGAATGGTAGTATTTACACAAGGTGTTAAGAACAGCACATATTCCATAAACGTATAAGAAATATTCAATAGGTTATGAATAGCATTGAAAACTAATGGTAAAATATTAGTTACTCCGTAATAGTATAAATTGGTAGGAATTCTATTTCAGAGCATAATAAAACACATCCGTCCTTGTCAAGAGACGCCAAAAGAATTAATGCAACTTTCTACTGATTCGCAAGGGGTTCATGATATGGGTCGATGCGATACTCTATCGAATACACGAGAGTACATTACAATATATAACAAAATTACTAGCGTGTAATGTAATATCCGAATACTACCACTTATAAACACTGTCGGCCATCTTGTCAGAGAAAAAGATTTTTGGGAAAAACAAAAACCTAATTACTTGGGTAAACCGTCGACCTTGGCTTCTTGGATATTGAACTTGGAAAAACCAGCGATCTAATTAAATTAGGAAAAGCCTACTTTCTATCGCTTTTACGGCAATTCGGTTAAATGATTAGTATCTGTTTAATAACAATGCAATGTATAAGTTTTACGTTTCATAACAACTTATTTACAAACAAAAAATATGATAATTTGTGTGGTTTTATATTAATGTGCTGTTGCCCTTTTGACAGGAACGAAATGCAGAGAGCGCTATTGAGGCTTTGAAAGAGTATGAGCCTGAAATTGCTAAAGCAGTTCGTAGCAGTGTTAAAGGTGTACAGAAGATCCGTGCCAGCAAGCTAGTGCCCGGAGACATTGTTGAAGTTTCAGGTGACTCTATATGCTTCTTTTTCCACATCAGCCTAACGGTACATAGCGTTTGTGTTGAGTGTAGGGATTTCAGTTATAGCATCCCTGTGTCCAATGTGAAAGTGCTCAGATGTTGATTTAATGAACCAGTGGGCCCATCTAGAGACTGTCTAAACAGCTAAACATCTTATTATTTTTTTAATATTCCAGAACTGCTAATTTCTGGTACATTTGGGGGGGTGGGGAATACCATCTGGGAACTGCATGACCAAACAATGGACATGAAGTTACAGAAGCTACTAAAATTTTTGTAAAATGATCCCGTCTTCCCACGCGCTTCCCAAATTGCTTTTTGTTTCATTAAAATGTCTACATTTCAAAATGTTTTTTTTTAAGTGTAGTAGAAATGGCAGCTCAAACAAATCTTGCTGGTTTCTAAGACAATCTTTCCTCCCTCAACTCTGAATACAAAAATTAGCAAAGCCTTGGGTGTTACAAAAATCCTCTTAGAGCCTAGCTCCCAATTGATTGGGTTGCCTGATACAAGAGTATGAAAAGGAGGAATTAGACACAAAGGATGACATATTGTTTCATTTGAATGGATAAAGATTTAACGTGCAGTCAGAAGGCTACAATTTCATTACAACAGCCTCCAATAATTGTCTATTGTTAAAGGGGACCAACCGTCTTGTTAGAACTTATAATATAAATTCAAAGTTGGATGTTTTTGAAGTGCCTCAAAAACATTATTTAAAACTAAAACAGTCAATTCTACAAGTATTAGTCTTTAAACTTGATTAATTATACAACGAATTTCTCGGGCTGACAACATTTCAATTTCACAAAATATTCTTATCAATCACATGATAAAACTGTTCATGTTTAAGATACATGTACATTGAATTTTCTTACTGTATTTGTGATAATGATGCCCTCAACTGAGTGAACTGAACGTCTTGCAACCTTATCCAAATGACAAACTGACAACTAGTGAAAACATAAACCCAATTGATACATACGTTAGGGAAACAACCTGTGAACAGACAGGTACAAATATGAAAAGTTGGATCTTCTAGAACTTATCACATTCATATATAAGTATTGAGCTGCAGTTGAACACATGAATCAAGGTGTTAACAAACATGGGACGTGGTAGACTTTCTGTAGAGCTCAGGTTCAAAGGTCTAAGGTTCTATCTACTTCAATTTAAAAAACACTGGGATGGTGTTCCTGAGTTAAAGCTCTGATGGCTACTTGACATCGGCTGGGGAAAGTCAAATCAGCTTGGTAAAAGTCCTGGCCACACAACCCCCTTGTATGCCAAGGCCACGGAAACTTCGTCACTTACCTTAACCCTTACAGTCCCGGGCGCGTAAATAGCGGAACTGAAGGCAGCATAGATAGAAGTAGGTCGGTACGGGAAGGGTTAAGTTATATATTTTAAAAAACAACAACTCCCAATTAACTTGTATTTGAATGTGATTATTTTTACACTTTGTAAACTAGCCTGTATGTAATTTTTGTTTCTATTTTCTCTATGCAGTCGGTGACAAAGTTCCTGCTGATATTCGTATTCTTAAAATCCATTCCACCACACTGAGAGTTGACCAGGCCATTTTAACTGGTGAGAGTGTCAGTGTTCTGAAACATACTGACCCCATCCCTGACACCAGAGCGGTCAACCAGGACAAGAAGAACATCCTTTTCTCTGTGAGTAGTGTATTTAGAGTTCAATAGACTCTTGTATGTAGTGTTGACCAATAGACTGGAGTAGTGTTTACCAATAGACTGGAGTAGTGTTTACAAATAGATTGTAGTAATGTTTACCACTAGTCTAGACTAATAATGTTTACCAATAGATTGTATTGTTGTTTACCAATAGACTGTAGTATTTCTCTATCAATAGACTGTAATATTGTTTATCAATAGACTGTAGTATTTCTCTGTCAATAGACTGTAGTAGTGTTTACAAATAGATTGTAGTAATGTTTACCAATAGACTGTAATAATGTTTACCGATAGATTGTATTGTTTTTTTTTTCAATAGACTGGAGTATTTCTCTATCAATAGACTGTAGTATTGTTTACCAATAGACTGTAGTATTTCTCTATCAATAGACTGTAGTATTTCTCTATCAATAGACTGTAGTAGTGTTTACAAATAGATTGTAGTAATGTTTGCCAATAGACTGTAATAACTGTAGTATTTCTCTATCAATAGACTGTAGTATTGTTTACCAATAGACTAGTATTTCTCTATCAATAGATTGTAGTATTGTTTACCAATAGACTGTTGTATTTCTCTATCAATAGACTGTAGTATTGTTTACAAAAAGACTAGTATTATTTACCAATAGTCTGTGGTATTGTTTACAAATAGACTGTAGTATTATTTACCAATAGTCTGTGGTAGTGTTTAAATAACTTGAGGATAGAGTTATCTATGGGCTTCTTCAAATTGTTATTGTGTTAATCATGATGCAGTAAGACCAGAATATAGCATTGACCAATGTTCTTATTCCACACTGTTTCTGTGTTGTAGGGAACTAACATTGCCACAGGAAAATGCAGAGGAATAGTCATTGGCACTGGACTGACCACAGAGATTGGTGAGTCAGTTTTCTCATATGTCTGTTTGTCTCTCTGTGTTGAACTGTCTAAATCTGGGAAGCTTGATATTTAGGCAATCGCCTGGAGTGCTTATGTTTATGTTGTTGGGTGGAAAGGGATACAGGGGAAGTCATTAGTGACTTTTGTTTCCATATTCTGATTTTTTGTGTCCCCTCTCCTTGGTCTTGGGTTGCTTGTTGTTTTGTTTTGTAGGAATGGAACACTTGGTCTTTCTCAATCCATTGACATACCAGTAGTCTCTTACCCATATACAGGCTGACTGGCACAATTAGTTACACATGCTTCTATTAACCCCCCCCCCCCCCCACCTTCTATTAAACTCCGGTGGTCAAGCTGACAGTGAAAAAGATGACCATTCTGAAAGGTATCTGGTTTGAATTCCAGGTTTGAAGAAAAAGCAAAATGATTTTTACACCTGGTTTGAATCTGTGTCCCAGCTTTGATGGGCACCAGACTTTAATTGTTTTAAAGCGAAGGCATCTGGATATTGTGCTGGCCACATAATCCTTTTTCATGCCGTGGCAATGTCAAATAATATTACGTTGACATCAAATGCTCTATGAACCAGCATGGTCTTTAAAGGAGAACCTTTTTTTTTTGCTATTCAACTGCTGCATAATACCTTTTATGAAAAAATAGAAACTAGTTATTGTTTGACTGTAGTGTTAACACAAATAAATGGACTGGTGTAGATACACACACACATGAAGACATTGGATTAGCCATACAGTGGTCATTATAAACAAACAAGCAATAAACAGCTAACCGGTTTGAATAATAATTTCTCTCCCCCCCCCCCCCCCCTCCTACCTGTTCAGAAGTAAGCTTCAGTTGTGTCCTGGTTGTCATTGTTTTGTCCTTGTTGTTAGAGACACCTCCTCTCAGTTATCTCTTAGCATGTTGTCCTAGGATGATATGCATTCTCTATAGCGGATAGTGTGTTTACTGTTTATCTTTGAAAAAAGCAGTCAGAGACCTTTACAGCAATAACACAATTCCCTCCCTTGTTGTTTGTTTTTCTTTCTTTGCTGTAAAGGTAAATAAGCAAGTAATAGAGTCAAAGTGTAAACAGATTTAACATTGCTCTGAAAGGCTTGAACAGATAGAGATTCGTTTCATGGGGGGGGGGGGGGGGTGTCTATCTTTATTGTCCCGTGTGTTTAATAGGAGTTGAGTCTTGAGCAGGAGAAACTTTGGCAGCAGCTGATGTATTTGTTGGCCCACTGAAAATAAAACGAGTGAAGTAGATCTATAGACATAAACAAGAGATGATGAAAGTTTAGAGCCTGGTTGGTTTACTTAATGTTAACCCTTCCCGTACCGACCTACTTCTATCTATGCTGCCTTCAGTTCCGCTATATACGCGCCCGGGACTGTAAGGGTTAATATGGCAGTGGCGCGGGTTTGATTTCATTTGATTCAGATTTGAACTCCCCAGTTCTAATGGGAGGGCTGTTAGTGTTGAAATCTGAGATAGAGTGAGTGGCCAGTCTTGATGTCTATCTCTTCTTTATTGAGTTGAATAAGTTCGAATCTCTGCACACCCCCCCCCCCCCACACACACACATACATACATGCCACCCCCAAGAACGGCTGAACATACAGTGATCATTTCAGATTTCCCTGTGTAGGGTTAACTCTCTGTTTCTCTCACCATTATCCCATTTTCCGCCTCTCTCTCGCTCTCTCCCTCTCTCTCTCTTTCTCTCTTATATTCTCTCCTCGTTATGTTTTCGTCTTATCTTTATTTCTATTTTGTGTGTGGGAGAGGTTGTTGGGTAATGTAGAGACCAGGAGAAAAAGATTTCAATGAACATTTTGTGTGTTTAAATCTCTCCACCACCTGCACCTGTTTGATTGCCCGGCCAGTTTCCTTGTACTCAGGTGTACACCTGAATCTTGCATCACTGGCTGGAGTTGTAGGTGGGGGAAAGGGAGGAGGATGCCAGGGCGTTTGAACATGTAGATCACAGGGGTTTGGGTTCGACTGTTACATTGTCTCACTTTGATGTTTTTTGATGAGCGGATTGTGTGGTTTACTGTTACTGAGTATAGGCATTAGTACGTGCTCCCTGCCCAGATCCACATCCCCCTACCTTTTTTTCTCTCCTCCAAAACCAATAATTAAAACAAATATTTTTGTATTCATTTTTTTAAAATAATTTAATTGGTATAATTGGGTAAATTTTACGTTTCAGGTGCTGTTATTTGTAATAATAATATTAACAGATAAAGTATCAGTTTCAAATAGTTTTCGGGCTCACCGCCCCCCTTTTTAATTTTACATTTTTTTCCCGCTGACTATCCCCCTCCCTCCAACCGCTACCCCTTCTCCCCTCCCCCTAAAAATGAGTCAAAAGTGATGCATTAATTATCTATAGACTGGCTAGATTTGTGTTTTTTATGAGCTTTAAAGTAACGATAAAGAATTTTAAGAAAAGAAAAACTAAATTACACAAAAGGTTATAATGTTGTTAATTTAAGATGAAAGTGAAGCTTACTCCTGATGTGTCTCTAGCATTTTGATTGTTTGGCTCAATTTTGGTTATCAAAAGCCTTGGGTTTCCACGCTCCAATACTTGCAACTCTTATGGCAATAGAGTACCATGTACAACCACTGTATGCAAGTCCAGTGTATGCAAGTCCACTGTATGCAAGTCCACTGTATGCAAGTCCACTGTATGCAAGTCCAGTGTATGCAAGTCCAGTGTATGCAAGTCCAGTGTATGCAAGTCCAGTGTATGCAAGTCCAGTGTATGCAAGTCCAGTGTATGCAAGTCCAGTGTATGCAAGTCCAGTGTATGCAAGTCCAGTGTATGCAAGTCCAGTGTATGCAAGTCCAGTGTATGCAAGTCCAGTGTATGCAAGTCCAGTGTATGCAAGTCCAGTGTATGCAAGTCCAGTGTATGCAAGTCCAAGAGAAATACTTTTTTTTAAGTTAAACATTGTTAAGAGACTGACTAGTACGAGCTGGGGTGCGAAGGCAAGTGTGTTATAGAACCTCTATCTAGAAGCGGTGAGGCCCCAAATTGATTACAGCATTTGAGTGCAAGTCTACGCTTTTGATACGGCATCAAAGGCGCTGGACTCTATGCAAAATCTAGCCCTCGGAATAATATGAGGCACTTTCAGAACAACCCCAAACGACTGCGGTGGAAATCATGGCAAACGTACCCCCACTCTGCACACCCAGGAAACGAGCCCTTATCAGTGCATTCGAGCGGTAGGCCTATAAGCGTCTGGGGGAGAACTTGTCTCTCAGGATGATGGCTGATTCCTGGGAGGGTAGAAGGCGGATCTCAGTGCGGTCCTTCATGCAACACGCATCGAGCCTGAGCTGAGAGATCTAACTTCCAGAGGACAGCATGCCCCTATGGACAGGGGTGAGGCCTCCTCCTTACATTTCTCCCTACCTGAGTACCTACAAGAGGTACGAATGCACTTGACGGATCCCGCAGTCGGAAACACACAGCAGCTGCGCTGAGAAGCTTGCTATTGCCCACAAACGAAACGGAACACTCGTATTCGGCGTGCATCAAGGCGTTTACTGGTGGCGGTGATGTCAAGCAGCGTGCTGATGCTGGGTGCTTTGATGCAATATGCAACTACGAGGCAGAGAAGGAGGCAATCGGGAAAATGTTCGAATATGGTTCGGAAGTGGTAGCCGATAAAATCATTTTCACTGTTGCGCTTTCAGTGCTCCAGGTCATCGACGGCCTGGGGACCCGGTCCGAGCGACTCTCTAGTACGCTATCGGCTGTTTGAGAAGGTAGACACCGGGTCAAGCAGGTGTACATGGAAAGAGCGGACTACTTAGCCAAGAAGGGGTCCCAGGCATCCCGCTCTTAATTAGCCGTGCACATCTGAGAGTGCCCGCAGAACAATACGCGAGTCGGATACTGAACAGTGGTATACGAGCTGGGACGAATCTGACAAGGGTCAAAGTGTGGCAGCATCTAAAACGGCCAAATTGAGATATCCCGAACCTATATAAGGTGATGTTTCAGTGTTGCGTGATACAGCGGAATTCCTTCTCCGAGCCTTAAGAGAGTAACCTCGGCTCGCATTCTCAAAGAGTCAAGGTGCCCATCAGATCTGGGTAGGTTCATGGACACATTCCCTACCCGGGGAGGGGGGGGGGGTGCAAAAAACAACAACCTTAGCGGACTGTATGATTCGAACTTGGGACCTTCGTTTAAGTAGCCCACGTACTCTAACCCTTGGTCAAAATGCGGCAAGACTTGTGCGTCATAGCCGTGGATAGTGAATTCAGTTAGATGAAACTAAATTCAATGGGGATGGCGGTAATTGTTGACCTGTTTATCTGCTGCATTTGCCTCAAGATTCTTTACCAACGTTGGTCAGGATAAACAAGTCCACCTTATTTATTTATTTTTTCTTTGCTCTCTCTTCTTCTGTTCCATTCCAAACCTTTAAAAAAATGGGTGGTATCACCTGTCGAAATAACAGCTTTATTATTTATTCCTGACTCAACGGGGAGGATCAACTCCTGGCACGTGTATATATAGATATATATATAGCCCTCTTTCTCTCTCTGTGTGTGTAAGTGTGTGTGTGTGAGAGAGAGAGAGAGTGTGAGCGTGTGTGCGTTCAGGTATTCGTGTGATTTCTTTATGCCAGATTTCCCTGACGGGGGTTTTTGATTTGGTAAGAATGGCGCCCGGGCCGTTAATGACGCCCAGATCACGTGATGTCATAGAGAGACACACGCACGCACAGGCAGCCATGTTTATGAGGATTTATTTCTGTCTTGGTGCCTTTTAGCTTTCTTTTTTTTTTCTCTATCTCCCCCCCCCCCCTCTCTCTCTTCTGTACCCCTGTTTGGCTCGTGCCTTTATTTTCTTATCTCTTTCCCCATTGGTTGATTTCTCCCCCCCCCCCCCACGCTTGAAAATGTCATGGGTTATATCTGAATTTGAACAGGGACGTGACGTGTTTCTAGCACCTGTTTTCTTCTTCATCCTAGCATCGAACTCTCTTTCTCTTTTGTGTATCTTTTACTCCCTCTGTATCTCTCTCATTCTCTCTTCCTCACTCTCTCTTCCTCACTCTCTCTTCCTCACTCTCTGTCACTCTTGCTCTTCCCCCTCTCTCTCTCTTTCTCTGTTTCTATCTCTTACTCTTTACTCTCTGTAATACCCTCTCTCTTTCTCTATGGTTCTCTATGTCTAACTTTGTCTCTCTCTCCTTGTCTTGTCCCTCTCTCTCCTTGTCTTGTCCCTCTCTCTCCTTGTCTTGTCCCTCTCTCTCCTTGTCTTGTCCCTCTCTCTCCTTGTCTTGTCCCTCTCTCTCCTTGTCTTGTCCCTCTCTCTCCTTGTCTTGTCCCTCTCTCTCCTTGTCTTGTCCCTCTCTCTCCTTGTCTTGTCCCTCTCTCTCCTTGTCTTGTCCCTCTCTCTCCTTGTCTTGTCCCTCTCTCTCCTTGTCTTGCCCCTCTCTCTCCTTGTCTTGTCCCTCTCTCTCCTTGTCTTGTCCCTCTCTCTCCTTGTCTTGTCCCTCTCTCTCCTTGTCTTGTCCCTCTCTCTCCTTGTCTTTATCTGTCTTTGCTTCGTCTAATTTCTCCGTGTTTCCTTGCTATTCAAAACGAATGTGTCTTTATTTGCTTTCTCGAAGACCTGGCGCGTTCCTTTGCTTTGTACTCCAAGTCATGAGCACATATGATGACGTCACTTGCATCCCAGGAAATAGTGACCGCCGATACCACAGGAAACTGTGCATGAATACATTACATCGAAGTTCACAAATCACACAGCTTTGTAGTCCCTCGCAATGATTGGTACACTGGCGCCCACTGAACATTCATGGCAAACGTACAGAGAATGGACAGCGCCTCCATATTAGATTTGTATGCGCTAATTGAGTCTAGAATTGATTACGCTATTTACACTATTCACTTATCTATGTAAGCGAGTTGCAGGAATAAACCACCTTAATTAGAACAAATCTATATGATAAAAAGGAAGTCTATAATAAGATGGAATGCTTGCTATATTTTTAGAGCTGAAATGTTAGTTTGCGCATGTGCGACCTTCAATAAGTCCTCAAGTTTTCCAGTGCACATGGAAGACTATAATAAGCTGGACCTAATGAATCCTAAACTTCACTAAAGACTTCCGCTGTATCAACTTTCGATTTTAATCTCAGTTTTCCATTGAGAAAATCCTAGCGAATTACCTGACCGGAAGTCTAGAGGACTTATTGCGATTGGAAATTCCGAAAAGACGCTATTTGATTCATCAAATAGCAGAAATATTAAAGCAAGCGGTCCATCTTATTATAGTCTTTGGTCTAAGTCACTTGAAATGTATTTACAGGTCAGTGTTTAAGAAATATAATTTTATAGAAATGTGAAAGTCACGTGAAAGCCCATTGATTTTGGCATCAAGAATGTTACTTCTATGCCTAATCCATTCTTTGTATAGATCAGTGCTGGCGCCTTACATGCGGTCTTCTCGTGTTTATAATTGTTTATAAAGTGCACCATCTTTCATTAGAGCTGACTTGGCTGTTCATTAAGAGTCTACTTAGGTTTGATTGTCAGTGTGGAAATGCTCGCCTTTGAAACGCCGTGTCTATTAATAGCCCACGGAGAGCACATTACCGTCTTTATAATGAATGTGGAGAGTTGATTGGTCGCAGATGTAAACAAAAGAAGTCTTGTGTCAATGTCTATTTATAGATTTGTCTGTTGAACAAATTCCCAGGCCTTGTGTTTAACACGTGTTGAGTAATTGACAGAAATAACTAATGCGTTGTCCCAGAGATGTTAACATTATCTTGTTTCCTTCAAGGCTTGTTTACGTTATTCTTGTACAATTTACATGTTATGCACTTTTATCTTGTTGGTGGCAATACATTTAGCGTTAGTAGTAGTACCAGTACACAGTACACGGTACACAGTACACAGATTGGATAAAAGCGCAGTTCATCATTACCCACTCACATAAACACACAGCGTTGCAGTGTTTGCGTAGCTGCTTTAAGTGCCAATTCAAAGGTCGGCTCAAATAACTGTTTTATTATTGATTAGTCAAGGTTGGTGATTTGAATAACATATAAAGGGGGCCAGTGTTGACAAAAGTGAGTTCCACTGAGTTCTTTAAGGGGGGACTGTGGCGGGGGGGGGTGTGTGAATGCAGATGTATTGTGATGAGGGGAGTTTACTGGTGGGTGGACACAACCATTAAAAATATAAAAAATATAGAGAAAATTGCCAGGACTTGGAGGAAGATAGTTGTACCGTTTTCTGTGTCGCCCCAAGAGCCCCAAAATACTATCTTATCTTAAATATTACAGACGCTCCTTCTATAAAGAAGAATATTGCGTCCTACGCTCATCCGTGGACTGAGTCTAGTACTGGATTTTTTTATTAGTGTTTTAAATGATAAGTTACTGTTGTTTTTTTTTCAGGTTTATTCAGGCAACCCATTCCATGCCTTCATTCCCGGATGATAAGAGGCACATATAGGATTTAGGAGCTGTCGCTTTTAAATCCCATTTAATGCTAAATGTTTGTCGGCTTGACGGAGATGGCAAAGGAGTTAATGGAATGGATGCTATAATATTTGATAGTACTTTGATTGCATACAAACACAATAGGACATATTTTTTTTAGAGTCGCATAAACAACATTTACTGAATGAGCCAATAAATGACGCAGTTGTATGCCCTTTTGTCTTAACCCTTCCCGTACCGACCTACTTCTATCTATGCTGCCTTCAGTTCCGCTATATACGCGCCCGGGACTGTAAGGGTTAAGTTGTTTTTAACTCGTGGACTTGCTTCTGCGTTTTGACTTGCTTATTTGATCGTTATAACGCCATCATGTAACCCTCCCATTATATATGATCGATGGACCTGACAATAGTTGGACTTGATTGCGCCATGTCTCTGTCTAGGACACACAATCACCATGGACGGGCTGGTATATGTTGGGTTATAAATACTGGAAATTTGATGCTTGATCCAAGCGGGTTATGACAGCTGATGATTTGTGAATGCGGTATAGACTTACCAGCAGTGTTTTCTAAATGCCGGTTCGCGACCCGCCACCGGGGCCACAAAAGCAAACTTACCGGGTTGCAAAGTTAAACAAAAAAAAAAAAAAAGTAAAAATCCTAGTTAGGTTATTGTGAAGTACTATTGAAACACCTAAAACAGTATATTTCGTCCTTGGCGTACTTTTTTTGTCAAATAGTTGAACACGATTTAGTACATGTCTATATATATACGGTAACAACCTGTTGCAATGCTCAGATAGACATAAAGACAAAAACACTTGTATTATCCCTTATGCGAGAACAACTGCATATAAGTACTCTTTCCGCGCTTGGAACGGATTGCCTGAACAAACCAGGAAAATCGGTAACTTGACATCTTTTAAAACACTAATAGAAATGCAGGACTCGAGACTAAAAACGCGGATGAGCGTAGGACGCAATAATCATCTTTACAGAAGGAGCAAGAACTGGGTCACATCAAAACAAAAAAGTTGACGAAACGCTGGACTGTAGGAATTAGGATTTACCTCAAGACTCATCTTGTACAGCTACACTTACTGGGGGGGGGGGGGGGGCGGTTTGACAAGCTCATTATCCTTTGTATGTCTATTTAAAAGAGCTGGTCATCGTCCTGTTCGTGTCCAGTTAAACATTTGGTCCAGGGTTTTTCTGATTTATTATTGGTGGGCAAAGTTATGGTGGATTGTGTGTGGTGGCACTAGTGAACTCGTGTGTAAGAAAGTGGACCGTTGGTACAAGACAGTTTGCCCATGGGCCGTTGGTACAAGACAGTTTGAGACACATCGGAGCATTAAGTCAAACAGCTGTGCTGTGATGATGACGTGTGTTGCGGAGAATAAGCTACCGAGCCAGTGTTGTATGTTTGTGTGATCAATAGACCTGTCCCGTTTCCGCATGGTTGACTGACAGTGTGTCGCCCCCCCCCACTCCACCCACGTCTTGAAAGTGTGTAGGCTTGATGGCTGACACGGCGTTCAATCTGTGTGACGGACAAACGGCGGGGCTGGATTACATTCAGTGTGGGGGTCATTTAGCCGTTTAGCCAATCGGATTGGGTTATTCTTGAAACAAAATGAAACAAAACTAAGAAGACGTTATATTTATTGGTATTCGTTAGAGATTGTATTATTACGAGTATTAAGACAGTATCTCTCTTTGGTGAAAGCAAATCAAACTAAAAATGACGAAGAAAAAGAATGTTAGCCTGCACAATATGAATGCGTTTAGGTTTGGTTTTATTTTGTATAGTTCCATATTCATATTTTTTACCTCTACCATTAAGAAACAAACGTTTTTCTTCCATCGTTGAAGAAGACTTTCTCACCTCTAAATGCCAGGTAAATCTGTTATCAAACCCCTCCCCTCCCTTTACTCCCACACTCACCTTCGCGCATCGTGCTGAGCCAGCAGCAGCTCAAAACCTCCAGAGAGAGAAGAAAAAAAAAACCATGCATGCCATTTTTGGCATGAGGCGTTTCGCCGGTGTAACAAATGCCCCCCCTCCCCCTCCCCATATTCCCCACCTAACCAGGGGCGGGTGGTGCAACTCCTCTGTGTACCTTTTTATTTTCTTTCTTCCTTTTGTTTGTTTTGTTGTTGTTGAGTTTGTGTGTGTGTGTGTGTTTCAAATCTACGTACCTTCTTCTGTCTTGTAGAGTTAGAGCGCTTGTCTACGCTTGCGCCACATTTTGTTGTTGTTGGATTGTTTGTGACATAATGACGTTTGGAATCAAACATGCATTGCACACACACGCGGCAGCATGCGTCTCAGGGGGGAGGAGGTGGGGTGGGGAGGAAGACAAAAATTAAAGGTTTACAGGCATACACACGGTGCATGGAGAATTGTAGTGGGTGGGGGGGGGGGGGAGGAGCGTGCTTTTACATAGCAATGTACTGTTAGAGTTAAGTAGCTTCAGCCATTGGATTTTGAGGTTGAGCAAGGTCTTATATTTTGAAGAGTGAGTGAGAGAGAAAGATATAGACTCTATATGGAAAACATAAACATCTTACACAGGCTAATAGATAATGAGACAAGACAGCAGTCTAGCCCCATCATTATGAAGACACTGGATTCCCCCCCTTCTATCCTTTATACCATGCTTATTATAATATAATTACCCCCCCCCTCCCGAATCCTTTTCTAATGTTTTGTTAATTGATTACTGCTATGTAAAAATGTTAAAGTACAGTTGTCCCATTAGTTTGTGTATTTAATATTCCATTGGTGTGTGTTTAATATCCCATTGGTGTGTGGTGTTTATATTCTATTGACGTGGGTGTTTAAATTCCTATAGGTGTGAGTGTTTAATATCTCATTGGTGTGGGGGTTTTATGTCCCATTTAATTTGAACGTTTCAGTTATCCCATTGGTGTGTGTGTTTAGTTATTCTTAAGGTTTATGTGTTTAATTATCCTGCTGTCATGAGTGTTTAGTTCTACTATTGGTGTTCCAGTCTAGTTATCCCATTGGTGTGGATGTTTTTTTTTATGTCATTAATTGTGTGTAAATCCATATCCCATTGTTGTATGTGTTTTTAGTTTACTATGGGTAGGAGTGTTTTAGTTATCACATATGTGTATCACATATTTGTTTAAGTAACCCCCCAATTGTAACAAAATTTGTTTATTCCATGAACGTTTTATCCCAAAAGTCACTTCTGTGTAAGGCTGTGACTTGAGTCACTCTTTGGGGGGGGGGGGGGGAAACCCAGCTCACCTGGTTTCAATTTGTTTGTGTTTTAATTTTAAATCCTTTCGATTGTTTGTTTTTCAATGTCTGACAAGAAATTGGTTGTATTCTGTTTGTGAATGAATGGAAGAGGCAGTGAAGTCTCCCATTTGTTTAGACATTTCCAACATTTGAACAATAAATTTAGAACAGTTTTAAAAAAAAATGCTATTGTTGACTGTTTACCAAATAGTTTTTTTCTCAATGCAGTAAATTATACTTTGTGAAGTTTCTGTTTGAGTGAATGCTGGTTAAATGAGCTATCATATCATGTCTAGTACACAGCCGTTAAATGTTTTTTTACTGAGCTTGTTTTATTATTATATTTTTTCAGGCAAGATTCGCAACGAAATGATGGACACAGAGACAGAGAAGACTCCACTCCAGCAAAAACTTGACGAGTTCAGCAATCAGCTTTCTAAGGTAAAGTAAATGATGTGACACTGTTTTGTTGTTAGAAGTGGGCCAATGATACAGTAAAGGAAAGTATCCCGCCAGACCAAATTCATCCATGGGGGCAGATGAAGCAGGATTCACCAGTTTCAATTCATCTAGAATGCCTATGGCTACAGAAACTGGGCCAATAGATAATTGAATGATAATGTATTTTTTTGATATATATTGCTGAATTTTGCAAAGTGTAATAACTAATCCGTCATCCTATGTTTCTCCAGGTGATCACAATTATTTGTGTTGCTGTCTGGGCAATCAACATTGGTCACTTCAATGACCCTGCTCATGGCGGATCCTGGCTAAAGGTAAGCCCCTCGCACCTAGTAATTAGACCATTTATTGGTGAATTCCTGATGTGACTATACAGCTATAGACTGAGTGGGCTTATAGCCTAAATTATATTTGTACCATATCTAGAGTCTAACTATAGGTGATACAACTTCACAGCCTCTCATTTTTTCTGTTTGTTGTAGGGAGCTATCTACTATTTCAAAATTGCTGTTGCTTTGGCTGTAGCTGCTATCCCTGAAGGTTTGCCAGCTGTCATCACAACATGTTTAGCCTTGGGTGAGTTCATTTTTATTCTAATTAGTCTGTAAAGCATAGGGGTTTACTGAAAATGATGGGTTTTGTGGTATCATAGATCTGCAGCCTATGACGGAGCCATTTTCAATGGCACACTGAAGACCTCTAAAAGTCAATTCAAGTCTCTTCTACAAGAAATCGGGTGCTAGAGCCGGGATGACTTTTAGGTTGTTTGGCACGAAGTTTGAATTAGAAATCTTACTTTGGCACACTGTTTTCAAAAGGTTGCCCACCCCTGTTCTAGAAAATCAGCACATCCAAAATTGGATAAAGTGTTTTCTTCGTAACATAGTTAAAGCCCATGAAGTCTGTGGGTTAGGGCTTGTAACAGTTATTTGTAGTTGTTCTCACTGTAATTGTACTTTATCTACAGATTACTTCATATTTAAAACAAATTTGCTTTACTCCCAGCCCTTCCCCTGCTCCAGCACTAGACCTTTTATTGTATATATAAACGATTGACTTGTATTGGAAGATGTTCAGGTTAACACTTGATACTAATTCACTCTCACTCTGTCTACAGGTACTCGCAGGATGGCCAAGAAGAATGCCATTGTCAGATCCCTTCCTTCAGTAGAGACCCTCGGCTGCACATCCGTCATCTGCTCTGATAAGACTGGAACACTGACCACTAACCAGATGTCTGTTTGCAAGGTACGGAAGACTTGGTGCAAAAATGTATAGGGCAGTGAAAGCAAAAATGTATAGGGCAGTGAAAGCATAAATGTATAGGGCAGTGAAATTCTGAAAAGTAAAATTCTGTACACGGCAGTAACAAATGAAAATATACAGGCAGGGAAAAGTAAAAGATGTTTACATCTGTGAAAAGTAAAAACTTACAAGGCTGTGAAAAGTAAGAATGTACAGGCAGTGAAAAGTAAAATCTGTGTATGGCATGTAAAAGGTAAAAGCTATGTAGGACAGTGAAGAGTAAAATCTGTGTATGGCATGTAAAAGGTAAAAGCTATGTAGGACAGTGAAGAGTAAAATCTGTGTATGGCATGTAAAAGGTAAAAGCTATGTAGGACAGTGAAGAGTAAAATCTGTGTATGGCATGTAAAAGGTAAAAGCTATGTAGGACAGTGAAGAGTAAAATCTGTGTATGGCATGTAAAAGGTAAAAGCTATGTAGGACAGTGAAGAGTAAAATCTGTGTATGGCATGTAAAAGGTAAAAGCTATGTAGGACAGTGAAGAGTAAAATCTGTGTATGGCATGTAAAAGGTAAAAGCTATGTAGGACAGTGAAGAGTAACTCAAGTTGTTCTCACCAAAGTTCTTGTGTTGTTAAATCCACCTTGTTATGTTTCAGATGTTCATCTTCAGTCAAGTAGAAGCCAACACCATCAAGACCCAACAGTTTGATATTACAGGCTCTACCTATGCACCTGAAGGAGAACTGTAAGTGACTGGGCATTGTAATCATTGATTGAATGGAATGTGTGTAAACCCCTCACTGAATGGTAGTTGAGCAAGTAGAAATCCTTATGGTCTTTTCCTGAGAAGATACTACGAGAAGACTGTAACAAATCATTATTGTCTACTCAAAACAGAGATACCTTGATCTTTGCAATGGTTTGAAATGGCTGTGTATGATTGGTCTTTGCAATGGTTTGAAATGGCTGTGTATGATTGGTCTTTGCAATGGTTTGAAATGGGTGGTCTTTGCAATGGTTTGAAATGGCTGTGTATGATTGGTCTTTGCAATGGTTTGAAATGGGTGGTCTTTGCAATGGTTTGAAATGGCTGTGTATGATTGGTCTTTGCAATGGTTTGAAATGGCTGTGTATGATTGGTCTTTGCAATGGTTTGAAATGGCTGTGTATGATTGGTCTTTGCAATGGTTTGAAATGGGTGGTCTTTGCAATGGTTTGAAATGGCTGTGTATGATTGGTCTTTGCAATGATTTGAAATGGCTGTGTATGATTGGTCTTTGCAATGGTTGGAAATGGCTGTGTATGATTGGTCTTTGCAATGGTTTGAAATTTGAAATGGGTGGTCTTTGCAATGGTTTGAAATGGCTGTGTATGATTGGTCTTTGCAATGGTTTGAAATGACTGTGTATGATTGGTCTTTGCAATGGTTTGAAATGGGTGGTCTTGCAATGTTTTGAAATGGCTGTGTATGATTGGTCTTTGCAATGGTTGAAATGGCTGTGTATGATTGGTCTTTGCAATGGTTTGAAATGGGTGGTCTTGCAATGTTTTGTAATGGCTGTGTATGATTGGTCTTTGCAATGGTTGAAATGGCTGTGTATGATTGGTCTTTGCAATGGTTTGAAATGGGTGGTCTTTGCAATGGATTGAAATGGCTGTGTATGATTGGTCTTTGCAATGGTATGAAATGGCTGTGTAATATTGGTTTTTGCAATGGATTGAAATGGCTGTGTATGATTGGTCTTTGCAATGGTTTGAAATGGGTGGTCTTTGCAATGGATTGAAATGGCTGTGTATGATTGGTCTTTGCAATGGATGAAATGGCTGTGTGTGATTGATCTTTGCAATGGATTGAAATGGCTGTGTATGATTGGTCTTTGCAATGGATTGAAATGGCTGTGTATGATTGGTCTTTGCAATGGTTTGAAATTGGTGGTCTTTGCAATGGATTGAAATGGCTGTGTATGATTGGTCTTTGCAATGGTTGAAATGGCTGTGTGTGATTGATCTTTGCAATGGATTGAAATGGCTGTGTATGATTGGTCTTTGCAATGGATTGAAATGGCTGTGTATGATTGGTCTTTGCAATGGTTTGAAATGGCTGTGTATGATTGGTCTTTGCAATGGATTGAAATGGCTGTGTATGATTGGTCTTTGCAATGGATTGAAATGGCTGTGTATGATTGGTCTTTGCAATGGTTTGCACCAATCGCGGCTCACTCCTTGTTATCATTACATTCCTCAGATTGCTGAACAACAAGCCAGCTAAAGCCAGTGAATTCCCTGGACTTGAGGAGATGGTCACCATCTGTTCTGTTTGCAATGACTCAAGCGTTGACTACAATGATGTAAGTTTAGTATATAACTATAATTCTTTGAAGCATAATGCTTGAAAATCCAATCTCTCCTAGGCAAGAGGTGCTTACAATTGATAGATCATGTCCCCAGAATGAGTTCTGAACACATTCCTAAAAGCCTTGGTTATACTGAAAACTGGCAGGGGCGTAAGGCAGGGTTTGGCAACCTACGGCACGCGTGCCACACCTGGCACGCAGAGCAATTTTCAATGGCATGCGAAACGCCCCAGAAAGCAATAATTAATGTCTGTTCTACTAAAAATTGGGTGCTAGAACAGAATGACTTTTAGGCTGCTGAATGAATTAGAAATCCTACTTTGGCACTCTATTATCAAAAGGTTGCTGACCCCTGATGTAAGGAAAGGGTAAAAAGACTAGCGGACATTAATCCTAACACAATGGGATGAGCTTGCCCCAGGATGGCACCAACAGGCATCCGTCTGTGCGACAAGGCTTGCGAACAGCTTAGGCCGCAGGAGAACTGGAAAGGGCAGAGACTTGAGAACCTATGCCATTGTCCCTTGACATGAGATGGGTAATACATTTATAGTTAGGCCTGCCCCATGACATCCTCACACTCTGACCTATCAGCAGTTTTCTTTCAGGACAATGGAAGTTAAACTGGGCTACTTTAAGTATCAAAAGGATTGATAAATAATTATTAAGGATAAAATGATGGAAATGACAGAAATCTTGCATACAACTCTTTTTCACCTTTATTTAGGAGGATAAAGTATTAGTTAATTGTTATATGTAGTAAAGAAATGACCCCCCCCCTCTATTACTAGATAGTTAATACAGCTGATGAAATCAAATTAAAAATATTTTCCTGGTATCTCAATTACAGTGCTTGTAAAATAAGTCCAAAAGATGAAATGTTGGAATAAAATACTTTCATTTTTAGGCTTCATAATAAACCTTCTTTATAAAAGTCAATTTTGTTTTTTACTGCTACCTTGAAAACCTGTATTTTGTACATCACTCTAAATCAGCACAAGTTTTTTGTTAAAGCTATAATCTCCCTTGGTATTTTCAGACCAAGGACATTTATGAGAAAGTTGGTGAGGCCACAGAGACTGCTCTCTCTGTCCTGGTGGAGAAGCTGAACTTCTACAACACTGACAAGGCTGGCCTGACCAAGCGTGAGGTTGGCACCGTCTGCAACCGCGTCATTCAGGAGATGTGGAAGAAAGAGTTCACCCTGGAGTTCTCCCGTGACAGGAAGTCCATGTCCGTGTACTGCCTTCCGAACAAGCCCACCAAAACTCCCGGAGGAGCCCGCATGTTTGCTAAGGTAAAACAGTTTTAACTTTTTCAGGCGCGGTTTTCTTCGTGGCAACACTTTAACTTGATGCAAATTTTTTGCCATGAAACTATTGAAACAAATTGAGTTTACTCTCTACAGGGAGCCCCCGAAGGTCTGCTTGACCGCTGCACACACGTGAGAGTTGGTCAGACCAAAGTCCCCATGTCTCCACAAATCAAAAATGAAATCATGAAACTCACTAAGCTCTATGGAACAGGCAAGAACAAACTTTGATTTGACTTTGTTGTTTACCTGGTTCTGTGTGTGGGAGTGGGGGGATGAAAGGGCTACATCTGAAGTGTTGAGAATGTAGTGAGCGGGTCAGTTAAACATTGTGCTTGTCTTCTCTCCTGCAGGTCGTGACACACTCAGATGCCTGGCTTTGGCCACCATTGACAGCCCCCCACGTAGGGAGGATATGGATCTTGAAGATGCCCGTAAATTTATCCAGTATGAGGTAATTGGCCATGTGGCATTGTATAATGACTCTCTGTAAAAGGTTAAAGTATTGAGTGTGAAGTTGAAAAAAAACTCACCTTTCACACTTCATGGTGTTATACTGCTCAAATCTTTATTATATTTTCAGCTGGTAATCTTTACCATTTTAATGTTTTTGCTTTTAATCTTTGAATTCGGCCTGCCTGTTTTTGCTGCTGTTAATCATGGCATTTTTAAAATATCTTCTATGACATTAATCTTCAGAATCTTACCTTTCTGTTTTATTAAAGGTGCTTTTGTTCATCATTTCACCTTTAATTTCTAGGATTTCTTCAACTTTATGCTGTTAATCATTACTCTATTAATCTTTGGCTGTTAATCTTTAAACTTTTACTTTTTACAATATTAATCTTTACGCTTTTAATCTCAACGCTGTTAAAATCTTGGAAAGTCTTTGTTGTTGTCCTCCTTCTGTGCCTACAATTGTTTGTCCCCATTTCAGACCAACATGACATTCGTGGGTGTTGTTGGCATGCTGGATCCACCCCGTGAGGAAGTGAAGCATTCCATCAAGGCCTGCCGTGACGCTGGTATCAGAGTCATTGTCATCACTGGCGACAACAAGGTCAGTCGGATGAACTTTGTGCTTCTTGCTGTCTGATAAATAGATCATAAATATTTATTGACAGAAACACAAGAAAAGTAATAAATATTTATTGACAGAAACACAAGAAAAGTAATAAATATTTATTGACAGAAACACAAAAGTAATAAATATTTATTGACAGAAGAAACGGTAATACAAATAATACAAATAATTATTGATAGAAGAAAAGGTAACTAACATTTATTGACACAAGAAAAGGTAATAAATATCTATTATACAATAGAAAATGTAATAAATATTTATACACTAGAATATACACTAGAAAATGGTAGCAAATATTTATTGACATTAGGAAAACATAAAATTTATACAATATTTTTGTTAAAGATTGCACATTATTTATCTTACACAATATGAGTGATAAATGGAACGAGTGTATTTCTTTTTGAAAAATCTACAAGTAATTATTTCACTATAGCACAAGGTTTAGAAATATTTGAGACATATATTAAAAGTTGAGGTAATGATTTATAGCGTTCATTTGTATGTAAAAATTTTGTGTTGTTCAGGCCACTGCTGAAGCTATCTGTCGCAGAATTGGTGTCTTTGGCGAGAATGAGTCCACCGAAGGCTTGTCCTACACTGGCCGTGAGTTTGATGACCTGAGCGTTGAGGATCAGAGGGCGGCCGTTATGCGTGCCCGCCTGTTTGCTCGAGTGGAGCCGGCCCACAAGAGTAAGATTGTGGAGTTCCTGCAGGCAGAGGGAGAAATTTCAGCTATGGTAATAATTCTCTTGTGGACTTTTTTGATATTCAGAATCTTAATATCTCGACTTTTTATACCTGACTATAAAGTAATAATTTGTATATACAGTAAAGATATGCGGTGGTTCAACATTGCTTGCAGAGCTGAAGGCATTGGGTTTAGGCTCATAATTGTGTCTGGGGGGTCTGATTTTGGTCTGCCCTGCTCTGATGGGGGAATAAATATCCTTTAGGAAAAATGACAGCAGATTGGCATTCTGCTGTAACTACAGCTGTTGAACTCATTTTGCTAGCCTTCTATATCAACAAAAGTCTTAAATTAAAACTGTAATTGATGGTATTGTTAATGTGTAGAAGGCCTTAATTTGTTTGCTGTCTTGTGTTAACAATATGATGCTCTTTCTGACACAACATGAACTGTGTTTATCTCTGCAGACTGGTGATGGTGTGAATGATGCTCCAGCTTTGAAGAAGGCCGAGATTGGTATTGCTATGGGCTCTGGTACTGCTGTAGCTAAGAGTGCTGCTGATATCCTTTGTGAAACACATACAAACATACACAGTTTTAATCAGTGACTTTATAAAGATTGTTTGATGCAATTATTTGTAACAATACAGTGAAATAAAACAAGTTAATCTCTATATGCCAAGCTATAAGACTATAAGGCTGTTATATTAACTATTTGAATAATTTTAAATCTATAGGCATTGTACATTTAACTTGTATACATATTAATAGTTCTCTAGTTATGAAGACAAGTAGAGCAAAAACTTTGGCTGTTACATTGTAGTTTAGTGTTTGAAATAGTTAGTGGGTTACGGCTTGGCCATTGCTACAGCCACGCCGTGGGAACGGCTATTTATCTATTTGTTGTACCAGCTTCCTTGACTCCGCTGTACAGATGGTTTTGGCCGATGACAACTTTGCCACCATTGTATCCGCTGTGGAGGAAGGCCGTGCCATCTACAACAACATGAAACAGTTCATTAGATACTTGATCTCCTCCAACATTGGTGAAGTCGTCTGGTAGGCATTACATTACACGCTTTATTTCATTCGTTTTTATCCAGGTTAGAATCCAGGTGAAATGCAAGAGTATTATTACTAGGGCAAGGATTGTCAACCTTTTCATATAACTGTGCCAAAGTGGGATTTCTAATTCATCCAGCGTGCTAACAGCCTAAAATTCATACTGCTTTAGCACTAAATTTCTTGTAGAAGTATCTTGAATTGCATTTTTGTGGGTCTTCTGTGTGCCATTGAAAATCGCTCTGTGTGCCAGGGCTGGAACATGTGCCATAGTTTGCAGACCCCCTGCTCTAGGGTGTCCTTGAGTCTTCCAACTGATGGGTACTTGATGGGTAGCACTTTGCGCATAGAACTGATTGCGGGATATGCGCTATATAAGCTTCATTTATTATTATTTATTATTGTGCAATACGATTTCAAATTTTAAAGTTTGTTTCTTAGGAAATGTGCATATTCATGAAGCCTTAGAAGCTTATCGCAGTATTAAATTATTGATGAATGTCTGCCTTTGTCCTTTCTTCAGTATTTTCTTGACCGCTGCTTTGGGTATTCCTGAAGCCCTCATCCCCGTGCAACTCCTGTGGGTCAACTTGGTCACTGACGGCATGCCAGCCACAGCTCTAGGTTTCAATCCCCCAGACTTGGACATCATGAAGAAGCCACCCCGCTCTCCCAAAGAAGGTCTCATCACTGGCTGGCTCTTTTTCAGATACATGGCCATTGGCAGTAAGATTGCACTTTTAACTTCTTTTATTTTACAGAAACATCTGTTGTGAGCTTGTCATTAACAAATTGGCTTAAAAACATCATGATTGGCGGCAACTCTTTAAGACTTAACACCGATCTGTTTATCAAAAGTTATGAAGTACTGTTTTGGACAAAACTAGTGAGATCAACAATACAACCAAATTAAAAACCAAACATCATACAGTATGCACTTACAATAGATACAACAGGCTGCAAAGCTATTAATGAAAGTCTGTCAATTGATTTTTTGTTTAGGTCTGTATCCTTTGTGTGACTGAAGTCATTAGTTGCATGCTAGTCATTGTCTGTCATTTGGTTGTGTTATTAACTTGAATCTTTTCTGTTTTTCCTCTAGTCTACGTCGGCTGTGCTACTGTTGGTGCCGCTGCTTGGTGGTTCATGCTGTATGACAAAGGCCCTAAACTCAACTACTACCAGCTGGTAATCTATAGCAGATTTATCTTTCTCTCCTTTATCTTCCTCCTTTTTATGAATGACTTTAATATGTATAGTGATAAATATATATAGTGATATAGCAATGAAAGAATTTACTACATTTTTTTTTAATAATGTAAATTTAAAAACTGAAAATACCCTTTTTTAAAAAAATTTGCCAGTTTTAAATTTTGTAATATTTTCAGATATGACTTGACAAATTTGCTGCTCTCTTTTAAAAGAAATATGTTTTTTTTGTCCAACACAGCATTAGGTTTGAAGTTGTTCTATTTGAATAGTTGAAAGACTATGTCATTGGACAATTGTAAAAGTCTATTATTTGTGATTTTATCTCTTGAACTGTGTAGACAAATTGCTAACTTGGCTAGAATTTGAATGTCCTCAGACCCATCACATGCAGTGCCCTGCCGAGCCCAGAATGTTCAAGGGAGTTGACTGCAGTATCTTTCAGGCCCCTGAGCCTATGACAATGGCTCTGTCCGTCTTAGTAACCATTGAGATGCTCAATGCCCTGAACAGGTAACCCACCCCACTGCCCCCGCCCATGAAACGGTCAGCGATACACCCGCCTCTCACTTCCACTTTATGTTACAGCAAGTCTAGAAAACTGTGCTTATTATGTTTTTGTTTTGAGAAAGATTTGATCACCGTTTGCTTTGCACAGTATCAAAGTGTATTGTGATATTTGATGTTCACTGTAGTCGCTCTGTGTTAGTATTGTGATGGTTATGTTTTTGTTATTATCTTTTCACTTGGTTTCAGCTTATTCTAGTTTTTCTCTTGTATTTTTTGTGTATTTTTTTGTTTACAGTGAAGTGGTTTTATTTTCTGGTCTTTTGTAATCTTTGAGTTTTTTTTTGGTTGTAGTCATGGTTTAACTGCTGACATTATAGATGTGTTAGTCCCTGGCACTAATCAACAACTGGATCTTATTGGGCACACCACAGCTTATTATCTCGGTTCTGACACCAACCTTCAGTCTTGTATGATTTGGTATTGACGTCTATTTGAGTAGTGTCTCTTTCACCTGATTATTTGGTTTGGTTGCGGAAAAGATTCTTAACATCCAGTTTATAAAATATGACCTGTTGTAGTTTGGTTTCTTTTATCTGCACCTGTAAGCAGGAAATTCGATCATCTCCCGAGCTTATACAACCGTATTTTTTTAATCTCTTTTTTGGAGCTCCAGCTAACCTTGGCTCAAAGCCTTACCACTCGGGACGCAGTCGTCTGGTGTTTTTTGTGTGTATTGTCTCGCTAATAATTTGAACTCTACCTGTCCATACCTCTTGATTTAACAGACTCACCAGGCGCAGTGCTTGGCTCAGGACGAGATGTTTGCAGGGATCGACTGCGGTGTGTTTAGCCACCCTAAGCCCATGACCATGGCCTTGTCTGTGCTGGTCCTCATCGAGATGCTTAACGCCCTCAACAGGTGAGGGGGGGTCACTTGTTAAGCAGTTGGTCGACTCGTGACAACTGCTTGTGTGCAGAGCTCTGCCTGGATCGAGAACCGAATAAAAATACATGAGGAAAAAAAAACTAAAATAATTTTTTTAGCTGTCATGAACTATAAAGACAAGTTTACATTTGTAGTCAACAAAAGTAATGGTAACAAAATTATGTCATTAATATTTTTATCCCCACCTCCCCATAACGGTCTTAATACAATGTTCACAATAAGAAGCATTTAAAAGTTCTTGATGCAGGCAGAAGACAAATTCAAAAGGGACATTGTATGATGAATCATTTTTGTGAATTGTGGACTTGTGTTTAGCCTGTAGACAATGTAAAGATATATAATGAAATAATCTAGACACATTTATTGCTTACACTAATAGAGATTTACTGCTTTTTTTTAAAAACTAGTTTCTATATATAAATCAATAGAGCCTTTTTTTAATACCAATATCTATACAGTTTTGTATTTATTATGGTGGTTTAACACTGGGTGTAGAGACTATATAATATAAGAGGAAATGGTATTTAATTTTTATGTATAAATTGAATCCATTGCACATCCACAATTCCATAGATTCAGATTACTACAGCGGGAAAAAAAAACATCTAAAGTTTCAGTTGTCATAAGTTACAATCTGTCCAAACTTTACATGTTTTCTTTCCCCCATCGTCATGCCCGCAGGAAGTCGGTACACATTGTACACATAACCCTTTGTGCTCGTGGCGGCGTAGAATTTTTATTAACTTCTTCATCTTTGATAAAAAAATAATTTTGTCCCGTTAAAATTTTAAACCCCCCAAAATAATGTTTTCTTTGGCCGTCCACGAGTGCAAAGGGCAATACCATACGTCTTGACAACTGCATAATTGTTTTGATTATACAGTTAAATTTTTCTTTCTTGTTTCAACGCTTGAACAAAGGGAGCTGGATTTTTTTTGTGTTCTGTTTTGTTATTGTATTTTTTTTTTTTTACACACAAAAAAAAAAGTTAGTATTTCTCTTACTATTTGGGGAATTCATGTTCTACGTTACTACATTTTATATTGGGGATTTATGTTATGGCGTTACTGTCTATGTGTGTAACGTTTCTTTTGAGAAATATTATTCAATGAAAACCCCTGTTGCGGTAGAGTCATCGATGAAGATTAACAATGAAACAGCCACCCCGAATATCAAAAGCTAGAAGAATATATCTTTTTTTTTTAAAAATAAAAACTCTTATCTAGCTGTAGACCTAAAAATTAAGGATAAAATGATTTTTGACCTTTGCTATATTTAGACCTGCATGAAGAAAAATGTTTAAAAAAAAAAGATGTATCTGGTTCATTGACATGACCATCCATGATGTGTGATTAACTGTACCGCACAGGGGGAGCTTCAAGTTGGACGTTTTTTTTTCTTTTATTGGTTATATTTTTTTTCTCCTTCAGCTAAAAAAAAATTGGGGTTAATTTTGAATCTGTAAAGTTTTATTATTTTTCACCGCTTTACGACAGAATTTCTGCAGTTTTTGGCCTAATAGTGAATAATAATGAAAGACTGATTCAGTGATTAGCAGAGAGAGAGAGAGAGAGAGCATAGCTTTCCACAAAGGAGGCAGTAGAGGATAATTTCAGTGTTAGTTGTAAATATCTCTAAACCCTGCTTGCGGATTTATTCAAAGCAAATATTTATACACTCCTGTATGGTCATGGTTAATACATTTTTATTATAAAGTCTCTATTTTTTTAAGCAATTTTTTTTTTTTTTGGCTGATTAGGGGTTTAGGTTATTTTGGGTTTTGTTTTGGTCTAACATTTAGGGTTTTAGCAAGGTAGACAACAAGGCCTAGAACGGAATCAAAAACTGTGTAAAATGTTTCCAGTTTTTGTTGTCGATTCGAATAGGTTTGCTTTTTTTTCTTCTTCTGCTTTCTATAAACATTTAACTTAGGGTTAGAGAGAAGTGGAGGGGGTAGGATGGAGTTAAACTTAAAGGGAAAAGCTTAAAGGTTGTGTAAACGTCCACCCAGCTCCCCCTTGTGTTGAACACTTAGAGAGAAATTTAGTTTTGTCATGACGTGTGCTGTTGCTGTGTGTGCGTGATTCTGTACCAGCCACAGATTAAAAAAAAAAAAGATGATACCTGGTCATGCAGACTGTGCAATCTTGGGTTTCTTGAAAGTTTTTTTTTTAAATATAAAATGAGACACACACCCATCTCGCATCATTTTTGTATGAAATCTTAATGTGGTGGGTCACTTTTAAATACATTAGCTGTAAATTCCACACTCTTGATGGTATATAATGCAAAGTGTTTTTATAAAGAGAAAACACAATAAATGCTTTACTATTCATAACAAATGTATTTATTATTATCTGCTGCAAACAATTTAATTTGCACATCAGTGTTTGTCTCATTTCATATTGATTATGAAACCGGATAGCACCGTCCGTATGGTACTGTAGTCTGTGGTATAAACAAGTCTTCCTGCATGGCGTGTACTTTCTTTGTCCCCCCTACCCACTAGCCCTGGGCCATCATATATTGGCCACTTTTCTACACACACAAAACAAAAATGTGCCTTGGAGCTGCATCTACTAACAAGTGCACCCTCCCACGCCCCCCCCCTGACCCCACTCTGAAAAAAACGTCTCATTAATTTGATGTCTCATATATGTTCTTGAAAATGTATTTAGAGCCTAAGACTAATCCAATAATTTTACTTTTTTTTTTTTCTGCTCTAAACGATGAGCCTCGGAGATTTTTTGTGTCTTCTGCAGAAAAGTGGGTAATTAAAAATAAATAAATATAAGCAACATCTCGTCTTAAGTTTCAAGCACTTGCAAGGTAAAGAAAAAAAGCTCAACAAACAATTTGATTGGACCTGGCCATTTCATTGGTCAGTTGCACAACTGGAGGATTTCACTGGAGTTATCTCCCTGGCATTCCCTTGTCTGCTGTCTAGATTTCTTATCTTGTAGTTGTAGATTTTAGGCTATAAGTATCTATCTCAACCAACTTTTAAATTAAACTATATTGAATATATTCCAGCTTCTAGATTATATATGACTGTATTTATACATATATTTATTTGTCTTTAATTTTAATATATATATATTGTATAATTTGAGTACAAATATACTTTTTAACTTAACCACTCAACACCCCTCTTTCTTTATGTATGGCACATTTATTTACGAAATAGTAATTTTATTTTTAAAGCATTGATAGAATAGCAATAGAGTCTAACTCCTTAAAATAATCAAATCCGTTTGTGTGGATTACAATTGCACACCTCTGATGTGTACGTGTCTTGGTAATACATCACAGTGTCATCAGTTTTCCTTGCACACAATCTCTGCGTTGGTAGCTTTATTCTTGCAATGATAAATGTGCACAGTGTTTTTTATTTTTTTTATTTTATTTTTTTTTACATGGGGGGGGGGGGGTGTAGGCTCTTGGGGTTGTTTTTTTATATATATATTATTGTTGCTTAATTAGCTGTGTATGGCACACTGTATAGATGTAGTCACGTGAGATATACTAATCTGTTTACTAACTGCTGTAGTGGGACAATGCTGAGACTTTGAGCATGGTAAATGTGTTTTCTCAAGAGTTTGTTGGTCAGTAGACGTTTGTCTTGCAGAGGTAGTCACCATCAGAAGAGGTCAAAGTAGCCTGTAGTGCTTTTATTAGATGGGGGAATGGGGCTTCTTTCTTTTATTTTGCTTGTAGCTGTGCATGGTCCAATCCTGCGACCTTGGATGATTCTTCCTTGTGACCTTGGATAGTCATATCACCTGATCAAACAAGTTTTTGCTAGCTCTTTTTTTTTTCCTTTTCAAAATTTTTCTTTTGGCCTTTTATTTAAAAGTGCTAGATTTAGATTAAGTCTTTGAATGACTTCAAGCCACTGGGGCTGCATCACCCACACCTAGATATAACATGTTCCAATGTTGTCTGTTTTTTTTTTTTTGGACAGTAGAATAAGTGTTGTGACATGCTAGAGTCCTTTTTTTTTCTTCTTATGATACGGGATCAAGCACTTAAAAAATATATTGTTTTCTTATTTTTGAGTCCATTGTCACACTATACAATTGTTTGGGTGTCACGTTTATATTTGTATACTGCCCCTTTTATGTTTTTGTTTCAAGTTTTGTTTTTTGTTTATTTTTTAATATATTGATCTATATAATAGCAATTTAGTGGATTACAATATTTTATAGTTTTTTTCTTTCCATACATTTTAGCTTTATTGAAATGTGTTAGGTGCTAATAGTTTATTTGAAAACAAAAAATTGTATTTGTATAAAATGATTGCTGCATTGAGATGATGTTTTTAATTCTTGTAACTCTTTGAACCTGTTGCCTAAAGCTTGAGTGAGAACCAGTCCCTGATTGTGATGCCACCGTGGACAAATAAATGGTTGCTTGGCGCCATTTGTGTCTCCATGTGCCTGCACTTTTTTATTCTCTACGTGGACTTCATGTCTGTAAGTACTCGTCATGTACATTTCATTTCACGCGTCCGTTCATTTACTTGTTGAGAAAAACTTGAGCCAAAACTCTTGAGGAATTCCTACTAGTCATTCAAATATTTGATTTGATAATTTAAAAGCATTTTTTTTTCACTGATGATTCTAAAAAAATTTTTTTGTAATATTAATATGGTCCAAAGTAACTAACTAGCAGACTAACAGCATGGATAGTGACAGAGTACTTCCACCTCACGGTACTTGGCAGAAGAGCTTTAAGAACTTCAGAAAAACTTTAAGATTTTTAAATGTGTTCTAATAGTCCTACCCAATAATGTCCTGTGTCCAGATTTTACATTTAAACTGGAGGTCTAGTGATCATCCATTAACTAATTTCTGCAACATATATATTTCATTTTAAACTATTTATATATTTATGGCTCAAAATCTTTATTTATTTAAATTTATTCTGTTGTTTTTGAAAAGCATCAAACTGGTATTCATGATATATATATATACATACGTGCGTGCGTATTTTCAATACAGAGGTCATTTTTGGGTTTTAAAAGTTTATTTTGGAGTTATAAAGCTTGCGTATGTTTTAAGACAAGTAAAGTACCCTTTGGACCAAATTGATCATGGGGTCGGTCAGTGAAGCAGCGTTCCCCAGTTTCTGTGGGTCACAGTATGCTAGGGGATGTGTGGCCAGCACAATGCCCAGCTGCCTTTACTTTACCCCAACTAATGTCAGAGCTGGCTGACTCAAGACACCCTCCAGTCCCAGGAACAAATCCTAGCCTTTCACCAGGATTATAATCTAGATCCTTCACCCTGCCCCTGTATGTTTTAAAGTTAGCTCCTATTAGTTTGAAGTATGTTGGACATCATTGGATTAACTAAGAAGTGAAATATATGTATGCAGATTATTGAAGCAGTTGATATTGATAAAATTGAGATTTGCTTATAAAAGTAGTGTCCCTTTCAAGCCAGGTTGATGCATGGGCAAGTGAAGCAGCTTTCACCAGTTGGCTAGAATATGCTAGGGGACTGTGAAGCCAGCAAAAAACATATTTTTATAGCAGTAATTTTGAAGAAAAAAAATGGATAAGTTTGCTATTTTGAGAAATTAAATATCAACCAGATGAAACCTCCTTTTCCCAAAAATGCTATCCTCTTGGATGGTCACAAGCGACTTAAGTACAAATGAGACAAAATTGGTCGCATAAAAGTCATGTTTATAGTTGAAACGAAGCTATCCTTACCCGAAATGTGAATAGTGTGAGCCACTAGTGAATGTAGTTTTGTTGAGGCCACGACTTGAACTGTTTGTGTGTTTGTTGCAGGTGATCTTCCAAATCACTCCCCTTAACCTGGAGGAATGGATTGCTGTGATAAAGATATCCATCCCGGTCATCCTCCTAGACGAGACTCTCAAGTTTGTTGCCCGCAAATTTGCTGACGGTAAAAACCCACTGTACACGTGTCATTGGTTAATCTTAATCTGGGCTTCGTATACAGGCTGGATGTACGTCACCCTCATCAACCCATGGTGATGGGCAAGTTCTCATCTCTCCATCCCCACTGGGCCTCCTTCCCCACCCCCACGACATCCCCCATTCCTTGTCACTTGAGGTTTCTTGTTTCATTCTCATTTTGTGGGCCAACTGCCAGGAGAAACTGCAGTGTCTCGTGTTGAGACCTCTGTCCAGTGTGGACACTAATGCCATGATAAAGAGATCTTGTCCCCCCCCCTCCCCACCCCAGTGTAGTTAGTCCAAAAAGAGTCAAAGAGCTAGCTAGTATAGCCCTGTGATTTTAGTGGCTCTCTATAATGGCGGCCGCACTGATAAAAAGAAGAATTTTATTTATTTCATTTTTTTTTAAAATATATTTTTTTAAAATTTTGTTCTAAAAATATTTGTGTGTATTATTAGAATGACGAAGTTATTAATATGTGAACTTTGAGAAATCTCTTGAAAACATTGTTTATATATATATATGTAGAACTATATGAATTGTTTAGTCGAGCCACACATTTAGTTTCATTCTCATCATCAACTTTTATCTAGTCTTGAACAAAAAAACAAACTGTTTGAGTTGCTGTGTACAATTGTAGATCTTCAGATCTCCCTTCCCCCACTTAACTCCCTTCATCTAATGGTTTCTCTATGCATGTTGTTTTATTTGTTTTTTTGCTTTTTTTTTTAATTGAAAGTTTTTGGTTAAAATATTCCCACTGGAAGTAATACCTTTTTTTTAAAAATGGTTTTTAAAGTTATTATTTTTTAAATTAAAAGTTCAACATTCCCACAGCAATTTTACTATTCCCACAGAAATATTACCCCCGCCCCTCCCCTTAGTTAAATTATGGTAAAATATACATTTAATTTTTTTTTTAACTATTCTTTTGGCAATCTCTAACTTTTAGTTTTAACTTTGTCCCATTTTAGATAAATTTAGCCTTTTTTTTTAGAACAATCTTGTTATGACTAGAGAGAGATTGTTTTCTTGATTGACTTATTGATTCCACAAGAATGTAATTTTGATTATTATGTCTATTTGTCTATTCACACACAAAACATATCTACACAGTGTTCATTCTGTAGGCATCCATTACATGCTTTTTGTAACTGACAAGCCTCACTTTCATATTCCCTTCTATAAATTGATTGATCACTTGATTGGTTGGACTGCAAGAGTAATCAGGATTGGCTGATTGTGAATGCAACAGCAATCGTGGTTGGCTGATTGTAAATGCCACATCAATTGTGATTGGCGATTGAATGGAACAATAATCATGATTGGCTGATTGTGAGTGCAACAAGCAGTCCTTGGTTGGCTGATTGAATGGAACATTAATCACGATTGGCTGATTGTGAATGCAACAGCAATCGTGGTTGGCTGATTGTAAATGCCACATCAATCGTGATTGGCTGATTGAATGGAACAATAATCATGATTGGCTGATTGTGAATGCAACAATAATCATGATTGTCCCACACAGCAAGTTGCGTTTACAACAAAAAATAAAAAATAATAATTAAAAAGCAACATTTTAGTTTGATTAAATTGACCATTTTGCTGAGTGTAGTTAGAGTAGTTGATAGTTCTATAACAAACTTAGACTCTAACTATTGTGTCAGCTTCATACATTTCCTGTAGTTTCAATTGTTTTGTTATTTTCACTCTGGCTTATTCCCCCTTTTTATATACTTCATGTTTCTATTTACAGTGCTCATACCTTCTTGTTTTTGTTTTTTTTACTAAACAATGTGTACAGTTTCATGCAGTTTAAAACTAACCAATCCCAAAATTTAAAATTTGTATTGTCCATTCGAAGAGATATAAACCAAAAAACACATTTCCATTTTAATATTGTGCTGTAAACATTTCCAAATGTTGTTTTTTTTTCAATGCCAATATTATTTTTTTTCTTCTACTGCATATTTCTGTCCCAACTTTTTGTACATGATGGAGCCAATTAAATGAAACCAGATCCAAGACTTGTAACACTAGGTCAGACTTGTTATATCGGGTCAGACATACAACGCTAGTTCAGATGTGTAATGCTAGGTCAGACATACATCGCTAGGTCAGATGTGTGATGCTAGGTCAGACCTACAATGCTCGGTCAGACTTGTAATGTAGACCCACAACGCTAGGCTAGACTTGTAAGGCTAGGCCAGACATACCACTCTAGGTCAGACATACCATGCTATGACAGACTTGTAGCTTGCAGTAGATCTGCCAGAATACTTGAAATGTACACTGATTTGCTGTTCCCCCTATTATTAGGTACCACAAACTGCCGTAAAAAAAGCATTTTTGTCGCGCTGAAGCTAAAAATTATAAAAAATAGTCACTTTTCAACTTATGTTTTCTATAATAAAAACTGTGCATATGCTTTAAAAAATGGTACCATTAAAAAGTATATTTCAAGAGCTTTAACTATATGTTATTTATTTTGTGTTTATAGTTTAATAAAATATTACATTTGTGGGATGAAAACCATCACTACAAGGAATTTTCAGCGGGGGCCGGGTGATCGTTTTTGACCCCCTCGCTATTCAATTCCCACGCCGATTCGGGCCATTCATAGTATCGCGTCATAAATGAGCGTATCGTGTGCAAAAATGAATGCCCTTTAGTTTGGTACCAAATACTAATTGATAAAAGTAGTTTAAAGTGTTAAAATCTAAAAAAATCGAAGAAAATTATAAATTTCTAAGTGATATTTATAAATTATAGCTTTTTAATTAGCACCATTAGAAAGCCCGTCCTTTTTTCTTTTAAAATACGAAAACAACACTTCATTTCTAAGCGTCGCCCAAATCGGCCGAAATAAACAAAAACCCTATCGTTTCCATTCATACGCCAAACCACCGTTAGCGTAAAAATCATTAAAAATGGCTGACTTCAGTGTTGACGGCGCTCAACTAAATCGACTTTAGCAGATCAAAAAAGCTTAGTAGGTAAGTACAATAAGTAGAAACATGTAATAATATTGTTGATATCTTTGAGAATCATGTTTAAATTGTTTATTTTTATGAAAATGTATTGATATAACTACGTTTATTGGTACCATGTTAAGATCGTTTTCGGGTCTAGTCATGGACGCGACATGCGCGAAACCCCCCCATCTGTTTGTAGAGGAATGTAATTTTTTCGGAATGCTTAAAGTACATTTTTATTGTCTTTTTTAAAAGAGGGTACCTTGAAAATTAATAATTACTAGTATTCATAGTTTTTAAATGATATTATCAGCTTCAATTCTCATAAATATAAAAGGTCACGTGATTGTCGGCAATGTAAACAATGTTTAAAGTAAAACTCAAACCGTAGTTGATGCAGGTTAAAGGATAGTTTTCTCTAAGGTTTAAACCATTAACAAAGTTATACATGATTTTCAGTGTAGGCCTATTGTAATTTCATGTCATTATCATAAAAATATTGTTTTTTGGTCAGGCCTATTTCTAGGTTTAATGCCTAAAAAATAAGGGGTACTAATGAGTAGGCCTAAGACTCCTAAGACTAAGAACTAATGTCTAATGGCATACATTTATAGCCTACCATTTTATCATTAGTCTATGGCTATATTAATACAATTAAAATATTCTTTTGTTCAGTTTGTTTAGCCTAATTTATCTTGTAATATCTTTACAGCTTGAATCCTGATTCTCATGGATTAAAAGTTGCAGGCCTATACTACTAACTACCAGTTATTGAGTTCAAAAGTGTTTGGAAAAGTTGTTAATAATGTGTTTTCCCTTTTGACATTGGATTACGTGATTTATTATTCTGATCAAGTTCTGGATTACATACATTCTTACAAATGACAAGAATAAAGCTTAGTAAATGATCATCTAAATAAAAGCTAACACCGGGTACAGCAAATGATTTCTAGATAAAAAATATTTGAGAATTAAGACAATACGGCAATGGTGGTGCGTGTGGTACCAAAGCAGAAGATGCACCTTCGGCAACTTGAAAATGAATCATTTCTAGAACCGAATGGTTCTTAGTATTATATACTTGCTTAGTGTAGAATGTATAAATATCATAAAATAAGCACAAAGCCTGTAAGCTTATGTTATTCTAGGTAGACCAACAATTTTTTGTAGAAAAATTAATTATTCCGGTACGCTAAACCCCTGTACAGTTCCAGCCATTTTTGCATTTTATATAAAAATGTTATAGACACAATAACTGTTTTAACTCATAGAGCTATAATACTACTGTGTTTTGATATGATTAGATTAACTATGGGCATAACTATTTATTTTAAAAAAATATTTTATAACGACGTGTTTTTTAAATTTCATGAACCCCTGTCCTATTCTAACCATACATGTATTTTAAATATATATGCTATGTAAAAGAAAACTGTTTATATACATAGAGCTATGATTCCCCTTCATTTTGATATAAGTATCTTGTATGCCATACTATCAGTTATTTTTTTATGAATTTTTGAAAAGGTACAAAATTTGTGTTTTTTACCTCCCTTCCAGAATTTTTCAAAATGTGACGAAACGACATTTTCATTTGAATAAATTTTCATTATTTATCATTTTAAACCCTTCAAAAAAATTGAGTTTGTTCTATATATATGTGTGTTTATGTTGAGTGTAAGAAAGTCAGTTTAGGTGATATAGTTTTACAGATATAGCTTAGCAAAAATGGTACTTTTCACTGCGTGAAAAAAAAAGCAAAAAAGCACATTTTTAAAAATTCATATTTTAAAAACTATTTGAGATATGTGAACAAATTTGGTATCCACATTCTTGGGTTCACGAGTTCTTGCTAAAAATATAAACAACTAAGCTCTACAACAATTTTGAAAATTCAGTTTGTGGTACCTACTATTATGCTAAAGAGTGTTTGTTAGAAGTGTGCAGTTAGTCTAGACTTGCATTGCTGACTTGTATGCATGGACAGTGACACAGTATTTCAATACCACAATATGCAGTGAGTTGAAACACAGTTTGTGTGTATGTAAACAAATAGTTTTTTAGTTTTAGAGTTGATCCACACTATAAATGCCAGTATTTCTTCTGCCTTAGGTCAGTGATTCATTCATTGGGTCATATAATAATTATAGTCAAAATAACATTTACTAGAGTCAAATTTACACTACACGTTACAACTTTCAAGTTACATGTACTTGAAGTTCTTAGAACTTGGCAATTTTCAGTCTACTATCATTATCATTTCTTAATACTTGGCAATGTTATAATTACTATAGGTTAGGAAAGCTTGGCAATATTCCAGTACCACTAGGTTTTAGCAAGGTGTATAGAGCTTAAATATCATTAACCGTTTAGACAACCTACCATCAGTACCTACTAAGCTCACTGAAAAGCAGTGGCCTAACTTAGCTAGAATCTAGAGTTATACAATTTACATATTTATATAGAGCTATTCATAGCAATTAGTCTTCAAATGGGCTTTACATTTTAGAGTTCATCAACAATTGTTGAAACTGTAACTGCTTTGACTGATAGCTTGTGGACTTTGACAAAAACAACTGAAAGCGGACTCTATTCTAGATGAATTTAGATCAAGAAAATGTGTTATGTATGTGTGTGTAGATAGACGCAGAGCTCTTGGACTAATTTCATTGTGTGAGAAATGTTGTCCTGACTTAAACTCACTGACGTAGTTAGTAGAAAGTTTGTATCCAAGTCACCTGCATACATTTTGCTTAACACTAAATTGCATAGTTAAGTCCCCGCCCTCCTAGCTTAAACCTTTTGTTCATATCTCTCTCTATATATAAATATATATTGTGTGTGTATCAGAAAGGTTCCCATTGACTGGGCTTAAAGTATGAAGTAAAATGTGTGTCAACATTCCATATAGAACCAGCAGAACCATTTTTTTTAAATAAACAGTATTCGTTGAACACTAGAGGCTTTTGTACAGATAGCTCACTTTTTTGTTTTATTAATCTCTTCCCACACACTATATGACTGTTAACTAATTCTATTAAAACAAACAAGAAAACACTAAGTTCATTTCATATATATATTTAGAATATTTACCATTTCATTTTTTTTTTATAAAACTAAAGACATGGACTAAAAGTAAAGATTTTGTTAAAGTAAATTTTTTAATTTAAATACTGCCAGATTTCATCTGATTATTTTTTTTTTTTTGGAAGTGAAGAAAATGCTGTTGTTTTATTTATTCATTGTATGTACATGTAATATGTTTGATCATTCAATTTGGAATAAAACAATTTTCAATTTTAAACATGTCAAATTGACCATTTTTACATAGTTTTATTTTCATGTTAGTTTTTTAAATTTTATTGTTTGTTTATGTGGTTTAGAGGTGGGAAAGTAACACATACAGTTCAAAACCAACCAAGTCTATCCAAAATTGATACAAGATTGTCCTGCATCTGACCCTTTGTGCGCATATATTTTAAGTGTGTTTAGAAATTAAAACCATTAAGTAGAACTAAGTGTTGCCTCGTACACCTTGACCCTGTAGCTGTACAGTAGAATCCAAACCTGGTACTAACAAGAAGCAATACAATTGGTTGATTCATTTGTTTAAAAAACTTGTATTAAATTAGAAGTAGCAGCAGATCTTTTACGTAGCAGGGGATGGAATTCAAGATGTTACACATTGAGCCATGCCATGTAACTCAGTGAATCCGATTGATAACTTGTGATAAATGAAAAGTTGTCCTGTTTATATTAAAAAACATTTTAAAAAGATGTGATGTATGCAGCAGCCCCCCCCCCCCCCCCCCAACACACACACACTTGGTTTAGATTTTCTAAGAATTCAATGGCCAGCATAACTAGCAGAACCAAAAAGTGAAGACTAGTCATTAGAGATGTAACAACAGTTTTTAAAGATGTGACCTGACAACAGTTACAGAGAAAGTGAGTGAGGCAGTTGGTTAGTGTTGGACGTATACTGACCAATTTGAGTCTCTGTGTAAAAAGTGAGCATATTTAGGGAAAGACTTAATTTTATCTTAATATTTGGAGGGTTAAAATTGAATTGATTTGTGTATGGCTATAGTGAACTTGCATTGAATATGGGTCAGTGCTGCTGCTGCTCCATTGTTCTTCTCCATGGAACAGATTTAGCCAAATATTTAATGATATGCAAGCAGCATTTAAGTGGACAGGAAATAGATGCAGTCTACTGATTAGGTTATACAACTTTAAACAGATAGCATATTCTAATATGTTAATTAAACTCAACAAAATGTTGTTGGATTGCTTGTATGCTAACATTCTGAGATGACAGATGCACATTTGAACTTTTGAATTTAGCATTTGGTTTAATTGTTTGTATTTGTGTTTGTAGTTTTTTTTTCCTCCCTTTTAATTGAATTGCCATGCATCTGTTTGGGTTTGTGTGTGTGTTTTCATCTACCCCATTGTTTTTATTTTTGCCACAGTTAAATCCTAGCTTGCAGAAAACAAGCCTGTGAAGGTAATGAAATCTATAAACTATTTACTTTTGTATCCGCAGCAAATTTTATTTACTCCTTACCTAACATTATTTTAACAATTTTTTTTTGTCAAAACATCACCCACATAGCTTTATCTTAGATTTCTGTTGCTTCATATATTTTCTTATTTATGAATATTTTTTTTTTATATTCATTTCTTTGAATAGAGCTTGCCAACTGAAGATAATGTATTTGAATGCAAACAAATTGGCTAATGTTATTAACAATCTGTAATTTATTTTTTTAACGATGTGGGAGGTATGGGTTATAATATTAAGAGTAAATATTGGAGTTTATATAAAGTTTAATAAACAATGGGTGTTTAAAATTGATTCTAAGGTTTCATAGTCTTTATAGTTTTATTGTAACCGTACTTATAGAAATATATATCTTATTCAATATGGGTGTTACCACTATTCAACAAATAATGAGGTACCGGGTACACAAAGTACAATTAGATTGTAAACATAAGGCAGAAAAGAAACAAATAATTTAAAGAAGGGTTCCATTTTGAAGTTGGCAAGCCCTTAAAAGTGACAGTGCCTGCCCCCACCTTATCTTTCTCTGTCACTGGCTCTTTGATTCATCCTTTTCACCTTTTTTTGCTAAACAATTTCCGACAAATTCTAACAGGGGATTTCATACATTTGGGCAGATTTTTGGCAATCTTTACCTTCTGGCTTTGTCTTCTGCATGAAGCTTGGCTTGCCATTGGCTGAAATTTTCTGTCAAAACTTTTGTTTTTCATTAACAAGACAAATTGACATCACTTTTAACATTCAATAAAACATCTCTTAAGTATGTTTATATAGACTATATATATATATATCATATATAGCTTAATGTCCTCAATATACCGGTATGTACATTAATATGTATGGTAGTTATAAAAAAAATAACAGAATGCTGACTGCCTGATCAATCTCAAGTAATTGTAACCATCTGTGCACCAAAGTAGTTTTAGCTCAAAATGTTTGACAAAATGTAGCGGTGGATGAAAAATCCAGCTAAAGTTGTTCAAGTTAAGTACCGTAAACCAGTATTGGTATAGAAGAAAATAACTTACAAAATTTAGCCTTTCTTTTTTTTCTATTGCTTATAGCTTTGTAGATTTATGGATCTAAAGAAGCTGTAGTTGTTAATCTTTAAAAAGGGTTGAACATCAACGCCCATTGCCATTTCCATGTATAATTTTTTTTTATTCAATAACTTAATTTATTTTTTTAAGTCTGGGTATATGCCAACATTTCTATGCATGGTGAATAAAACTAAGCTGCTACTTGTACTAATCAACTACCAAACCTTTCAGCGACTGAGTAATTTGAAGACATAGATGACTACAGTATGACATCCAACACACTAGAACTATGCCCAACTGCATTTACTTACCTCTCCACAAACCCCACACCAAGTTTGTTTTTGGTCAACATCCATGCAACATCATTTGTTATATTTTTCTGTCTCACTTTTTATTGGTCTATTGTTGCTTGATGGTTATATGATCAAGTGAATCCTGGGGACGGGGCTGGGGGGCGCTGGCACTTACTGCGCTTTGCTTCTTTTCCCCGGCTTTGTTGTGTGTGTTTTTTTGTTTGCTTCGCGGTACCTCAGTGTTGTTGGTTTTCTCTCTCTCTCTCTGGCAAGTAGCGGAGGATGAGAAATGATAGTTGGAGCTGAACGCTGTGCTTTTAGAAAATGTTCCGGTATTGCTAAAGCGGCAGCATTTATCCTTCCCTCCCAATCGGCAGCGCTGTCCAGCAGTTGAATTGAGTTCATATGACTCCATGATAATCATTTGGGCTAATAACTTATGCTTGCGATTGCAAACAAAGGAATAAAATTAATCCTACTAATTTATCCCCTCAATTACCGGGTAGTAAAAAAAACTAAATGGGCTTCATAAAGTTTTATAAAAAAATCTTTAGTTGTTTTATGTAAGCAACATGATGTATTGAAAGAGATTTTATATCATAGTAAATTCAAGAACTAAGCCAACTTTATATAATAGTGATAGACTATAAAAGAAATCCAAGAAGATAAAGAGTGTAGTTGCCGAATCTTTTGGAATGAACAAACCTTTCAGAAAAAACAACAACAACCCTTTTTTGTAGTGGATTCTTCTATAGTGTCTGTATTTCCTTAATCTTTTCATGTTTCTAACTCTAAACCTCAAGACATGTATTTTTCACCTGAAACAAAAAAATGAATTTTTGGTGATGGATCTGCTTGCTTACCTTTTTCCCGAACTTTTTAATTTCCTCTTGACCTCCCAACCCGCTTGCAGTTGTTGACTTCTTCCTCCACACTACTTCCTCTCTACAACCCAAATAGAAATGGACATCCCAGACACAATTCATCCTAGTCCACGTTCACATGTTTACTAACCCCCGAAAAAAAAAAAGATCTTTGTTTTCGCTGACCTCCCAGAGATATTTTCTTCGGCTGGTGAACTTCTTTATTTTTTTATTTTCTTTTTATCTCCATCCCACTTGCAGATTACCCGGGATTCTTTTGAGGAAGGAGTTACAGAATATCAGCCAAGTGCAGACAAGTTGTCTCTCAAGTTATTCAAAAGTTGTTTTTTTTTTGTGTCATCTCTCATCAGACTTTTAGAAAAGAGAAACATAAAGAGATTTAACTATTTATATTTTTTTGGAGATGGAGAAAAAATATCAATAAAGAATAAATTTTAGGGAGTAATTCTAAACATATGAGAAAATCTGAATGTTAGGCAAAAATTGTTAATTTATCAGAAAATGTGAGTAGAATGTAGAATGGGAAATGTAAATAGTAGAGGAAGTCTAGAGTTACCTGCCCTATGACAATGATACATGGTCTTCTATATAATTTATTTGGGAAGGGGGACTGTCCATCTTCTCATGATGGTCCCCCCCACTCCCCCATACCCCCCTTCCCTTCAGCTAACTTCCACGCTATCCCTGCCGCGGGCGCCGCTGCAAGTGCTGCTGCAATGCTGTCTGTGTGTGTGTGCCGTCGCGCTGACGCCGGTTGAGGAAAGTGCGAGGAGAAAGCGGAGGCAGCGGGCGTCGTGCGTGGTCTGTTGTGGCGCGCCAACCCACGGCAGCCATATTTCCATCTCTCCCCACCCCCTCTCCCCCTGCTCCCCCATCATCATCATCTGATTCTTCTCTCGGCATTGAATTAAAGTAAAAAGCTTGTTATAGACAAATTATAGAGAATTGCGTAACAATCAGGAAATTTACAACTTTTTTTTTTCCTAGCCATTATGTTGTGTGTGTGATGTAGTTTTATATTATTACTTGTTATTTACACTACCAGTATGGAAGTGTGTAGCTACAAAAAATTGTTTAAAAAATGAACTAATTATGCATTAGAACACTTTTTTTTTTTAATTCAAAAAATTCTGATAATCAATTTCATAGCATAATATGATTAAAGTTGATGTGATGTCAGTGTTTGGAAATGTAGTTGAAAAGATTATTTGTTACACACGTGTAGTAGAGACCCACTGCCTTTTGTAACAATGTTTTTTTTAACCTACAAGCAAATTGTTAGCTGGATGTGGCTACACCAGTATTATATGTGTGTCTGTGTCTCTGCAATACAAACCACAACCAATTCTGTGTTGTACCCAACATTTTTTTTTTTGTTGTATGTTTAATTTTAATGTAGAGATAATATCCCGCAACGTATGTATGGTTTTCCATAGTCGGCCGAGTTGAGAAATTTGACATAATTTTTAATCTAGCTTTCCGTTTTCATGCAGAAGTAACAACATTCAAAAATTTTAAGATAATTCTTTTTAGAAACAAAAATTTATATTTGTCGTTAGAGCTAAACAATCAAAATTTCATTTTTTTTGGGTCGTAGAGAAAAGTGCTTTAAAAAAAAAAGTATTTATAAAATTAACATTTTAAATTATTCAAATGTACGTGGCATATTCTCATTTGCTCTGCTTGTTAGTAGCCAAACCAAAGTATGTCACCAATACAACAACCACAAAAAAACACAACTTAGAGCATGTTTCGTTCATTTATTTTTAAATTGTTTTTGACCCAAAAAATGTGCCAATTTTTTCTTTGTTTTTTTTTCCCCACGCGTTTTTCCAGTGCCGGTAATAAAGGATGAGACATACAGGAGATACAACTAAAATCAAGGCATTGTCTCCCTTCCCCAGTAGTGCTCATGGACAAGTCCAGATTCTAAATGTTATATGTGTCAGTGAGCAGAGATTACCACAAAAATTTTTTATTATTGTTAAAATGCTATTTATATCAGGGTCAGTGTGGAATTTTTATTTAATTTATTTTGAAAAAGAAACTCTTAATGAATGTATTGTACATTTTTTTAATCTATATATTTTAAAAACAAAAGAGTATATATTTTTTTGTAAAGAAATGAATTGAATGCCAATACTTTTAAGCTGAATTATTAGACTGTGGGAGTCTAGTTTTGAAAACATCCATGCAATTGTATTGTTCTCAAATACTACCAGCAGTGCCATTAAAAAAGGTTATTTTATTCAGCTCTCTGTTGCTTGGTTCTAGATTTGATTGATGATTGGGTTTTCCAGTGAGATTGTGTGTTATAATGATCACAAGAGTGTTTCAATCAGGTGTGGTGGATGCTTTGGTTATGTTTTCTTCGCCTGCTCATACATGATCAGTAAACTCTGAGTCCATCCATGTCATAGAAACACAGCCTCCCTGTCCTTTAGTGCTCTAGTGAGCCATCTTGAATGTTTTATGCAATCTTCTTTTAACAACTAAAGTTTTTTGACATTGACTTTATAAAAAAATTTTTTTTTTAAATCTTTATTGTAAACGTTTCTACATTCATTTTTCTTTTTTGGTTCAAATTTATTATCTGTGCATATTTCTTTTCAAGTTAAGGAAACTTTGTGTCATATGTTTTTAATTATTTTCTGCGTGTGTGTGTATCTGTAGATGTTTTTTCTTAGAGTTTTATAAATGTTATTTAAATAAAAACAAAGAGAAAAACCAACCAATGGTGTATTTGTATTGTAGTGTAGGCAGCAATACTGATCTGATAGGAGATTTCTTTATTGTATGTAGCCAAACACAAAAAGACTTCTAGTCTAGTCTTTGGGGCTTTTATATTCAGAACTATTGCTGCTATCTGTGATCCTGTTTTTCCCCACCTCGTGTAGTGCTAACAGTAACAGACTGAATACTTCTTGTGACAATTAATGCTGAAACATGTCCCCCCAAGATAAGTTCTGGTACTTTTAGTTAACATCTTAGTAAGTCGACCAAAAAAAAAAAAATAGAAAAAAATAAGAAAGATCTTATTTGACTGATAGAACTTTGGCATGATAGGGATTGGAAGTGCCATCCACACATTTGGCAGAGTACATTGGCATGATAGGGAACAAAAAGTGCCATCCACACATATGACAGAGTACACCTCATGCAGTCAGTGTGGGCTACTGGGGGGCGTACTATTTAGCCCACTCAGTATTTCGGTTCATTGTGATAGCTGCTCCAGTTTTCTTTCCTCTGTCCCGTGGCTGTGTGTGAGTAATGCCTGTTGTTACAGACGACTGTTGTAATGGATGCAAGTTGGTTGACACAAGTTGAACTTTTATACTTGTATTTGAGATCCATCCATTATTTTAAAAGTTTTTTTTTTTTGTATTTCCTAAGATCAGACTTGTATATAGAAATTTTCTTTTCAAAGCATCCCTTCTTTTGACAAAAAATTAATTGTTTTTAAACCACATTTTTTTTAAAATAACAATTTTGGGACATTGGATTTTTTTTTTTTACTATTTTTTTTATTTCTGTTATTTTTTCCCTTCCATTTCCATATTTTAGAGAAAGATTTTAAAAATAAAAAAGGTGAACACATCTGCGGTAGTCAATATGTATGTGGGTGGGGAATAGGAGTTGATAATCAAATGATGGAGACAAATGTCTGTAGGATGCAAAGCTTTGAAACTTATATGGAGTCAGATCTGGTTCTTAATTTTATTGAACAATCTTCATATAAATTTGTTAAATATATATAAATACGCGCTTTTGAATTTTACTTTTGTATGTGTGATATTTCTTAGAACTGGCCAAGTTGTCTGATATACTGGCTAGTGGTATACATCATGGCATGTACTAGATACACAAGGACTGTGAAATTGAAAGCTTGATTATTTATATATTTTATTTTGGTTTCTTCTTTGACTGGTGAGGTGGACATGTTCCCTCCCCCACCACCACCACCACCGCCCTTAGTAAACTGTAGATATAACTATGTGTGTGTATTTGAAAGCCATCATCAGACGTAGTTAGCTCAACATTTTTTTTAAAAATTTAGTTGTTATTTATTACAGGATTTCTTTGTCCCCCCCCCCCCCCGTCCCTTCCCCCCCCCCCTCCACCTTTCGGTACTTGATGTAGATTGTTTATCTTTCACTATTTTTACCCACATAAAGTGTGTGGTCATATATTATTGTATTTTAAAAAGAAAACACTAAAAAAAAAAAAACAACAAAAAATAAAACCCAAAAAAAAAAAGTTGTGTGTTTATTTTTTGTCTGTGTGTGTTTGTACGGCACTGAGTTAGAAAATTCCAGTGGATCTCGAACATTGGGACAGGGACGGTCAGTCAAAGATGAAAGAAGGTTAATGATAATGCTGAAGAACTGATATAACTTTGAAAAAAGAAATTGAAATCTACATTAAAATGAAATATATTTAATGACGGATTTGGTGTTTAATAAATAGAATAATATACCAGTACGTCATAGTTCAATTTTTTTTCTGCTATACTTTTGCTTTGACAAATCCCCCAAATAAAAAAAAACTTCTAAGATTACCTAATAAAATAAAGTTCAGGTATATTTTTAAAAAGGTCAATGGGAAGGTTGAATACCTTCTTAAAGCGTTAAGTGGTGTTAAGTGGTCGGTTATGTTAAATAATCCATTCCCTGCATTGTATAAAGAAAAGCAATCCTGTCTTACGGTACTAAATTGAGCGATTAAGATTAAGCTGGTGAAGCAGCTTTCACCATTTTATGTGGCCATTGCATACATACTAGGGGATTGTGTGGCCAGCACAATGGCTGGCCGCACTGCATTGTGTTGTTAAACCTTATTATGGCAGTATGGGCAATAGTTAATCATGTCCAGTTGTAGAGCTGGTGGTGTGCTCAACTACAACTGTTCTTCTTATATGTTACAGACACTCGTTCTATAAATTAGATTATTGTATCTTCACTATATTGTGTGAATGTGGCAAGCAGTTGTCCACAAAACATCTGTTTGTAAAGTAATTTGTAAGATTGCATTGCATTGGCAAAGGAAAATAAAAGAATCCAGATTCAAATGCAAACCGTGCACAATCTCATTGGATGATAATTACAAACTAAACGTTGATTAACAACTCCCACAGATTGTTTTAGACAAAATGGAACAGAACATCTGTTCTCGACTAGTAAAGTAGTTATATATTATATAACTAATAAAACTGATGTAAAGGAATGAAATGTAAGTATTGTATAATAATAAGTCTATTTGTTTATGGTAATTTTTTTCTCATATTGTACTTCACAGAGCTGAATTGTTTTATCTCCTTTAATTATTTAATAGAGTATCATAAGATGAATCAGCCTTGTTTAAAATAATCTTAGCTGTTGAAATATCACGGCATAGGTAACAAAACATACAAAGCAAAGATGTTTTGTCCCAACTAAACATAGTAAAGCCAACACACCCACCAGTCTTATATCTATATATATAAAAAGCTCTATGTTTATGTTTAACCAATCAAATTGGTTTGTTTAAAGACGTGACCTTACCTCATATTCTACGATTGACTTAGCACACGTGTCCTCGCTATCTAAATGGATAACGTATCGGACTGCCATGTGGTCCACCTGAGATTGAATCTTCAGCTAGTCTATACCTTTTTTTCTAATATTTTTTAATTTCAATTAATTACCGGTAATATTACCGGTACTTGAAAAAAAAAAAAGATTGTAAATCCATGGGCAACACCAAGCAATTTAGCTTTATTAAGTTAAATAAAAAGTAAATGTTTTCAGTAAATAATAATTAAACTTTTTAAAAATTATTAGATCTATAGCTTTCTGTTAATTGTAGTTTATGAAATTTTTATCTGTAGCTTATACAGGATTTTTTAATTTTGCACCGGTCAATGCTAGGGAATTCAACTTGTTAACTTATATAGAATATTTTCAAGCATTACAATTAACAACCTTTTTTTTTTTAAAGAATTTATTTTATTCACATTCAGCAATTCATAACAAACATATTACTGACATAACCAACAGTCATCTAAATTCATTTCAAGAAGTACTAATACCAGGTATTCAGTTTTAAATGATTTTAACATGTCTAGTGACCACAAAACCAAGAAATCTTCTTTGTAAAAAAATCACTTTTAACAAGTCCAGCTAACTTTCTTCTATAATATAATATAATAATTGTAAATGCATAGAAAAGAAAAGGCTATGAAATTATTTACACAAAGGAACTCAATTAATGTAAAGATGATATAACAAGAATACAAAATAAATAATTTTTTCAGATCAAACAATTTTCCAAGGGAAATAAGCAATGTTAAAAAAATGTGGCTTGGAATATTTTTTTTCTATCATCTAAATAAAAAACAATCACATAAACTATTTTTTTACATATTAAACGAAGCATTATGGGATAGATTAGGAACACACACACTTACAAACACCCAGTCATATATCACAATGGACAAAATAGTTTGGTAGAAAATCACTTTTCTAACCTTTTTTGTTGAAATATTAGAATTTAGATCAAGGATTAATAAAATGTCAAATTGGCCTATTTAGAAAAAATTAAAACACAATTTTACAATCTATGGCCAGATTCAATTGATAAAGTAAATAGTTAGAAATTTTACAATTAGAAATTCATTTGATATTCAACAGTGTCAAGTTGGAATATCACAATGACTTTCTGATTTGTAGCCTACTTTGTAAAAAAATAACATGACATATTCTGGCACAAAGTCTGGCAGATTTGTTTTCAACTTCTCCATCAAGGTTGGATAAATATTTAGATTTGATAATTTACTGTTGCATTAAAGTGATCTTTGGTGGTTCACTTTACATTTGTGAATTCTGGCATTCACCAACAACATTTTTATGTAACGGAAAATCTCAATGGAGATTCACATTAAGTGTATGTTAATAAAAAAGAACACACTGTATCAGTGTATAACCACTGTATAACCAGCTCCATGCAGTGTTTCAATGACCCTTTTCTACCCAGGAGAAGGGACAGAACATATTATATTTATATATGGAATAATTTCCTTATAACAGTAACAGACATTGAAACATAAACCCATCAAGTTAATAAAGTACCGTAATTAGACACGTAAAAGCATCACACATTCAAAGCTTTTATGCACACTCGCAATGGAAGCCGTGCAATACATTTTTTGTTTATAAATCACAGTCAAATATATTTTCTGCTTACAATTAGAGAGATATAAAACATTTCAATAGTAGGTTTCCCTTTTGTAATCTTTAAAAAAATAATAATTTAGATTGTATAAAAATGTAAAAAAAAAAAAGTAGTTTATTTTTATACATGGAATCTTGAAAATAAATGATCTCAATCTTCTGGTAAATAGAATACAAGTTTTTGGGTTGGATGTATCAACACTACCAGAGCCCATTTGTGGTCAGGGGACAAAGTTTAAATGTTCATCATTTTGTGACATAGTATATAATATATTAACTATAGACATGGGGAAAAGTCGCTTGTTTTGTAAAAAAGAAACAACATAAGACCATTATATTTACAGCTCTCCACCCAATAACAATGTGACAACCACAAAATTATTACTGTCACTCAGTTCTCTTTATGATCCTCACTGGGCGGCTCTTCGGCAGTTCCGTTGGTGGCGGTTGCGCTGGTGGAAATCCCGGCTGCTTCCAACATTTCCGGTGACGCCGCGGCCAGGACTGCTTCATCCACCACTGAAACACACAACAATAATTGACACTGAATACATTATCAGTGATTCAATGAACATATATTTTACATAATATATTATGATATATTGGGGTTGACACTAAATACCGGTAGTGCAGTGAGAAGATGAAAATTTGATAAATTTCTTAACATAGAACAGAGAAGCAAAGGTCAATTGATGATTGATGCTAAGGCATAATTAGGAGACATCTTATCTTATATAGTACAGACACTCCTTCTGTAAAGAAGATTATTGCGTCCTACGCTCATCCGTGGTCCAAGACTAGTTTTGCATTTGTATTAATGTTTTATATGATGTTAAGTTACTGGTTTTCCTAGTTTGTTCAGGCAACCCATTCCATGCCCGTATGCCACTTGGGAAGAATGAGTACTTATATGCATTTGTTCTCGCATTAGGGATAAGGAAAGTGTTTTTGTCTTTATGTTTATCTGAGCATTGTAACAGGTTGGTCCCTGGCAGATGAAAATAGTAAGCTAATCTACCTAAAGTGTACCGGTAACACATGCTACTGTGTTGAAATCACAAGTTGCTTTTTAAATTTTGGCAGATACAAAAAAATGGGGAACTAGATTAATCAAAATTAAAGAGAAAATTAGTTTGTTTTATAGCAGCAAACTGGAAGGCTATGTAAACCTTGAATATGAATATTAATACACGAGAACTTTAATTTAAAAAAAACTCATCTTTTATTTTCTTTCAATTATGAAAAGATCAAGCTGTATGGTAATGAAACAAACCACAGAATGAACTTACTTGGTTTGCCTACATGTTGTCTCAACATCATCATCATTTCTGCAATTAGGGCAACATAGTCCTCCTGTAAAAAAGATTAGGTTTAACATTCAGCCAATAGTTTTCAAGCTATATACGCACGTGATGCATTCATAATTAAAAGCGAGCCAATGAAAACAAAAAAAAAACAACAGAATAAATCGCCAACATTTTGGGGTGTGTCATTTATTGAATTTGATATGGAAGTTATACAATCGAAATACAATAAAGCTTCAATATGATTGATTACTCTATATCCCTACTTAATGGTCTCAAATAGTGTTAAAGCCCCTTGACTGGTTCTGAATGTTTTGCAATAGGCCCTATTTTCAAATAAAAATTAATGTTTACTTTAGTAAATAGACTAGTCTATGCAGCAGACGTCAAGGCGTTTGCCGAGGAGTTAAGAAGATAGGAGGGGGAGGTGTAGACAGGTAAATATCTACGATTGATGACACTTGCACAACAGGACGTTTAGACGTTATGATTGGTCACATGTCATATAAAAACCTACTGCAGTTTGTGGTAATAGACTAGCAATAACCACAATAAAATAGGTGGAAACAAATATTTTCTATTCAAGCTCATTTTTTGTGTGTGGGTAATTTTAAATTCCAAAGATGGGTGGATTATGGCTGTTTAGGTGGATAGATAGACGAATAAATAGATAGTTCTTACACTTATAGATGACGAATAGGCAACGAGGGATATCGGTCTAGTTGTGTATGAATAGATGGATAGATGTGTAGGTGGATAAGTAGCGAAACAGATAAAGTAGATGGATAGAGAAATAGATTTAAAAAAAAAAGATTAAAAAAAAAAACGATATATAGTAGTATAGTAGAAAGGTAAATATCTAGACACATATAGGCTAGATAATTGGGTGGATAAAGACATGGATAATGGTTGGTTGTATAGACAGATATAGATATAGCCTATAAATAGCAACTATATAATATGTATATATAATGTACTAGATAGATAGGTCTATAATCTAAACTAGATAGATAGTCTTTACTAGATAGATAGCCTAGACTATAGACCTTTTCATTTTATTAATTATTCCAAAAAAGAGGTCAATGTCTAGGCATGCGCAGTAGCTAGGGGGCAGAAGCTGTCAATAAAACCTTCTTCGCCTTTGTTATTTTACTGGGGGCCTAGTGGTTTTTGGGCGTAATTATATTAGCTTTTCATTTTACAAAAAAACTAATTCATAAAAACTTTATACCCAGAAGCTAGGGAGCGAACTGTACTTTTCTTTTACCTTTTGAACCAGTTTTTAACCCAAAAAACATTTATTATACATTCTAGGCCTAATGCGTCTATGGTTACCATCAACCATGTCACCATGTTAATACAGATTGGCGTCGAGCGATCAGTAAATCGTCTTTAACTTTAAGCATACAAATAAAATTTAACATAGTTATATATTTATAAAGCTTTGTTTGTGTTGAAGTATCAACGCGTAGGCTATATTGTATTAAGTTATTATTTGTAGCAATAGAAATCGTAACTTTTAATTATTTTAATTTTTTTTATCGTTCGATTTCGATGTCACAATCACAAAAGAACCTTGAAAAGCCAAAGTAAGCTCATCATAGTTTGATTCTGAAAAGGCCTAGGTCTATGTACCATATAGGCCTAAGCTTATGCTAATTGTTTGACTTGTTCTGGGGTTTTATCGTTAAAATATTGTATGTAGAAGTAGTTAAGCGGGATTATAACATATTATATTAGTAGGCCTAGACCTAGCTATAGGATAGGACTATAGGCCTATAGCCGCCTATAGGCTATAGTAGGCCTATAGGGGCTATAGGCTATATAGTATTATAGGCCATAATAGGCTAAGCTAAAGTAGCCTAAAGGCCTATATAAATTATAAATATAGGCTTATGGCTTAGCCTATAGGATAGGCCTATAAATTATAATAGCTATTATTTAATATAATATAGCATATCGAATCGGCCTATCACATATAGTTTACTATAATAATAGGCCTAATTATTAGCCTGCCTATAGGCCTATTACTATTAGCCTATTAGTACATTAGCCTATTATAGTAGCCTAAAGGTTATAAGCTCAAACAGTTTAAACTATTAAACAATTGAAAATATTTACTATTTACTATAGAAAAGTGTTGATTAACCGATTGCGATTGCATGAAATAATTAAGCGAATGCTATGCTATATATTTGATATTTGCAAACTGGTGCGTGTTTTCTTCATGAATTTTTAGTTATAGGCCTGTTAATGAATAATATTTCATGCATAGGACTAATGAAATGACAATAGGCCTAAGTCACAATATGAATAGGCCTATAGGCCTATATCTATATCTATATCTAGGCTATAATATATATCATATTCAATGTGGAAAACATAAGCCTACGCCGACACACGGTCATAGGCCCGACTATACGACATAGGCCTATATATATTATATATATATATTAGCCTCTTCCTACGAACAATATATATTTTTTTAAAGTTTAACATAATATTTGCTATGGCTATGGTTTTTATATTCGTGAAGATGCATCGGCTCTTATGCGTCTGTCTCTATCAAACATTCAACATGAAATATATCTAGAATTATATTTGCCTTTTTATTAATCAAAACGAGCGATCTAGGTCTAGGGCTAAGTTAAGCAATAGCTTGAATAGCTTACAGTAATAAAAGCATTATAGGCCTAATTATTTTTTTTTCGATACAAAACTAGTTCTAAACGTAATTTTTTTTTTTTACATTGATTCTCATTGAAGTAACTCAACAAAAAGTAATGACACAGTGATCACGATAGAATCGACCATAATATTAAGGTCCAAAGCATAGAGTCCAGGTCTAAAAAAATTTTTCTTTAAAAAATAAAGAAGCTCTAAACGTAATTTTTTTAACAATTCTTTTCCTAGGTTCTTAGTTTAAGATCTCCATGTGTTTTTATGGTTTAAAGTTCAAAAACAACTATAATAACATTAAAACCCCCCAACACCTTTAGTAAAATACTATATGGAAAGAAGGAACAAAAATCTTTGTGCCCCCAAAAGAAATATATGTCAGTGAGTCTCAAGGCCACGCCCCTTTTCCGGGGTCAAACTAAAAAGGTCTATATTAAAAACTATAGAAACAAAAATAAACTACAAACAATTACACCACTACAGACTTTAGACTACAGACTTTAGACTACAGACTTTAGACTACAAACTTTAGACTACAGACTTCAGACTACAGACCAGATCACAGACTTCAGTCTACAGGCTTTAAAAATAGACTACGAGAATACAGACTTTAAACTACATACTTTAGACTACAGACTAACCCTTGTTTGTGATTTACTGAAGACAAACTCCTCTAATTGTCTGCTGGTGTTCGCTGCCAGAAATTGTTCCACCGCATCTGTGGAAGTTTTCTGGGGCCTTGAGTTACAACGTACTGATTCACTGAAACAAAATGGAACTGGTATCAAGATACTGTATCTGTAGGCCTATGTAATGGGACTAGTATCAAGATACGATATCTGTATGTAATGGAACTGGTATCTAGATACTGTATCTGTATGTAATGGAACTGGTATCTAGATACTGTATCTGTATGTAATGGGACTGGTATCAAGATACTGTATTTGTAGACTATGTAATGGAACTGGTATCTAGATACTGTATCTGTATGTAATGGGACTGGTATCTAGATACTGTATCTGTATGTAATGGGACTGGTATCAAGATACTGTATCTGTATGTAATGGGACTGGTATCTAGATACTGTATCTGTATGTAATGGGACTGGTATCTAGATACTGTATCTGTATGTAATGGGACTGGTATCAAGATACTGTATCTGTATGTAATGGGACTGGTATCTAGATACTGTATCTGTATGTAATGGGACTGGTATCTAGATACTGTATCTGTATGTAATGGAACTGGTATCTAGATACTGTATCTGTATGTAATGGGACTGGTATCTAGATACTGTATCTGTATGTAATGGGACTGGTATCAAGATACTGTATCTGTATGTAATGGGACTGGTATCAAGATACTGTATCTGTATGTAATGGGACTGGTATCAAGATACTGTATCTGTATGTAATGGGACTGGTATCAAGATACTGTATCTGTATGTAATGGGACTGGTATCTAGATACTGTATCTGTATGTAATGGGACTGGTATCAAGATACTGTATCTGTATGTAATGGGACTGGTATCTAGATACTGTATCTGTATGTAATGGGACTGGTATCAAGATACTGTATCTGTATGTAATGGGACTGGTATCAAGATACTGTATTTGTAGACTATGTAATGGAACTGGTATCAAGATACGATATCTGGATGTAATGGAACTAGTATCTAGATACTGTATCTGTATGTAATGGAACTGGTGTCAAGATACTGTATGTCTATCTGTGTGCAAGTTATGCAATGAATAACAAATTATATTCATAATTCACAGCATGAAATCAAAACAGTTGGCTTCATACTTTGCAAATGTAACAAGAAAATAAAATTAAGATGCCAACTTTTTTTTATTACCATCCTTAGCATTAGTTCGACCTAAACTAGAATACGGCATGTTCTGTATGGACACAATCCGAAAAGAGTTTCAAGGTTCATTACAAATAAATATTTCTAAAGGCAAGTGTAGCATCGATTAGCTAAATCACTCATCTCTTGGAACACTAAGCCTATTGTACTATTAGAAAGCGACGTAAAGAGCAAAGTAGTAGTAAGCTTACTAGGCCCACATAAATCTTTCCATTCTAATTTTGGATATAGGCCTACAACACAACGACAATCTATTCTAATCATTCAGATATACCTAGGGATAAGGAAAAAAAATATGCAAGAACAAAAAGGATATAAATTATCTTTCTTCATAAAACGGCATTCGTGCATGGAAAAAAGGGGTTGCCTGAACTAACCAGAAAAAAACAACAACAACGAGCACCTCGTTTACTTTTAAACCGTCAACAAAATGCGAAACTAAACTTAGATCTAGACCACGGATCTTCTTTATAGTAGATGAGTCTACAATGAGCATTTAATATGAGATGGAAAAACACTTCATTACAGTAATTTTTTTCATCGTGTATCCAGGCAACGACTGTGCATATTGGCAACAGCCTATATCTTTATGGTATTATAATAATTGGATGCGGCGATGCAGTGTGTCAGGCAGTTGGATCGTCATTACAAATATTTTTTTTTAGTTTAAACTTTAAATACATGTAGGGCTACTAGTAAATCCGGTTTAATCGAAAAGTTTAGAGACTGTAGGCTACTCAGATCTATCCAGATATTATCTTGGTCAGACACAGGTTTTACACGTCTCTAGAAAAAACAACAACGGACAAGCCTCCAGGCTCATACGTCCAGGGCGTAACGAGGAAGGTAAGTGGGTCAAGGATGGGGACACAGCAAGACACTGCCCAAGGAATGCCGCCAGTAGGTCTACGACGGGCACTTACCCTACCCCCCCTTTCCCTTTGACTTCCCAATGGATCATTAACGAGGTGGCACTGCTCAGAACTAAAAAATTCCTTTGTATGCCGTGGCGCAATGAGCGATGCCGATCTCTGCTACGTTCATGGAGAAATTCCACCGCCACCTGAACATCCACACATCCAACCTATCCATAATGTCTCTTAACGACCGGGCGGTTCAAGGAGTTACGTATGAAAGGAGTGGGTCAGGAGGAGGGGGGGGGGGTGCACACTAGGATCCTGTACAAGACATGCCACCCTCCGCATGACATAAGGTACGGTCTCATTAGTTACGCGCACTGCAAATTCTCCCCCTTGCTGAATTCCCATCGGCTCACTCTAACGTGGTGGTATCGCTTGTATTCCTGCACTGTCGCCCGGTATCAACAATACCAGACTACAGGCCTGGACATACAGGCACCAGGCTTGGCGCGACGGGTTGCTGCGCACATTTCTCCCCCCTCTTCCCCCTCCCGAATCTAGGTGAAAATGAAATCTCAGATGGGCAACAGGGACTACCCCCTGCGCGTTAGCCCACCGGTGTGTGCTCTTGATGCAAGCGTACTGGTGGGTTCCACACTTCGCCAGCGATGATGCCTATGGGTGCAGAAGTGTGGGCAGATACGGGCAAAAGAAACCTTTCTTAGATATGGTAGGCAACTGAGTACGGTATGGTAGGCAACTGAGCAAATACATGACTTTAAATACCAAAGTCATGGTCATAGTAATTTATTTCACCGAACACACGGACAAACGCGGTTAATTTACCTGGTATTCGGTTGCATAATTAGGTTTAGTTTAGTGAGTAAGGGTTAGGCCTAGGCATTGGTTAGGCCTAGGCATTGGTTAGGCCTAGGCATTGGTTAGGCCTAGGCATTGGTTAGGCCTAGGCATTGGTTAGGCCTAGGCATTGGTTAGGCATACTATTTTGTCGGATATGTGGGATCTACACCAGAGGTCGGCAACCTTTTGCTTAAGTGTGCCAAACTAGGATTTCTAATTCATTCAGCGTGCCAACAGCGTGAATATCAAACTGCTCAACTATATTATGTTTATAAAATAATTATTTATTTAGTGCCGAAGCAAGACCAAAAAAAAGGAGCATTATAGAGAAAATCATTAAAGCGAAAAACTGTTTCATGTTTAATGAAATTCTCCATATTTGATGCTAGTGATTCATTGTGTAACTAAACATTTTATGCATCATGAAAGTCAATTTAAGGAGTTTTATTTTTTAAAACATTATTAATTAATTATAATAGTTAGGGGAAACTGGGGTAAAACGAGATACTTAAGGGAAAAAACCCTGTCGTATCAAAGACAACATTGACATGTAAACGAAATTCAGTGTACTGAACAAGCAAGATGTGGACAACAATGTCACAACAAAAAATGATGAGATTTGTTTGTTTGAAAAGAAACACAAATGGTTTATTGGGCTAACCATATTTTCCCATTTTGCCCCATGCCTGGGGTAAAACGAGACATACGCTGGGGGTATGCTAAATCAAATGTCACTCGTCGCAGAGTTCACAAACAAAAACTGGGGCATTGTTTCTTTCATCCAGACCTGCACAGCTGTAGTGTGCCAACCTGTTAAGTCACCATGACAGGCTACCCAGCTTTCTGCAATCTCAGAGTAGGGGAACCTGGGGTAAAACGAGATACTTAAGGGGAAAAAACCTGTCGTATCAAAGAAAACATTGTCATGTAAACGACATTATGTGTACCGAACAAGCAAGTGTTGGACAATAATGACACAACAAAAAAAGATGAGATTTGTTTGTTTCAAAAGAAACACAAATGATTTATTGAGTTAACCGTATTTTCCCATTTCGCCCCATTGTTTTGTCCTGTTTTACCCCAACATAGCCTTGTTCACAAAGCCTCCAAATCACACGCTGCCATGCTAAAGTAGGTCAAACTGATGGATCTATTACCATTGCCCACAGAAATATCTATCAGAATATTAATTCTTGTCTGACAAATCTGTATTTTTTCTCTTAATTAACTCATTTGCATCATAACCATAAAAATAGATCAAAATATATAAAATTGAAATATTTACCTCTCACTGACGCACAAAGCTTATCCAAACAAAACGGATTTTGCCGACAAAGCAGTATCACGAGATCTCTTTGTTAGACTAATTGCTAAAGAGCTCCCACTTTCTGTTTTTCAGTAATTCGTGTGTCTCGTTTTACCCCGCTATCTCATTTTACCCCAGTTTCCTACATTAGATAAGCCTGTTTTATTTTATTACAGCGCATAGAACTGTTCCAAACGGGATATACGCTATACAAGCAATATTATTATTATTTTATTTATTACAATAATAAAAACAAAAAAAATTGTTTTAGAAATAATTATATTTATGCCTAATTAAGATGAGCATAACAACTCGTTTGAATGCAATTATCATGTATCAATCATGTAATAAGCGCCTTTTTATTAAATGTCCTTCTCTAATTGTTCAATGTCAGGTACATATTTAGTCTACTCTGAGTGGTCAAGTTTAAGTGACCTTTTGGTATGCTTAAAACAGTTTTCATGTGCGATAAAATATGCTCACTAGTGTAAATTAAACCAAAAGTTGAAAGTAAAGCGAATGCCTTGCAGTTGACCACAGATGACTTTCCTAAGTAGCTATTCCTTTCAGATTTTTCGTAAATCGTCACATTTCGGATGTTTAAAATGAAAAAGTGCCATTCCCCCCCCCCCCACTATAAAAAGAACCAGATCTAAGTAGTTTTTAGTAAGATCAAGCCCGTAAGGCTTAATGTGATATGGAAACATGTCCATGAATTTGAAAGTCTTGCCTTTGTTTATAAAACTCCGTATTGAGAGATTCAATGTACTTCGGAAAAAGCTCATCTATCTTAATTTGCCTTAAATTTGGGAAAAAGTGAAATGTTTTTAAAATTGATTTCACGGAAGATATGTCCAAGATATGTCCAAGATATGTCCAAGATATGTCCAAGATATGTCCAAGATATGTCCAAGATATGTCCAGTTTCAATGCAATATCCATTCCAGTGATCCAACACTTCCAGTGCTTTTTGAACCCCGTCCTTGTGAATGCAAGATCAACTCACTGAAATGTGTCGCCTTGTCATTAAGAAACATCGGCTTCAACAGTCATTTCTCCTCATTAAATACCGGAATTTTAAAATCAAGATACACCTTAATTGCTTCCAGTCAAGAAACGAATCTATCTAAGACTTCACCTATACTCCGTATCACTTTCTTCTAATAGATAGAGATATAAAATTGACGATCTTAACAATAGATTCAAACAAATCCAATGATGATGATTTTTTGTACACAAACATTTCTGAACTAAAACAGTCGACGCCCAGTGTGATTCCCATGTAATTCGCCACTTAGCACCAATTAGCCTAATTATGCAGACGTACGTTGTTTTGACTTGCATTAAGAAAATCTTCTTGGAGGTCTCTCGCGTGCCACTGAAATCTGTTCTGCGTGCCAAGTCTGCGTGCCTTAGGTTGCTGACCCCTAATCTACACAATTAAAAGAGTTTTGGATATCAACTCTTCAGTTGCGCAAGTAGAGGTTAAGAAACCGACAATATCAATGTAAAGTTGGTTCCTATATTCATCCATCTAAGCTATCAATATGTGTTTAAACGTTATTATATTTAATTTGCACATATGCACTTAATATAGTAAAGGGGAGCGCCCCCACCCCCTTTTTTTTTTACAAGAGCACTTTCTCTCCTGGATTGCATGAACATCATTTAAAACATTAATAAAGATACAAGACTAGACTCGGACCACGGATGAGCGTAGGACGTAATAATGTTTATAAGGAGCGTCTTTAATATATAAGATAAGATTTAAAAAAAACAAAACAACAAATTATGATGCTAAGATAACACACATAATACATACACCAGCAGACACGCATTCTCAACACACCAAAGGAAACCCTAAATACTACAGATATATAGGACATTGGACTATAAATAAACAAAACAAACAAGAACAACACCAGTCATAAAACGAAACAATGTCAAGAGTATTTAATGTACTGAATGTGTTTGGGTAACGAGGTGGCAATGACAGGTTAGGGGAAGTACATAAATGACGTCAAGCAATTCTGATATTTTTTTTTTACACACCCCCATATTCCAAAAACAACAACAAGAAAAACACAACAACAACCCATATTTCCAATTTCAAAATTACTGTCTCAATTCCCTTTTATTGTTATTGCCTTATAAGTATTAAGCTTATACAATAAATAATAGTATAACTGTAAATTAAGTAAAACTTGTTAACGTAGAAAATTTTATTTCAAAATGCCCATTTTTTGGGGGGGATGTGACGTCACATTGTTTTAAACACCCCGCTCACCCCTTACCCACTCGTCACACATCATTACATATGTTTGATCCCCCCTCCCCCTTTTGGTTTGGTTATTTCCACCAGGTGCGTGACGTTATTTATGGACGGCCCCTTAAGAGGTGAGACACAGAACTGTACCACGGCGGCTTGCTTTAAATGCACTAGTTCACGCACAGACACAATAATACTTGTTGATTGCACCCGACACACCAAGGCCCACAATCAATGATAAATGAAGTCCTACATGCAATGCTATTGATTTGGTGGCGGGTTTTCTCCCCTATCGATTCTTTCCCCCTTGTACCTTTATATATTCCATCTTACAATCATGGTACCTTCTGACCTAGTCCTCAAAGACTTTTACAAAGACCTTATTCAAATTTACAAAGATTTTTAGTGAGTTTTACGAAGACGTCGTTGGTTTATACAAAGTCTAAGTCTAGACATTCCTTTGATTTGTAAGCAACAATATAGATCTATAGTTTTTACAAAACGTCTCATTTAGCTTTACTAAGGACAACGACCTAAAAAGAGTTTTTCAAAGACCTTTATTCATACGTTTGTGTTTTTGAAAATACCTTACTGAGTTTTGCAAAGAGCTTTATTACATTGTATAAGAATACCGGTATCGTTGTGCAAAGACCTTATTATTTTTTTAGAAAGGCGTCATTGATTATATAAACAAAGTCCTTATTGGTTTTACAAAGATCTTTTTTTTAGTTTTGCAAAGACCTCATTGAGTTTTCAATGATCTTATTGATTTTTTTTACAAAGATCTTATAAAGTATTAAAAAACCTAATTGAGTTTTAAAAAGATCTTTATGTGTTTTACAAATACACAATGCGTTCCATAAAGATCTGCGCTTATTTTTTCCCTTTCACGTTGAACAACTAGCAACTAACAAAAAACAAACAACCGGCACCGTGATTGGCTCTCCGGGACAGTTTCCTCGCGCAGAACTAAATGAGAACCATCGACTCAGCCTATGGATTATATATATATATTTTTTTGTACAGCACCAGATGCCTTCACTTGCATATTATATTTCTTATTCCATCCGTGTAAACGACGTCGCGCGAATGGCTGTGTGCAGGCAGCACTAGTTCCCGCCATTCTTTAACACTAGCCTACAAATTCCCAGCATGCCGTTTTCTCTGTATAAAATAAAAGGTTTGATAAGAAAAATACTTTTTGTACTATGCAAGTGTACAACGCTCATTTAACATTATCAGTAAATTATCAGAAAATTATCAGTAAAAAAAAATAAAAAAAAAATAACCATAGCATAGTTATGTGTTAAAGTTAACCTCTTTGTCTCTACAAAGACAATAAATAAGATGGACCGATTGCTCTATTTTTACTCCCTTTCTATTAACTTGCATTGTCTGTCTGTCTGCTTGCTTGCTTGTAATCTGCTTGGATGTTTGTTAGCAAAACTTCTATGCCTATGCCTCCTATGCCTTTGCTGGGAACAGGGTTACATTCCACAAGATATGAGAGACGCTAACATCATCACTTTGTACAAAAACAAAGGTGACAGGAGTGACTGTAACAACTATCGGGGCATCTCCCTCCTCAGTATCGTTGGTAAAGCGTACGCCCGCGTCATCCTTAACCGCCTGCAGACCCTCGCTTCACGCATCTACCCAGAGTCACAGTGTGGCTTCAGGGCTGGTCGATCAACGGTTGACATGATCTTCTCACTACGCCAGCTCCAGGAGAAGTGTCAGGAACAGCAGATGCCACTCTATATAGCCTTCATCGACCTCACAAAGGCATTTGATCTGGTCAGCCGAGGCGGACTATTCAGCTTGCTGCAGAAGATCGGATGTCCCCCACACATGCTTGCGGTGGTCAGGTCCTTCCACGACAACATGCACAGCACTGTCTGCTACAATGGCGCAACCTCCAAGGAATTCCCAGTCAGCAGCGGAGTAAAGCAGGGCTGCGTCCTCGCGCCTACACTCTTCTGCATCTTTTTCTCCATGGTCCTCCAACACGCCTTCAAGGACTGCAGCGAGGGTGTTTTCATTCACACCAGGTCTGATGGCAAGCTCTACAACATAGCGCGTCTTCGTGCCAAGACCAAAGTCAAAAAGGTCCTCATTCGAGAGATGCTCTTCGCTGATGATGCAGCGTTGACATCACACACCGAAGACGGACTCCAGCAGCTCGTCACTTGCTTCTCTCAGGCATGCAAGGAGTTCGGCCTGACTGTAAGCCTGAAAAAGACTAACGTCATGGCTCAGGGCACGGAGACCCCTCCAAACATCGTCATCGATGGACACACCTTGGGGGTTGTCGAGAGCTTCACATACCTCGGGTCCATTATCTCGAGTTCACAGTCCATCGACTTGGAGATAAACAGCAGGATCGCCAGGGCAGCCACAGTCATGGCCCAACTAAAACAGCGAGTGTGGGACAATTCCAGCCTCACCGAGAGGACCAGACTGCGCGTCTACCACGCCTGCGTACTCAGCACTCTCCTGTATGGCTGTGAGTCATGGACCACCTACGCGAGGCACGAGAAGAAACTCAACAGCTTCCATATGAGGTGCCTACGGAGAATGCTGCAGATCAAGTGGCAGGACAGGGTCTCCAACACAGAGGTGCTGGGGAGAGCCAACATGAGCAGCCTTCACGCTGTGCTCAGTGAGAAACGCCTCAGGTGGCTCGGCCATGTGAAAAGGATGAATGCAGGTCGCATTCCTAAAGACCTCCTCTATGGAGAACTGGTCGAAGGCCACCGGAAGATAGGGCGCCCAAAACTGCGATTCAAGGACCTTTGCAAAAGAGACCTGAACGAGAGCTCAATTGACCTTGACACATGGGAATGCCAAGCTTCTGACCGACCAACTTGGAAGCTCGCAGTCAGGCTTGGCACATCCCGCGCAGAAACTGGGCGCATGGAAGCTGCCATCCAGAAAAGAGCGAGGCGGAAGGTTCCTTTACAACAGCCATCCACCTTCAAATGCCTGAAGTGCGGCAGGGATTGCCACTCCCGAGTTGGCCTCCACAGCCATTCTCGGCGGTGCAGCTGGTCACCTTTGCCATGAAGCTACACCATCGTCTCTTGGAGACGGACGGATGCCGACGACGACGATCAGTAAAAAAAAATAAAAAAAAAATAACCATAGCATAGTTATGTGTTAAAGTTAACCTCTTTGTCTCTACAAAGACAATAAATAAGATGGACCGATTGCTCTATTTTTACTCCCTTTCTATTAACTTGCATTGTCTGTCTGTCTGCTTGCTTGCTTGTAATCTGCTTGGATGTTTGTTAGCAAAACTTTGCATCGATTTTTCGACGACTTCCCGTCGTCCAATCGAAACGAAACTTGGCCAGCATACTTGTCCAGACTAACAATACATTCAATCAAATTTTCAGCATCATAGCATTTGGAATAGTCACGAATTCATTCGACCAATTTGTGAATCGAGGAAAATATTTTACGTCAAACATGGCTGCCTCTACCAGAAGAGACGGAAGTAAATAAACTTTACGGATATATTTATATACTATTTGTTGAAGTCCCGGGTTCGAATCCTAGTCAACGCCTGTTAATTTAATTAGAGTCCTGAGGAGATCCCTGAATCTAAAACCAGATCTGAAAGGTATCTGGCATTAGTTGGGGCTGGGCACTATGCTGGCTACACAATCCCCCCCCCTTTTAAAGCTGCTTTACTTTTCCCCAGTGGAACGACACCATCTTAAAGGGGATATTTAACTCTCCTATATAATCAATTTAGCTGGTGAAATTACAAAGTTTGAGATGAGCATTTTCTTCTCTTTATTAAACCTACTTTTGTTTCTTTTATGTTTGTTGGTTCTATTTTTTGAAATCGTCTTTTCCCGCCATACCCGAGCCGAAATTTCCTGCCGGGAAAGGTTGGCAAACTTCACACTCACTTGGGCATGGCTATGATATTTATAGGAATTAGATTGAACCTTTCTCTCTCTCTCTCTCTCTCTCTCTCTCTTTCTGTGTCTATATGAGGACCATCACTGTGAAAAAGGTTTACCCTGTGATGGTAGCTTTGAATTACACCCCCCTACCCCCAAAACAAAACTGTTTTTTGCATAAATTATTTGATGTGTTTTTCCATTGTTTGAATTTTTTCCCCTTTAAGAGCACTCAAAATCAAATGTGGTGTAACGGATTTTAAACATGCGCAACATTAAATTTAATGGAAAGAAACAACAACCAACAACTAGTGTTTTTGGTGTTTGTGATTGGATGATAAAGCTGAAAATGTTAGAGAATGTATTATCAACAGCAACGAGTTTATGTGCCAAGTTTCAGCTCGATAGAATGACGAGAAGTGGCTTTCCGACTCTTTTGATGCCAGCCACGGAGTTTTGCACAGTTAATATAAAGGATTTAAAAAGGCATGTTAAGATTCCGGAAGTGAGGGGGTATGACTGGTATGTTTATCGGGATCGTGGTTTTTGCATAGGTTCTAAACCGAATCCAAGTCTCATACATTATATTTAAACGATCATCTTCTGCTAACCAACGCACCTCTGTGTCTCTGTGTGCAGTTTCCAACGCTTGTAGTCCTCGTCAATGAACACTATTTATTTTGCAACATAGTACAAGAGTACAATAAATACATAGGTCTAGATCTAGTCAAAGAAAAAACAAGAAAAAAATTGGCAAACAATAGAAAATTATATCGAGACAATAATAGTACTACATATATTAATAATAATAATAATGTAATCTAAATCTGTGGTCGGAAACCAAAGACACGCGTGCCAAACTTGGCATGCAGAGCGATTTTCAATGACACGCGAGAGATATCCAAGAGATATTTTTTATTGATAAAAACAGCAACAACATTTTACGGTTCTGAATGAGGAAAACTGACAGTTGAATTCAATGTTTCTGAATGTGGAAAACTGACTGCTGAAGCCGATGTTTGTGAATGAGGAAAACTGACTGTTGAAGCCGATGTTTGTGAACGAGGAAAAATTACTTTTGAAGTCGATGTTTCTGACACATTGCAGTGAGTTGAACTTGCATTTACATTTGGACTGGATTGTATTTGCATTGAAACTGGACATATCTTGCCGTAAAAGCAATTTCAAAACATTTAACTACAAGTACGTCCCGATGTTAAAGAATATATTAAGATAGATAGTTGGGCTTTTTCAGAAGTACATAGAAGCACTAAAAGCGGAATTTTCTAATCTAAGGCAAAACTTTCAAACTGGACTCATTTTTTTTATAACACCCCAAGTCTGGTCTGATATTACTAAACCTTCTTAAATGTATATCTTTTTTTTTAAGTGAAGGAATATTGGCGATTTTAAAACGGAGCAAGTTGAATTTTTAACGTTTAAAAAGTGGGCATCCAAATGAACCCATTTGCGGAAAAAATCTGGGAGGGAGCTGCACTTGAAAATCATCTGCTATTCTCAACTGCATTCGCTCTTTTACTTTCAGCTTTTGGTTAAACTTAAACTTGTGAACATAATTTAACGCACATGAAAGCTATTTTAAGCATACAAAGAGGTCACTTACAATGGACCGTTCATTAATTCATACAGATTAATTAGTCCTACATTTAAGAGAGTTTTTATGCTCATCTTCTTTAATTAAACATAAATATACGTAATTCTAAAACAAATGTATTTGTATTATTAATTTAGAAATATAGGAGACATAGTTATTAGCACTATAGTATGTAATTTCTGCAATTATTAATGTTTAAAAAATAAACTCCTTAAATGGACAAACAATTAATGTAGGAAATGTTTATTTACAATTGTTTAACGTAATTTATTAAAATCCTATAATAATTAAATCTTGTTATGAACAGGCTACCATAAAGTTAAATTTATATAAAGAAATAATAACTAGTCAGTAATATTTGTTAGATTACAAAACATAACTTGTTTAGCATCACTATTGAATCAAATGTGGAAACATTTTTTTTTTATTAAAGGGAGATAATTAACCCATGATTTTTTTTTCTTTTATAAAAAATAAATGGCTTACAAATTATAACTTTGAAATGATCAAACTGTAAAAATTATTGGAAAAATATATAGAAATTATATGACTATAGAGATTATATGTATATTTTCAAACATTACATTAACTACCCAGCTTGTAGGATTACTACGTATCTACTCCTCTTTACGGTAGCCCAAGCAGTATACCTGTTCTAACGCATTAAAATTAAAGAAAAAACTCGATTAAACTGAGAAACCAAACATCAGAATCAAAATGGAAAATGCTAGATCCTTGTCTTGACAGCCCACTGATAATGGTTACAAAATCGGTATTATAGGCCTAAATAAAATGTGAAAATTTGGTATTAAAATGTTGTATTTGGTATACATGTAAATAAAAAGGATGATAATCACGAAAAAAATAAATAAAATTAAAGGCCATTTATAATACTGACCCCAACTTCTTCGAAAAGTAATTGCGATTCCTGTTTCTTATTAGTATAATGATATGTAAGCCTACTGTTGGGGGATATCAGATATTTAGCAGCACTTGCGTTTGTATCACATTTCATCCAAAAACTAATCGATTCAAATAGCTGAGGTGTTCTAAATATATCAGGTACGTTTCTACCACCCACTTGTCATTCACCGCCCCACAATCGACCCTTGGAACGTCAGCGCCCCCCTAAAGCTTCTCACCGCCCCCCCCCCCCCCCCGTTGAGAACCTATGTACTAAACGAAAGGACATTTGGCAATTGCGAGGACTATTCCTCGGTCGCCCATACTGCCCACCTGTACCACCTTTCTCCCCATTAGATATCCATAACATTAGTTATGTAGCCTTTACTAGGTACATGAATTGACATGAATCACCCAATCAAAATACCAACGCTATGGGTCACTGATGGTGCCCTACAGCGAGTCCTGCTAGTGACAGAGTGTCTGTCTTACTTTGTGCCTTGTGATAAGGGTATGACTGTATGACTGTATGACCATATAACTGTATGACTGTATGGCCACATGAATGTATGACTGTCTCATTTTCTCTTATGTCTGGGTCTATCTAGCTAGATCTATAGTCCATGAAGGCACCTACACACACAACACACACAAAACCACACACACACACACACACACATACTCATCTAACGTGTTCATGGTCCCAAGAAACGAAACCAAATAAGGAGGTAATCCAATTGTGGCTAATCCATTTAGGTGTATTAAGCTTATTGGATTGTCCGCCCCTAAAAATTCCCTCCGGTATAAAATCAAGAGGGAAATGGGAAAGAGTTGTCTCTACTTGTCAAAGGCCTTGGTGACACACAGCAGAAAGAAAAATGATGGCCAAGAAATTTCCGTATCAACCCTATATGCTCATATGTTGTTGCCTAGGCAACGGCGGCCCCACAATTCAATGCTTCATTTTTATTATTCATATACTAAATTACTTTGCTAATTACCTTTCTTTATAACTTACAAAATACAGCCAACATAATATTTAGAATATTACAATAAAATATACGAAAAAATTATATGATTAGTTAAAATACTTTAACTGTATAAGTTATACAATGAATAATAATGTTATAGACGCTCCTTCGATACAGTAGATTACTGCGTCAAAGCGTCTTACTCTTACCCCCCGAGAGCACACCATGTCGTATCGACGGGAAAAAAACGTGGAAACCACGGTGAAAAACACGTAGTTACCACGTCTTTTCCCCGTCGATACGACGTGGTGTTCTCGCTGTGACGTTTTATTATATATACAAGAACAAATGCATATAATAATCGGTTGTCCGGACAAACCAAGAAAACGAACGACCTAAAATGATGTAAAAAAACTTGAAACTCTTTATCAAAATGAAAGACTAAATCCTAAGACTTAAACCACCGGATAAGCGTGTGACACAATAACCTGCCTTATGAGTAGTATCAAATGCCTAAAAGGAAAAGGTCCTGAAGGTCAAAGGAGCGTGGTAACATACAATATATTGTTGATACGAATGTGCATTTTGTATTAGATGTGATACTATTGACAACAGTAATAGTCTATATTGAAAAGAGAAATAAGTTGAGCTACATTAGACTAGATTCCCCAGCGGGCACACCACGTCGTATCGACGGGGAAAAAATGTAGATTTCCACGGTATTTGGTGGTTTCTACGTTCTTTCCCCGTCGATACGACGTGGTGTGCCCCTCTAGGATATAAATAAATATTTTAATACTTACATTTGTGCAACACAACGATTCCTGAAAACATCCGATGTCCAGTTTGACATGAACTGTTCAGCAAGACCGGCAACCATATCACTCCTCTCCATTTTATGAAATATTGGCTCAAATATATTATCCAATAATTATTCCTTGAACTCCCGTGTTTCCTCTCTCTCTCTCTCTCTCTCTCTCTCTCTTCACTCAGCTACAGCCAGTACACACACCTTTAAATCAATAGCCAACTCCAGGCTTACGACTAACTGCTGTATGTATTTGGTTTAACAAGCTCTATTTCTGGTCGTTAGAAAGTTTCTCACTTCTTTTTTTAAACTTTGCACACAGGAGAAGTGGACGTTGTCGGTTCAGTGTTGACAACTTTCTATCTTACTTGTATTATATTTTTTTGTTGGCCTTGTTGTAAAAGTTGACAGCTTATATAACAACAGATTATCTAAAACGAAAAAAAAGAAGACAAATTACAATCGAATAATTTAAAGTGTACAACATGTAAAAATAGATGTTGAATATGAAATATACGGAACATGAGGGAAAAAATATAATAATAATAATAATAATATTTGTATAGCGCTGCCAACAAACATAATGTAAGCTCAGAGCGCGTTAACATACAACTAAGAATACGGATATTACCCTAGGCCAGGTGACAGAGCTAAATTGATGATTAAAAAAAGACAAAACACAAATAAATGTAGTATAACCGACCCAACCCATAAATAAGACAGTAAGTTTCTAAAGCATGTTATATGTTATCTAAGGTAAATATTGAAATAATGAGTTTTTAATTGGAAGGATAAAACAACTTCAAACTACAGAAAAGGTTTAATTAATGAAGGGATGTCCATTAATAAAGTCTCGCAATTTTTGCTAATATACACCCCCCCCCCACACACACACACATAACCACATAACATAATCAACCAGGAAGAGACAAGCATGACATTATGGATGCACACAATCAGGGAGAAATTAGTATGACATTTGGATGCACATAATGAGGGGGAGACAAGTATGACATTTTGATACACATAATCAGAGAGAGAGAGAGAGAGAGAGAGAGAGAGAGAGAGAGAGAGAGAAGTATGAAATTATGGATGCACACAATCAGAAAGAAAGTGAGAGGAGAGAGAGATGGAAAGAGAGAGGGAAAGACAAAGAGAGAAATAAATAGATAAAGAGAAGAAAAAGAAAAAGAGTAAGAATGAGTGAGAGAGAGAGAGAGAGAGAGAGAGAGTGTGTCATAAAAAGATACTAACAGGAAATCAGAAACTGAAATGGTATTTTGATTTTTTAAGTAACAAATAGAACAAACAGTTTGACTGTAATCCATCTCTTTTCTTCTAAATATGTCACACACAGTAAATGTATCTGTACATATATATAGATACATGCTCTTGTGTCTTGTATCAAAGACTATAATAAGATGGACCGCTTGTTTTGATATTTCTGCTATTTGATAAATTGAAACACCTATTTTTGGATTTTCCTCTAGACTTCCAGTTTAGTAATTCGCTATGATTTTCTCAATGGAAAATTAAGATTAAAATCGAAAGTTATATACAGTCTTTACGAAAGTTTATGAGTCATTAAAGATAAGTGTTATTGGCTGCGCACGGAAAAAAACAAGTGTTAAGCTCTAAAAATAGAACGAGCGGTCCATCTTACTATAGTTTTTGCTTATATTATTAACATTGAGACGCTCCGTATTTGCTAACGCCAAATAGCACGTAGCAACCCTTGTAGCAACCATGTAGCACTCTTGTTCTTGTAGCACACAAATAGCACTATTGTAGCACCCTTGTAGCAACCATGTAGCACCTTTGACCCCTCGCGGTAACCTTAACATAGTAGTTCTGCACCTTATGTTCTACTACGGTAGACAGTAAACTGGTGGCACTCTGCGACGCTGGAAATAGTTTGAGAGCCCATGTCAACAAGGTCACCACAACCCGAGGCGTGTCCCATAGGACCCAGCACTTCCCCACTGGAAAAAAAAAGGAGCCGATTTTTTTTGGCATCGTATGATCGTAGCCCCGAATGATTCCATGAATAAGTCAGAAGTCCAGAGGTTTGTATTATAAATTTGCTTAACTGTAGGCCCTATGTATGTCTGTCAATTTTATTTTGGCCACTCAATCGTCTGTGTCTGACTATTTATCTATATAAATTCTATTTTGTCTGCCTCTATATTATTGTTTTATATTTCTCATCTTTTATCTCTGTCTTTCTTCCTCTCTAACTATATATCTATCTATATATTTGTTCATCTATCTGTTTATCTATCTATTTCGAATTTATCTATTATAATCTATCAATCAACTATCTATCATCTAGCTATTTATAATCAAAACATCTATCATCTATCTAAATTATCTATTTATCTATCTGTTCGTCTATCTATTTATGTGTCGGTCTATCATCTTTTATCTCGAATCTATCTATCCTCTATGTATCTATAATATATCACTCATCTACCTATCTATTTACGTATTTCAATATCTATGTATCATATATCTATGTAGATCTAACCATCTATCTCATTATTTATCAATCTATCTATTTTAATATCTCACAATCGGTTCTTTCTGTTTCATCATACATTTTTTGTTTTTGTTTAGTGTCTGAGAATATTCCTACGATCAATGCATTTATCCAAAAAAAAAAAAGATCGAAAAAAAAGACCATTTTTTTACACATATAGATCTAGATCTAGACAATTTATTAATAAGCTTTGCAAAATCGTGAATTTTAGCTAGCATTTTTTTTAATTACTAGGCTACAGCTTAAGCAAATACTTAATGAAACGCTCGCCTCTTCCTTGATCCTTATATATTCTAACAGTACAGGTTAGACTTGCCACCATACAGTACAGGTTAGACTTGCCACCATACAGTACAGGTTAGACTTGCCACCATACAGTACAGGTTAGACTTGCCACCATACAGTACAGGTTAGACTTGCCACCATACAGTACAGGTTAGACTTGCCACCATACAGTACAGGTTAGACTTGCCACCATACAGTACAGGTTAGACTTGCCACCATACAGTACAGGTTAGACTTGCCACCATACAGTACAGGTTAGACTTGCCACCATACAGTACAGGTTAGACTTGCCACCATACAGTACAGGTTAGACTTGCCACCATACAGTACAGGTTAGACTTGCCACCATACAGTACAGGCTAGACTTGCCACCATACAGTACAGGCTAGACTTGCCACCATACAGTACAGGTTAGACTTGCCACCATACAGTACAGGTTAGACTTGCCACCATACAGTACAGGCTAGACTTGCCACCATACAGTACAGGCTAGACTTGCCACCATACAGTACAAGTTAGACTTGCCACCATACAGTACAGGTTAGACTTGCCACCATACAGTACAGGTTAGACTTGCCACCATACAGTACAGGTTAGACTTGCCACCATACAGTACAGGTTAGACTTGCCACCATACAGTACAGGTTAGACTTGCCACCATACAGTACAGGCTAGACTTGCCACCATACAGTACAGGTTAGACTTGCCACCATACAGTACAGGTTAGACTTGCCACCATACAGTACAGGTTAGACTTGCCACCATACAATACAGGTTAGACTTGCCACCATACAGTACAGGTTAGACTTGCCACCATACAGTACAGGTTAGACTTGCCACCATACAGTACAGGTTAGACTTGCCACCATACAGTACAGGTTAGACTTGCCACCATACAGTACAGGTTAGACTTGCCACCATACAGTACAGGTTAGACTTGCCACCATACAGTACAGGTTAGACTTGCCACCATACAGTACAGGTTAGACTTGCCACCATACAGTACAGGTTAGACTTGCCACCATACAGTACAGGTTAGACTTGCCACCATACAGTACAGGCTAGACTTGCCACCATACAGTACAGGTTAGACTTGCCACCATACAGTACAGGTTAGACTTGCCACCATACAGTACAGGCTAGACTTGCCACCATACAGTACAACCTTCAAGATTTACGGTTAAGCATAAAACATAAAAAAACTAAACAACAAACATTGAACAAGAAAACCTCCCTCCCCCATTCACCATGTTGCAAACGTTCGAGGGAACACACAGCAGTCGCGCCTGCATTCAAAGTTGGCGCCACAATTCAAAATTAATGAACTTTGACAAGATACTTTAAACAAAAAAAAAGAATTATTTAAAAAGATATTCTTTAACGATTTAAATGATTTAATATATAAAGACACAAATGCTTTTAAATGTATGAAGCCATTAAACCATAGAAAACTTTTATTGGAGAGGGAAGAGGCTGCCAATAAAACCGGTTTGTTAAGTCAAATTTCAAGCAGGTTTTAGCTTCGGTTCACTTACCCATCCCATCCCATGTTAACAGTAAATATCCGTGCAGTAAGTTCTTTAAGAGATTTATATGTAAATTTGGTTTTCTTTTGAGTTTATTGGAGGGAGACGAAGAAATTAACATTCACTCGCTCAAACAGATTTTTTTTTCTTAAAATTTAAATTCTATAATTAAAAAAAAAAAGAAGTAAATAGTAAATATAAAACGAAGGTTGAAAAGTAAGTAGGTCTAGATGCGAGATAAGGGGGGGGGGGGTAAGAAGAAAGGTAAATAATTGGTGTGTGTGTGTGTTGGGGGGGGGTGAAATGGGAATTTCTAAGGAAATCTAAAGCTGAGTTAAGGCATCCTGAGGTGTCATTAAAAAATATTAACGATGCGATTTGACATTGAGGGTGTTGTAAAACATTTTAGGATGTAGTAGTATGACATCTAAGGTGAGACAGGACATCTAATAAGGTGAGTCAGAAGTATTAAAGTGAGATCGCACTTTAAGGCAGGGTTGCCAGACGTCCGGTAAAGGCAGGACATGCCCTCCCTTTTAGACTATTGTCCTCCGTGCAGCAGGCAAAGCTAAAAACCGTTAAAATGTCCGTTTTTTTTGTAATATATAATGTGTTTTTTTTCTAATAAGACTGTTAGTAGGCCTATAAGAAATCGTGTAACTTTAGAAAACACAGACAAGGGCAGGTAACCCACGATACGGAACTTACTGCTGGGTGATTTACGATTTACTCGATAACCAGGCACTATTAAGTCCAGTTTATGTAGGCTACACTTTAAACGACATGTGCTGGTTTTCACAAACTAAACAGTCTAATTTAAGTAACTTTTCTTAGCTAGAAGTTAGTAGAAGGTAATTCTACTCAGCTTATTTCACCGACATGCTTTTTGAGAATATAAATTTGTATTATTCATCTTAATAATCAATTATTTAAAAAAGCGAAATTAATAATCCTTCCATTCATGGGAATAATGAAAAAGTATTCAAATATTTAATTGTAAGAAAAGTTCACATAAGTATGCTATTTATTTAATCTCGTGATTTTGGCAACAGGTTGTAGCATGGGCGCCCGCAGAAAATGTTCTAGGGAGGGGGGGGGCAAAATATTTTTAGTAATGTTTTAATGTAGTTTTAATTTACTGAGCGCATTTGTATGGTGAACGAACGGACAGAACACTGAAGTAATTGTAGTACACTGTAGTAATGAAGGGCATACTGTAGCCTGTAGCAACACATTTTTTATTAGCACAATATATGTAAATAATAGACGTAAACCATACAAAAAACCTTACTTTAAACAAACAATATTACAACGTAAATTTAAAATAAAATGTATTATTTAAACAAGAACTGGAGTCGTCTGTTATCGCTACCAAATATATCTACAATTTTGTCCATAAACTCTTTTTTGTTGCTGTTCACTTTGTCTCTGTGTACTAACAACATGCACAATCTTGACAGACGTTCATCTGACATTGTAGATCTAAGCCATAGGTTTTCAATCTTTTTCGGCTCACCGCACCCTTTTAAAATCTTACCGCTCACCGCCCCCCCCCCCAACTTAATTTTAATTAAACATATATAAGCCTATCATTAATTCTAAAACAAATTTATTTGTATTATTAATTTAGAAATATAAGAGACTTATTTAATAGCACTATATAATGTAATTTCTGTAATTATTAATGTTTTAAATATAAACTCTTTAAATGGACAAAACAATTAATGCAGGAAATGTTTATTTACAACTGTTTAACGTAAATCATTTTAATCTTCTAATAATTAAATCTTGTTATGAATACCACAATGTTGAATGTATATAAAGAAATAATAATAATCAGTAAAATGTGTTATATCACAGAACAGAACTTGTTCAGCATCACTATTGAATCAAACGTAGAAACATTTGTTAATTAAAGGGAGATAATTATTTCGTTTCATTTGAGCTAATATTTCTGTATTTTCTTCTTTTATAAAAAAGAATTAATGACTTACATTTATAACTTTAAAATGATCAAACTGTAAAAAGTATTTGAAAATTATATAAATATTATATGACTAAAAAATTTATATGTATATTTTTAAGCATTACAATAACTACTCAGTTTGTATGATTACCACGTATCTATACCATTTAACGTTAACTTGGACATTACCGGTAATTTTGTAGGATTCAAACGTATTAAAGGACATCTCGGTAAAACTGAGATCAAAATATCATTAATATTAACATGTGTTAGGGCGAAAGTGAATGGTCAGCAGGGTTGACAGTCCGGTGAACCAACAATAGGACCAGCCAGCCGCACACCATATTTACCAAGACGCGTCACACAGCCATTTAGCAGATTTCGTTACATTATATAAGAACAAAGGGTACCGCAGCGACTGCAAAAAGACAGAGGAATCTCCCTCTTGAGCATAGTTGGTAAGATCTTTGTAAGAGGCACTATGAAGGCTGCAGGTGCTGGCATCTAGAGTCTATCCAGAGTCTCAGTGTGGTTTTAGAAGCGACTTATCCACTATAGACATGATCTCCTCCATTCGACTGCTACAAGAGAGGTTCCGCGAGATGAATAAGCCATTATACATTGCTTTCGTTGATCTCACTAAAGCATTTGATATGGTCAGCAGAAGTGGATTCCTCAAACTCCTGGCTAAGATAGGATGCCCTCCGAAACTGCTCTCTTTCATTGCCAGTTTTCATGATAATACCAGGTGCACAGTGAAGTTTAATGGAGCGCAATCAGAGCCCTTTGAAGTCCGCAGCGGTGTTAAACAAGACTGCGTACTTGTACCCACCTTGTTTGGAATATTCTTCTCGTATCTACTGTACTATGCTTATGGAGACTGCAACGAGGGTGTCTACCTTCACACAAGCAGATCTGGAAAGCTCTTCAATCTAAACAGGCTCAAAGCCAAAATCTCAAGCAGTGTTCTCCTAGATGGGGAGATTAATAGTAGAATAGCTAAAGCCATGGGCACTATATCAAGATTTAACAAAAAAAAACGAGTCTGGATGAACTCACTGCTCACACGCTCCACTAAGTCGCCAGTTTATCGAACACGCGTTCTGATTACCCTGCTGTACGGCTGTGAGACATGGAGCACATATTCCTGGAAGGAGAGAAAACTGAACACCTTTTACCTTAGGTGTCTCAGACTCATTTTAGATATAAGATGGCAGGACAGGGTTTCAATCGCAGAGGTCCTACGAAGAGCAGAGTGTCAATACATCCGTAATACTCTCAGTAACAGACGTCTCAGCTGGCTAGGTCATGTACGCCGAATGCCACAGGGTCGACTTCCACAGGACATTCTATATGGAACGTTAGCTTCGGGACAGAGACCTGCTGGACGTCCAAAACTGAGATTTGCGGATGTCTGCAAAAGAGATATGAAACAACTCCAAATTGACCCAAACAGTGGGGAGATCATGGCGCAGAATAGGCCACTTGGAGGGCAGGAATCAAAGAAGGTTTCAGGCTTGCGGGAGAGGAGCGCGCCAGGAAAAAGACAGTGGAGAAAAATGTGATCCACTCCGCTACACTCACCTGCAACCAGTGTGACCGTGCCTGTACGTCCAGGATTGGCCTCTTTAGCCACATGAGGGCCTGCAAGGGAAATGAATCGTCTCTCGAGACGTAAAATGCCGACGAATGTGCTGCACAATCGCTCCACCGTACATGTTGTTGCTGGTAATGTTAGCAAAACTAGTAAGGCATACGGCAAGGTAACAAGTCGATGAAATTTTGGCTACTTTTGTATTCTCGCGTTTTCCGAAAATCATACTAACTCAAGGCTTCACTATCAAAATGATCAATGTGGTATACCTGATTAATCCGCAAAGATAATGAGATCGATATGACAATGGAAGGAGTCACAGTTGTTATAATTAATTATACATGTTTTAATTATTAATTTTTTTGTCTATTTTAGTCCAAATTTTTTTTTTATCTATCAATCGGGGGGGGGGGGGGGCACTTTTTATTGACCGTCGCTTGTTGAATTAATAGAAAGCACACATTTAAATCGAACATTACGCTTTTACTGTAAGCTCCCAGGTGTGAATTTAGTATTCGCTAAATACCTGGGCAAATATACACTACACTGTATTACAATAGACAATAGTGTATTGTATGCTTTGTATAAATATTATGTTTATAATGCAGTGACAGTTGGTGCCTGGAATACAAGCCCTACCTCCCTCACACACACACAGAATCAGAAATAAAACACCATTTTTCCTAAAATGAACACGTAGGCAAATTTTAAACTTACCTACATCAAGTTAAAAATCCCACAAAATAATCGCGAAGACAATTAATTAATTGTGACGAACGTAATCCAATATTTGAAATTCAGGTGACACTAAGCTAAGGTACATGTAATACCCACACATAAAAAACAACAACAACTGGAGTCCTTATTATAGTCCTTACCGGCCCCAAAAAGAGGACGCAGAAGTGAAATAGCCTACTGTTTAACCTAAACAACCACCTCGAAGCTTAAATACTCTCTGATCTCTCTATGAAATCCCTCCTCCCCCCGTTCTCCTTTCATGTATTAAAAATAACTATTTCCTGCGCTGATTATTATACAAAAAAATTGTGTGTATAGTGTGTGTCTGTGTGGGTGTTTCTTGAAGCGTGGGAGGATCTTTTGACAAAACATACAAATATATACACATACACGTACACATACACAGAGTGGTACCATTCATATGTAAACTATAGTATTACTGTACTGTTCAGTAAATTTCTTCCCAGGTTAACTATCTATCTATCTAACTATTTATCTATCTATCTATCTATCTATCTATCTATCTATCTATCTATCTATCTATCTATCTATCTATCTATTGGCCTGGCTGTCTATCTATCTAACAGTCTGTCTGTCAGTCTATCTATCTATCTATCTATCTATCTATCTATCTATTGGTCTGACTGTCTGTCTATCTATCTAACAGTCTGTCTGTCAGTCTATCTATCTATCTATCTGTCTGTCTGCCTGTCTTTCTATCTGTCTGTTTATCCATCAATCTTCATGTATTTATCTACCATCTATCTTTCTATCTATCTATCATCTCTTTATTATTTACCTTATATCTACCTATCTATCATATATCTATTTATCAACCCTCTATCCATATTGATGTATCACTAACTACCTTCACTATCTGGGTCAGGATGTAACTAAGCTTACAGCAGCTTGCTTTTTTTTAAGATTCCATTGAACATGTCAAAGAGAAGGTCACGCCAGCCAACGACTCCGCCCAGTACGTGGTCACTTATAATACAACAGATATCATGAAAATTTAAACGGACAAATACATAAGACCTACACAATACCAAGTATTAACTGTAGCCTACGTGTATGTTTTCGGGAAATACCGGTGCTATAAATAGACGATTTGGGCGAACCCTCTGACGACACATTGTATTTACATTTTTCATTCATTTCATACGCAGTTGAGTTTTTGTATTGGACGTTATCAGATGATTCATGGCTGCTTGACTAGATATATTTATAGTATAGATTACACTATGGCTGGGAATGGAGACTTATGGAGACTCTGTGTTTTGGTGGTATAGGGCGTTGAGTCTCAATCGAAAACGACTGGGTTCAAATCATGTTCTTTATAATGAAGAAGAAATGATTTTAATAAGGCGCAGATTTTTTTTTCCAGGGCTCTGAAGTGTACGTTGAGTGTACTCAGCTGTGGGATTAAGGATTATAATACTAGACTACGCACTGGGATGTATTTTGATAATCAATAAATCAACAATTAATGCTAGTAATTATAACATAAAGTTACGTAATAATATATACTTATAAACTGCAACGACTTAAAAACAAATATTATTGTTGTTATAAATTAATTTCTCGTATTTCTTTCTTGAGTGAACATAATAATATGTGAAATAATTATGCGAATAGCTATTAGGGATTTTTTTCAAACACACTGATCTATTTCTGAGATTCGCCTTTACACGGATATAATCAAAAAAGATAAAGGAATAGTCTGCAGTAGGGGTCGGCAACCTACGACACGCGTGCCAAACTTGGCACGCCGAGGGATTTTCAATGACACGCGGGATAGGTTTTTTAATAAAGTCTATTCAAGTCTCTTCTACAAGAAATTTAGTGCTACAGCAGGATGACTTTTAAGTCTGTTGGCACGCTGAATGAATTAGAAATCCTACTTTGGCACACAGTTATCAATAGGTTGCCGACCCTTGGCCTACAGTTTAGTGACATATTTTGTTTTCTTTACTTCTTTACTTCCCCATTGTATCCACCACCATCATCCCACCACCCTACAGCCCAGGTTACGTATAAAACACAAGTGTAAAGTAAGTCATGGCTAACCCCTCCCCCCCCCCCCCGAGTCCCCCTCCCCCCACCTCCCAATTTTACTCCCCCCCCCCACACTTTTGACAAGTTATTCAAAAACTCTCAGATGTGTTAAATGTATTTTTTTTTTAATGACCTTTGATCTATAACCCCGGGCTAATTATAAAATAATAAAACAATTGCGCGAGAAATATTTTTGACAATACTTCATGCCATAAATCCAACATGATCGTTGTTTGTTAAAGAAAACCACTAGAGTGAAAACAATCTGTTGGTAATCTAATAGACAACCACTACAGCCTGAACAGGGTGTTTACTGTATATATACGACTTTCGCTGTAATTTATACTGAACCCCGTATCTTGATCCTGTAGCAGTATGGAACTGCATTATACACCCTATCGACATACACTCGTATGTCGTAAGGAAACTTGAAGAAGAAGCATAGTATAGCGAACTATAGACTATAGGTAAGTGAAGACTAAAGCTTGTGCCTAAAGTGTGTATGTTTGTTTGTGTATGTGTGTGCGTGTATGTATGTGTATGTAAATTGTGTGCTAATAAGGATATGGTTTTTATAGGCCGCTATCGTAAAGTTGAAAGACTATGCAAACAAAACTCATTGTTCTGTTCTAATTCTATGGCCATAATTCTCAAACTTTTAAAGCCAAATTCTGTGCATTCCACATTTCCGTAAATATTGGAGCATATCTTATGAGTTAAACCTTATGGGTTAAGCATCATGAGTTAAACCTTATGGGTTAAGCCTAATGAGTTAAACTTTATGATTGTATCATTTACACCTTATAGCGGTGATGGCGAACCTTTTTGAGGCCGCGTGCCCAAAGTACAATACAAGACCAACTTTTTTTCTTTCAACGTGCCAACACAGCAATTAAAACCAAATACCATAACTTAGCTGTTCCATTTTGGGTAAATGCTCGCGTGCCCACAGAAATGGCCCTGCGTGCCAACTGTGGCACGAGTTCCATAGGCTCGCCATCGCTGCCATATAGCTTACACCTTATGGGGCACAAAACAAGAATGAAGTCCAAACAGTTATAGTTACCATTTTCTATGTTTGTGTGTCACAGTTTAAGGTTAAGATGAACACTTAGACTTGGTACACTACGGGATACTGTGAGTCAGCACAATGCCTAGCCGCGTTTATCATTTCCTCATCTGATTTTAGTGCATCTTTTAGTGTTATGCGAACCTAGCTTGTATTGGGGGGTGGGGTGGAGGGGGTGGGGTAGTTCTCCGGATCTGGATCAAGAGATATTGCGCAGCTCCTGCTGGGGGGGGGGGGGGGCTCTGGTGTTGGCAGCATGGAGATGTGTGGGTCGTGAAGGGGCCTGGATACAGGATGTGACAATTCCACAGAGAATTCCCAGAAAGTAAAAAACTAAATGGGCACAGCTGAGTGTCATAACCATTTGGAGAGCTCTGTGGATGGCGGAGATTGGACCATAGGCAAGCCCCACCTCAGCACAACTCAGCCCTGACTCAATGCAGCCCGATCCCGGAGTACCACCCACGGTTGCTAGGCGCAGAACCGAAAACTCTCTTGAACTGCGGGGTTTGAAAAAAAAAAAGCCACAAAGGAAAACCCAGAATAACAATGCCAGTGTGTCTGATATTGACTGCAAGAGAGCAAACTGCTCTGCAGACTGGCTAATAGAAGAAGAAGAACCTGGTAAGAGGGACGGGGCAGCGGTTTGTCGATGTCTATGGCGCCTAATCATACTAACGTCCCCTAATAAACCACCACTATCACTATCACTGTGTGTTCTCGTATTATATAGCCATTGCAGTTTAGAGGGCGCCAAAAAATGGGGTCTCTGGTGATCGTGGGCTTAGAAGCACTGGGCCACGATAACGATAACAACTAGTCGATTGAATGGAGCTGAACAAACAAACAAAACCACATAAGCGGGCAATAGATCTGTTTGTTTTACTTTCTTGGTAAGGGAAATAGGGTTATGGTTTAAGTGAAACCAATTTTACATTTTAAAAATATTGTAATCGTGTCTAGCCAGATCCTTATTAACTTTCAATACCCCCCACCACCGGTCGTTTTAATTTAAGCTACTTTACAATGACCAGAGTATTGTTATGACTTTGATGCTTTGAGTCATTGTGTGTGTGTGTGTGTATTAGGTGTCCAATAGCTAGACACAAATTAATGATTTTCCATCGCAAACATATGGCAACACACTATAACATCCCTTGGATATCATATACATATGCGCAAGATATCACGATAAGTGATCGTATAATATAATCAAATCTATCATGATAGTAGCATGATGTATGCCTATCATCAAGATAGTATACGGAACGTAGTAGCAAGACATCATGATAATATAAACAAAGTATTAAAAGAGTAGACTATCTAAAAGAAATCTTCATAGTATCAACAAGAAATTCTATTACCGGTACTATACATCTATTCATCTATATATATAAAGTAGTCTGTGTGTTTTTTTCAACCAATCATATTAGTTGATTTAAAGACACGAGACCTTATTGTCTCATATTATACTAAGTGGATAACATATCGTTCTGCCATGCGGGCGACCCCTGTTCGATTCTCCAGATAGTCCATACCTTTTTTGTAAATTTTTAAAAATTTCAATTAATATTACTTTAAAAAAAAAAGATTGCAAATCTACGAGCAACACCGGGCAATTTATATTTTTGTTAAATAAAAAGACTTGCCTATTATTTTTACCCGATTACAATATTTATTTAAAATTACTTTTCTAAAAGTATTTAGTAAAAAAATTTTTTTTTTAATTATTAGATTTATATCTTTCTGTTCATTGTAGATTATAATTTTTTTTCTGTATTTATAAATATTTATTTCCCCACGGGCAATTTAGCTTGTATATATAATATATAGGCCATGTACATAGGCCTAAAATATATTATCAACAGGATATCATGATCAGATATGTACTCGATATTCTTCGAGACATTATATTTCAAGGCACCGAATGTGTAATTCATTTATTTGTTCAACAAATGATTAATGAATAACATCGGCTTTTAAAAATAAAATAAAATGTATGTTTTATTATTTATGTATTATAAAGCAGAAAAAACCCCACAAGAATGAATGAATAAATAGGCTATTTAAAATAAGGAATGCACAACTCTGACTACTACATTCTTCCTACAAGCGCCACAAATCCCAAGAGCTTAAAACTACAATCCTCAAGCTAGATTCATTTTTAGTGATTTAATGATTGAAGTAGAGAAAAGGATTGTAATCTTCTATTCTTTTTTTTTTCTCTTCTTTTCTATAACGTCACGGTTCAGTGAGTTTGGTGAATTACTGACAAGACAAACTGGCAATACAAGTTGAAGCTCTATTTAGTTCTTGTTTCGAACAAGAGAAAAAAAACCTGACCATACTTGTCGGCCAAATGACTATCAGCGAATCGCTAGCGAGATTTTTCTTGTTTCTTCTTCTGCTTCAAATAATTTGTGTGACTAAAAGGGCTTGCTGCTTATATTTACTAACCTTGACACTGTTTGTGTAGTATGTGTTTGAAGCCAATATTTATACAAACATAACATATGATTGTTGTCAGTGAATTTCTCATAATATACAAACAAGACACTTTTTACACTGACATATATAAGTTGTGAAAGAAGTAAACTCTTATACATTTTTTCCATATAAAGCAATTCAGTATATATATCCGTTAAATGTATTCAGTTTTTTTAATAACAATATTACAATACCATTTAAAAAATACCAGTAATATATTACTAATAATATAATACCGGTTATAAAATACCAGTAATATAAACGAATACTAAGATATCAGTTATAAAATACCAATTATAAAATACCAGTAGTCTAATATTATACTAGCCTAATTATAAAATATCATTTATAAAGAACCAGCAATAAAATAGCAATAGTCCTAATCAAATGCAAGTAACATAATACTTGTAATATAATACCAATAATTGGCTATACTGAAATACCAGTAATCTAAGACCAGTTCAAATACTAGTTACAAAATACCAGTAATCTAATACCAATTATATTATACCTGATAGATAATATGAGTTATATAATACCAGTCGTTACGATATCTAAATAAATGGCGATTCATTACGTCTGCAAGGACAATGTTTGATGATTTAGCTGTCTACTAGAAGAGGCATCGGAAACCTACGAAACGCGTGCCAGCCTTGGCACGGAGATTGATTTTCAATGGCATGCGAAAGAGCTACAAAAGAAAGTCAATTCAATCCTCTTCTATAAGAAATTGATTGGCGACGCAGGGTGGCTTTTAGTTTGTTGGCACGCCGAATAATATAGAAATCCTAATTTGGCACATGGCACATTATTATCAAAAAGTTGCCGACCACTGTCCTAGAACATGGCAGTCAGAAAGAAATAAGCGCAAATGGCGGATTTGTGTGTGGAGGGTTGGAGGGTCAGTGGTTTAGATTAACCAGATTTGAAAACTATGACCACCAACCGATTGTACGTTTTAACCTATTGAGAACTAGATTGACTCAATGCAGCGTGTTGTTGATATTTTTTTTTAAAGAAACGTTTAGTCTCAATGTGTTAAATATTTAAAGAAAGAACTTCCTGGTAAGACTTTAGTTTTTTTTTTGTTTACAATAACAGAAATGGACGGAGAATGAAGTCGATGGAATAGTTATAAATCCATTGACTGTACATGCTATTAACTGAATAGAAATACGTACTGTTAACAAACCACCCTTTACAGTAATGTACAGATATCTACAGTATGTACATACAGTACACAGGCACAAATATTTAGCAATAAAACAGTGGGTGTACATAAAAAAAATTGTTACGTACTGTACAATTGTACAGTATTTTACTCACGAAAGTTCTAGAAAATCCGCAATATATTTTCTCATATAATATAATGAAAAAAATCCGCGAAGTCGTGAATCCGCGAATGTCGAACCGCGAAGTAGCGAGGGTTCACTGTAGGCCTACAAATACAGTTCAACCCTGGATTTTTGTCGATAATCCGTCTGAGACCGACGGTGCAATTGTTCTCTTATGAATCAATGTCAAACCAATGACTTGGATCGAGGGTATCCCTGTATTTACCTCAGCTCTGATGGGTACCTGACATTTGTTGGGGTAAAGTAAAGGCGGCCTGGCATAGTGATGGTCCCACAAGTCTCATAGTATGCCGTAGCCACAGAAACAGGGGAAAGCTGCTTAACCTGCAATATGAATCAATATGGTCCGGGGGGAGGGGGGTTCGAATTGAGCATTCCTGAAGCACCAAGCCGTTTCATTTACAATCCGTTAATGGCCCATCCACAATCAATTAGTATTTGTTTTAAATTATCATCATTTCATTATTGACTCCTTCGTCTCGAAAGACGATTATATTGTATGCGCCATTATATTATATTATGGATAAAAGCACCCTTTCACCCCGAGTGGCATCCGGGCATGGAATGGGTTGCCTGAACAAACCAGGAAAACCAGTAACATAACATCATTTTAAAACACTAATAAAAATGCAAGACTAGACTCGGGCCACGGATGAGCGTAGCGCGCGAAATTCTTTTTTTTTTTATAGAAGGGAGTAGCCTATGTAATATCTAAGAAAACGAAGAAGTATTTTCTCCATCTTCCAAAAATACAAAATAAACAGCATATCACAGGTGGGAACTTTGTCAACAGAAAATGGTTGGTCGTAATTTTTCGCCCTCCCCCCCCCCCCCGGTAGACCTACTTACACATGGCTCTCTAAGGGCACATGTATTTGTGTGTGTGTGGGCGTGTGTGTGTGTGTGATGAATCGCCAGATTTTAAATGTCACCAAATGTCACCAATTCGCTGGTTCTTTTCCAGGTTGAAAAAGTATTTTTTAAAAAAACAACAACAACAAATATCCACAGTAGATAAGAGGCACAACTCTTAGTTTATAAGCGGCTTAACTCTCGTAATATGTGTCATACATTTACATACCACATACATTTTTACACGGAAATACGCCAACGGATCAACGGTGTGTAAAAAAATAAAATTGTACGTTTTGTTTTTATAATCAAGTTGTACTTGTATTATTGCAAATTAGAGAACATTACTAGTGAATGTTCACAACTGACAAGAGTGACACCAATAGTTAAATCACTAAACCTAGAAACACCAGAGGACAGAAGGGCAAAGAGTAAAGTAGTAATAATACACAAGGCATTAAACTCTAATTTAGAAATACAACCAAATAACAACCTGTAGCAATGCTCAGATAAACATAAAGACAAAAACACTTTCCTTATCCCTTATGCGAGAACAACTGCTTATAAGTACTCCTTCTTCCCGAGCGGCATTCGGGCATGGAATGGGTTGCCTGAACAAACATGGAAAACCAATAACTTAACATCATTTAAAACATTAATAAAGATTCGAGACTAGACTTCTTTGTAGAAGGAGCGTCTGTAATATATAAGATAAGATAATAGGTCAGATTTCCTATAAGGTTTGCACAGTTTTAAAAAGGGGCAGTTTAAAAAAAAAATTGACACAAAGTTACAAGGTTACGGCGAGAAAATGGAGGGAAAAACAACCCACAGAGCCTAAAGAAATAAAAAAAAAAGGTTACTTCCATTTCAGAAAAAAAAAGAACAACAACTTAAAAATCAAATATAAATCTATTTGAATAAAACTATCTAGGAGTGGCACGTCTGCTACTTTTGTTGGCAGTTGGCAGGCTGCAATAGTGACACTAACTGACATATACAAAGAAAATGGAACAAGCACACGAACACACTAACAAACACACAGACCCATCTCGTGGTAGGTAGAAAACATATAGCAGTTACTTTTGTACTGCTGTCTATTATATACACATACAGCTGTAAGTTCATTTTTTGTTATCTATGTAAAACTGTATTTTCATCTATGATATATGTACAACTGGCAGTTTATATATATAGGCTATATATCAGCTATGAACAATTTGTCAATTCACATATTAGCTCTGTACAAATAATTTATTGTCGGAGACGAACCATCGGTTGGCAAGCAGATTATTATAAAATTCTCTGATAAAAGGGGTTGCGAGGGTGGGGAATATGAAAAAAAAAGTGTGTGTGTGTGTTTGGGAGGGGGGCTGCTTTAAAAAGTAAACAATTAAATAATTCAATCATTTACTGCTTTGTAAAGAAGTGGTAAACGGGCACTGCGGCCAGGCGGTAGCGCGTTCGACTGGCGTACCGAAGTTCCTGTGTTCGAATCCTGGTGAAGGCTAGGATTTTTTTCCCGGGTTCTTGGTTGGTGTCCCTGGGTCTACCCAGCTCTACCTGACCTTAGCTGGGGTAAAGTAAAGGTGGCTGTGCATTGTACTGGCCTCACGATCACATAGTATGCCGTGGCCACAGAAACTGGTGAACGTTGCTTCACCGGCCCTATGATTAATTTGGCCCGACGGGTACTTTACTATAAATAGTTGTTGAGTTTTCATTTCAACAGATTTCATTATAACATGAAGAAACATAAGTACAAGGATGTGGTTCTGAAATCCAACACCAAACAAACGAAAGTATTAACTTTCAGTTTATCAAACATTTTAAAAAGATGTATCTTCTTTACATTTCAGTGTGACTTCTTGTGTCACTGTCTCCACTAGATGTCTAGTTGGTTATCTTATCTTATCTTATACATTACAGACATTCCTTCTATAGAGAAGATTATTGCGTCCTACGCTCATCCGTGGTCCGAGTCTAGTCTTGCATTTTTATTGATGTTTTGAATGATGTTAAGTTACTGGTTTGTTCAGGCAATTCATTCCATGCCCGAATGCCACTCGAGAAGAAAGAGTAGGCTACTTATGTCCCTTACATCACACTAACAATCTACAACACAGGACACAAGCTTCAAACTTTTACTCTTTTACCATAATCCTAATTAACAACACTAAATCCCCCCCCCCCCCCCCCCAAACTGTAACTTTAACGCTACGGTCATCCTAAACCATTTTTAAAAACCTTTTATTTAAACTAAAACCAGTTGACTTTGTATGGAAACCAGTCTTTGTACATTACAGGCTATTAGGAAAAGAAGTAGGCGTTTGAAATCATTGATTTAAGAGTTTTGGGGACGCGACGAGTGGATGCGTTAATTAGCACACAGTGGCGGAATGTTTTAGGCCATCTGTGGGGCGCAATGCCCCATTCAGCTTCTATATATCGTATTGTATGAGACATGAATTAAAACATATACGTTTCTAACATTGTGTTACATATAATAAACAATAACTCCCGCCTCCCCTGGGTCACCTTTCTTGCCCACCCCTTTAACACTGAAACACATAATCCTTAATCTTTTAATCCCTCCCCCCCCCCCACAAATACGTAAAGGTTAAAAGCATCATTTGAAATGGCCAGAGACCCAATCATACAACGGAGAGAAAAAAACAACAGTCACAACTAATAACTATATTGATAACTGAAGCGAATATCAATCAACATATAGCCTACATAGTACTACATACTATATATGTAGCCTACCTTTTACCAACACATAAATAAAATACACATAGATAGGAAAATAGTATACATTTAAGAGTGTGCTCAACTTACCTGTCGGTTGGTACGAGCGACTATTTCAAATGCCGACCCGGCAAGTGCCGGTAATGTGACGGTGACAAATCTAATGGCCTTCCCCCTCCGCCCCCCTCTCTTTCTCCCTCCTATCTCTCTCTCCTCCTCCTCCCCATAACTTGCCAAGTTCAATGTCACGCCGGTAAAACCCGTTCAGACGTGGGCTCATGCAAATAGACACACACACACACATATAGACTTACACACATTCATACATACATATAACATATAGACACGCACACGCTTCGAGGCGCGGCAAAACGTAGCTCTTAAAAAAATAACGAAAAGAAAACAACAGCCAATAAAACAAACTCTCTCTCTTCGCTTCCAAACCATGTAAATGAAAGCGCCTTTTTTTAAAACATCAGCCAATGGAATGGTTTGCAAAACAAAAGTAAAAACGACCGGACATTTTGATGACCTAGATCGGTTGTTTCCTCTAACAATTTTTCTTTCCCAGCGCGATGCCCATTTTTGAAATAATATTTCTCCATTGAACACTTCCCTATTTCAAACATGTAGATTTCGTTGTTTTTTTTCCTCCAATCGAAAACGAAATAAAAAAATTAAACAAATCTTTGCAATACTACGCGACGCCCCTATAAAAAACGACGCCACACCCCCGGGGGAACATTTTGGGGTCTTCTGCAATAGACTGTTGCCCGCTGGAATTATTAATTTGTGCGAATGGCTAGATCTACGATATCTTTAAAAAAGAAAGGAAAATTTTACAAATAAACGTAGACATTAAAGATACAGCTTTTTTTTTTTTGGGGGGGGGGGGGCATATGATGCTTTACTGTGCAGTGGCGTAGCTAGGGATTTGGGAACCGGGGGGCTTGGTCTCTTTAGGGGCCCCTGCAAATTTTTTTCTGACACTCCCTTTGGGGCCCCTGCAAAAAATGTTTTTCGGACACTCCTTTGGGGGCCCCCCTCAAGTGGGGGCCGGGGGGGACTTTCGAATTTGGACCCCCCCTTCCCCTCAGCAACGCCACTGATACTGTGTTATTGTTTGCAAGTTTAAGGACAACTCAAATAGGCAAAGTCTAAAGCCAGGAGCGAAAAATAAGTTTACCTTTGTAGTGCTGGTGAATAGGATGGGGGGGGGGGGGGAAGTATTTTTGTGTGTGCTGAAATGTTATTATCTATTAACTTGACTTACAGAGTACGACTCTGATTGAACCTTGTGCAAAGAATGGCAACATTTTCATTATAGTGTGCCGAAGTAGAATTTCTAATTCATTCAGCGTGCCTAAAAAGCCTAAAATGTTTCCTGCTCTAGCACTCAATTTCTCGCAGTAAAGATCTTAATTGCCTTTTTTTTGTGTGGGGTCTTCCGCGTGCCATTGAAAATAGCTCTGCGTGCCAAGACTGACACGCGTGTTGTAGGTTGCCGACCCCTGCCCTAGGGTATATTATAGTTTTGTTTACACTTTATTAGAGATGTGAACAATTAATGAATTGTCAATGGTGTGATCTTTATTTAACAGCGGGAATATTATATGTCAACATCGGGATAATGGTCACCAGTGGGGCATTTGTAAACAGGGGACTATTCGTTAACAGTGGGATATCTCAAATGTAGGATTTTTGTCAAACGGGATATTTGTAAACACTGGGATATTTAAAAACTCTAGGGTATTGTGACATTTTATTGGGCCTCGGTTAACACTGAGACCCCGCATGCGATATTGATGCATATCATTTCTCTGGTAACAGTATCCTTACCTTGTACGCTTGTGACAAAACATTGGGACTTTGAAAAGGAGAGTTTTAGGGTAAGGAGATTAACACCTAGCGCCCCCCCCCCCCCACCTATTCCCCCTCCCCATCCCCCCCCCCCCCCCCCCAATCCACAAAACTTTTCTCAGTCTCTCGTCTGTTTGTACAGCAGGTTTTAGCAAACAAGGCGCAGAGAACTTGGGCCCAGTTGCCGTTCCCAGCTTTTTTGAGTATAGAGTCCGCTCTAAAACAAACACGATTGGAGAGAGGCCTATATACGAAATACAGAGGCATGCTTCTGACAGTGATCAGGCGGTGTCTTAAGTCTTTTACATCAAATAGTAGAGGCGTGGATCGTTGCATAGATTATATACATTGGGTGGGGACCAGGTTGGTATAGCGGGCAGGGTTTATGATAGCCCTGCCAAGGGTTTGGGGGGCTCAAATCCGATAAAGGACGTTGAGACAACCATCCCCATGTCATGTTGCAAAGGCGTCCCTGGGTCAAAACTGAATTGATTTATTTGTTCTAGAATCGCCAGCAGCATGTTCATCACGAATGCAGTTTCCGATGGCTAGTTGCAAACTCTTGTTCTACAGGCAGTCCAAAAGGAACTGTTGTAGTCTATATATTCTAGATCAGGGGCTCAGCAACCGCTTGCTTATAGTGTGCCAAACTTGGATTTCTAAATCATTCAGCGTGCCAACAGCGTGAAAGACGAACTGCTCAACTATATTATTTTTATAAGACAATTTATTTAGTGCCGTAGCAAGACCAAAACCTAAAGAAAAGGAGCGTTATAGAGAAAATCATTGACGCGTTTTATATTTAAAAACAAATTATCCTGTTTGTTATTATCTTTTTTTTTCATAATCCATTCACAACTAATAGGCCCCTACACAATTTCATTTATCAACTTACATATTATAAATTATCTTTTTAGTTTGATCTCAGCATAACCGAGATTTCCGTTTATATATTGTTTAATTTTATATATGCTTCCGCAGGTACACCTGTTACTACAAATCAGCGGAATTGATATATTGTAATCATAAAAAGTGGGTAGTTAATGTAATGTTTAAATATATATATATTAATTCTTTATTCATATTATATTTATATAATTTTCAACTATCTCTTATAGTTTGACCAGTCTAAAGTTATAAATTGTAAGCTATTAATTTTTTTTTAAAAGGAAACAAAAAAGAATCTATTAGAAATATTAACGCAACGAAAACGGGTCAATAATCTCCCTTGAATTAAATTCTCCAAATTTGATGCTAGCAATACCACAACGAGTTTAATGTTCCATATAATAAATTATTATTTCTTTATACAAATTCAGCATTGGGCTCTTTTTTTTCAGCATGTAATTAAATGTATAAAATTAATTTACGTTGTAAATAAACATTTTTTGCATTAATAAAGTCGATTTTATTTTGTAAACATTAATAATCACAACAATCACGGAGTATAATGCTAGTATATAAGCCTATTATATTAATTACAATAATAAAACAAACACATTTGCTTCAAAAATAATTCTGATTAAGCTTATACTTAATTAAAGAGAGATAAGCATAAAAACTCGTTTGAATGTAATTAGCATATATCAATTAATGAGCGCCTAGCACTTTGCTAATTGTTCAATGTCAGGTAGGCCTACATATCTAGTCACTTCTGAGTAGTTCTGAGTGTTTAAGTGACTTCTTGGTATGCTTAAAACTGTTTTCATGTGCGATAAAATAAGTTCACTAGTGTAAATTAAACAAAAAAAGCTGAAATTAGAGCGAGTGCCATGCAGTTGACAACAGATGACTTTTCTAAGCAGATTCCTTTCAGATTTTCCCGCAAATCGTCACATTTCGATGCCCATTTTTGGGATGTTTAAAATGAAAAAAAAATTCCAATATCTCTCCACTATAAAAATCTAAGTAGTTTGTATTAAGATCATGCCAGTAAGGCTTGATGTGGTATGCGAACATGAGTCCGTGAATTTGAAAGTCTTGTCTTTGTTTAGAAAACTCATTTTTGAGTGCTTGAATGTACTTCGAAAACGCTTATCTATCTTAATTTGCCTTAAATTAGGGAAATAGTTAAATGTTTTAAAATTGATTTCACGGCAAGATATGTCCAGTTTCAATGAAAAGTCCATTTCAGTGATCAAACACTTCAATTGCCTTGTAAATGCAAGTTAAACTCACTGAAATTTGTCGCCATGTCATTCAGTAACATCGGCTGCAACAGTCATTTCTTCTCATTCAATACCGGAAATGTGTGTTTTATCAAGATACACCTTAATTGCTTCCAGACAAGAAACAAAACTATCCAAGACTTTACCTATATTCCGTATCACTTTCTTCTAGAAGAGACTTGAGAAACTATACCAATGAATATCTTACCAATAGATGCATCACAGATCGCAAGTCCAACGATGAGAGCTTTGCATACAAACATTCCTGTTAAACAGTCGACGTCCAGAGTGATTCACAAGTAGTTCACCACGCAGCACCCCCATTAATTATGCTGACTTACGTTGTTTCTACTTGCATAAAAAAATTTTCCTGGATGTCTCTCGGGTGCCACTGAAAATCGTTCTGCGTGCCAAGTCTGGCACGCGTACCATACGTTGCCGACTCCTGTTCTAGACCGTTTAGGTAACTTTTGGGTGAAACTTCCATTAGTGACGGATAAACGTTCTAACGGTGATGGCGAACTTTGGCAAGGATCTAAGAAACATTGTTTTTAATGCTAGGAAACTTTCTCAAAATGATGGTAGGCCTAAACATTCTCATAGTGCTGGGAATATTTTTAAAGAGCTAGGAAACTTTCTCAAAGGGCTGTGAAACTTTCTCACAATGCTGGTAAACTTTCTCAAAATACTGGTAAACTTTCTCAAAGTACTGGTAAACTTTCTCAAATGCTGGGAAACTTTCTCAAAGTACTGGTAAACTTTCTCAAATGCTGGGATACTTTCTCAAAGTACTGGTAAACTTTCTCACAATGATGGTAAACTTTCTCACAATGATGGTAAACTTTCTCAAAGTACTGGTAAACTTTCTCAAAGTACTGGTAAACTTTCTCAAAGTGCTAAGAAACTTTCTCACAATGATGGTAAACTTTCTCACAATGATGGTAAACTTTCTCACAATGATGGTAAACTTTCTCACAATGATGGTAAACTTTCTCACAATGATGGTAAACTTTCTCACAATGATTGTAAACTTTCTCACAATGATGGTAAACTTTCTCAAAGTATTGGTAAACTTTCTAAAAGTGCTGGGAAACTTTCTCAAAGTGCTGGGGAACTTTCTCAAAGTGCTGGGGAACTTTATCAAATTGCTGGTAGAATTTCTCAAATTGCTGGTAGAATTTCTCAAATTGCTGGTAGAATTTCTCAAATTGCTGGTAGAATTTCTCAAATTGCTGGTAGAATTTCTCAAATTGCTGGTAGAATTTCTCAAATTGCTGGTAGAATTTCTCAAATTGCTGGTAGAATTTCTCAAATTGATGGTAGAATTTCTCAAATTGCTGGTAAAATTTCTCAAAGTTCTGGGAAACTTCCATGACCAGCTAAGAAACCTTCCAATAGTGCTGTGTAAAGCATTTTCAAGGTTCGGTAAACTTTTAAAACTATCGTAGTCTTTGTCCCCCCCCCCCCCCCCTCTAATCTTTATTGTGTGTTTACAAAAAGTTTAGAGCTAAGAGGTACAACGCTCAGTTGCCTGCTGGTTAGTGTTGGAGTAAGCATACATTAATAATCTTGTTCTCTTTAAAACTTAACTTGCAATGTTGTATGTTACAAACGCTTCTTTTATACAGAATATCATTGCGTTCTACGCTTATCCGTGCTTGGAATCTACGTCTTGCATTTGATTTGTGTTTCAAAATGATGTCTAGTTAGGTCCATTATGGTTTTCCTGGTTTATTCAGAGTAACCCATTCCATGCCTCGTATGCCACTCGGTGAGAAAGAAGTATGCTCTATATCTACGATGCCATTTAGATGAGGATAGTCATTTGTATAGACTCTTTAACGCTAGGACATTTAGCATACTCAGTGCGGCTCCTGTCCACAATTAATTAGGTAATGATGAGGATAGTCATTTGTATAGACTCTTTAACGCTAGGACATTTAGCATACTCAGTGCGGCTCCTGTCCACAATTAATTATGGGTTTGGTCCGAAAGTTAAATTAGAATTCATGCACCATTAAATCCAAGTTTTTCTTGAATCAGCGACATCTTGCTTCTGGAATGTAACCTAATTTATCGGTTGAGTCCATTTCGTATTTGTTATAGTCTACCTTTATTTGTAATTAAAAGAAAAAAAAAACGATGACTAAAATTTAACAAACTTAAAGAAAAGAAAGAAAAAAAAACAACAGCATATATTTGATATTAAATAAATTATATAGTTTATTTCAATAAAACTTTGCCAAAGAAGAACAAATGTAAAACTGTACTAAAACGTTATATTTTTTAAATCTTCAAATTCTTCTTTATTTTCTAACCCCCCCCCCCCTCCTTACAAACTGAGGACCACGTTAGCCACTCTTTTATAGGTGCCAACATCTACAAAATAAAACACTCTTATAGGGTGAAAAGTTGCAAGGGAGGTAATTTAGTTTTTAAAGCTCAAGGATGTAGTTCTTACTGGTGTTAAGGCACTTTATTCTGCCTAGCATTATTTTTTTAATGATTTGGTTTTTATGATTGATTGTCTGTGGTGTGTATTTGGAACACGTTATTTGTTTTATTATCAGATACAGTGTATAGTTTATATAATGAATTATTAAAGGAGCTAAATATATTGATAGAAGAGGGTAAGACACAGACCGAGATAGAAGGCCCATGAGAAATCCCGACTATGATTTGAAAAAACTACAAAGATTCCAAAATATGGTTGCAAAAATTGTTCTGAACAACGAAGGAAACTCACCAACAACCTCTGTCTAAAGAAATTTCACTGGATACATATAACACTTTAGGATAAAATTCAAAAGTTCTGACTATGCTGTATAAAAATCTTCATGGTCAATCTCTCTACTGTACATCAGATCCATAGTTTGAAAACCTTTGCAGCTCGCTCCTACAGCGTCGTAGCACCTCTGTGGTGGAACGAACTTCCGAAGACAATTAAACAAGCCGACAATATTGACATTTAAAAAACAAAATTAAAAACATTCGATGTTTTTTAAATAGCATATGGTAAATGTTAAGCGCATTCGAAGACTAACGAATAGCGCAATATAAAAGATGTGATTGGTATATTATAGAATATACTGTTAGAGTGATATATAGCTAGTTAAAACTAGATTGTTAGATAGATTGTTAGATAGATGTAGGCTATAAATACTTATTAGATACACAAATAAAAATATAAGCTAGATAAATATAAATATAGAAAATGATTGTAGATGGAATTTTCAGATATAGGTGTGGAATCTACTCTACTTCCCATTCAACTGAGGCGAACAAGCTCTACTGTTTCTTTCAAAAATCGTAATTTCAATATCTACCTTAGATAACATTTAACATGGTTTGGAAATTTACTGTCTTACTTTTGGGTTGGGTCGGTTAAGTAAATGCTACATTTATTTGTTTTGTCTTTTTTCAATCATCAATTATTTAGCTCTGTCACCTGGGCTAGGGTAATATCCGTATTCTTAGTTTATGTTAAACGCGCTCTGAGCTTACATTATGTTTGTTGGCAGCGCTATACAAATATTATTATTATTATTAAAATAGACAGTCCTACAGATAGATACTTACATAAGTAGACTGAAAGATATATATACAGACAGACGAATTAATAAATATATACATAAACATTGACAGAAAGTTTGACAGATAGATAGACAACATGATGAATAAATATATTGATAGATAGATAGGCAGAAAGCCATAACTAGTATATATTTATATCACTCACATACTTTCTTTAGTAACCAGAAATTATAACAAACAAGTTAGTTGATGAGAATGCAAATTTTATTACAAAAATTTAATTTTTAAGTTCAATGATTGAAAAGTAAAGTTGGGCCATTTCATCTTATTTATCACAGTATAACACTTTGTGCTAGCAATAGACGGAACACTTACTACTTCTGTTACTAAAATTAAAAGTTTAATTATAAAAAAAAGACACACATTTCTATGATAAAAAAAAATGTAGTCGAAATTAGAAATACAGCAACCCCCCAAAAAAAAACAACCAACATGGATTTCTTAGCATACATCACGATGATTGCATAGTAGTGAGACATGAAAACACAGAAACCTAGGCTAAAAGATCATTTATTGTTATCTTATCTTATACATTATAGACGCTCCTGCTTTAAAGAAGATTATTGCGTCCTACGCTTATCCTCGGTTTGAGTATACTCCTGCATTTCTATTCGTGTTTAAAAAAAGGTTAAGTGACTGTTTTCTTTCCCTGGTTCGTTCAAGCAACCCATTCCATGCCCAGATGCCACCCAACTATGTTGATGTTGATGAATCACTGCTGCCCTACTCTGTTTTGTTTCAATGTAAAATTTCTTTTTTAAAGATGAGTATAAATACACGTTAAAAGTTGGTCACTTATGTAAAAATGACATGTCTCACATTGGGTTTTCTGATAGAGTATATTTACTGATTACATCCTATGGTAAAATTAATATTAGATAAAAAGTGAATCCTACTCAGGGCTTGGATTAACCAATTATAAGAGAAATAAGCAAGTGCTGGTCGGAGGGGGTGCGGTTTTAAGGGAAGGGGGAGGGGCTAACGTCACGAGACCTCACCAGGAGTTTAACCAATAAATAAGTTGGTCCGTATAGAGAACCACTAACACGGTGCAGGTGAACTAGGAGACATACAATAAATTAATGCATTGGATTACAGACAATGTTTGATTATAAAATGAGCAATTTTTAAAAGTATAAAACAAATACTCAAGTAATGTGTAAAATGTTAGTATCCAATAACATAACATCTCATTGTTCTTTGTTGTTTTTTTTAAATAAAATTATTAAATAGTATATAATATGTCTTTGTATTTGTTTTTATTATGAATCACTTAAATGTAGGGGTATACAGAGAGAGAGAGAGAGAGAGAGGGGGGAGGGTATCACACAAGATGTCTGCCATCAACATTTCAACTAAATCAAACCATAAGCCAGTGGTAATTTGTTTAAGCTATGGATAAAATTAATGCTATCGATACAACGAAGAACGTTGCTGTCGCCATGGACGCTTTTGCGAATTGTCCACCTGCGTCTATATTGCTGTATCGTTTTGTTGTGGAGACTGGGTAGCCAGTGGTTGGCGTGTAGAGCAGGGACTGGGCCTGGGCGTCGCAGGAAGCGATTCTGGCCATCATGTCTCGGCCAACTTCGTGACGACTCAGCATATCTGACTGAAAAACAAAAAAAGAAATGAAACAACTTTTTCCGAAGTCAAAACAGCAAGAAAATAAAGAAACACAACAAAGAGGCCACCATACTAATTGTGTGGCCAGCACGACGCTTAGGTAACTTTACTTCTAAATCAGATTAATGTCAATGTTGTGTGGATTCGTGAGTGGTGGTGGTGGGAGTTGGGGAGGGGGAGGTTGAACCAGCAGGTTGCTTCTGGCGTAGGGGCACAACGCTGGAGTGCAATACTAGAGGGTCTTGGTTTCAAACCTGTTTGTGGGCTCTTTTTCCTGGGGACAATGAGGGCAACCATGAACTAGTAATACCACATAGGGTTGAGGCACTGTGCTGACTACACAATCCCTTTCTATGCCGTGGACAATGAGAATTGCCTAGCTCTGCTCCTTCGATCGAAAATCCATCGCCGTCTATTCACCCATATCTATTCACTCAAGCACAGGACTTATTTTGTCATTCTCTCTTTTGCTGCCCACACTCTCTATCTCTCTGACAACTAGACCGACCACCCTAAAAAAACGCTCATCTACAAAACCAGTATAAGTAATGGACTTGATCAGAGATACTACTCTATCACGTGATTTTTGTATTTTTAGCAAAGGAATATCAAATAACTATACAATTTATAAATATAAATATTTAGGTTATAAGTACTCAAGTCTTTTCCTTTTTCTTCTATGTAGAGCCAAACACTATAATAAGATGGACAGCTTGCGATATTTTTAGAGCTGAAAAGTTAGTTTGCTCACGCGTGGTCTTCAATACGTCCTCAAGTTTTCCAGTGCACATCAAAGACTATAATGAGATAGACCGCTTGCTCTATTTTTAGAGATTAATACTTGTTTTTTTCCGTGCGCACACTGTCTTTAATTTTAATGACTCCTAAGCTTCCAAAAAGACTTTCGCTGCATACAACTTTCGATTTAAATCATAATTTTTCATTGAGAAAACTACATCGAGAAACCATAGCGAATTACTAAACCGGAAGTCTAGAGGACGTAGTGGGATCGAAAATTCCGAAAAGAAGATTTTCGAGTCATCAAATAGCAGAAATATTAAAGCAAGCGGTCCATCTTATTATAGCCTTTGATAGAACGAATACAATGCACATTAAGTTGTTGTTTTTGTGTGATTGCATTGGTACATGTATAGCCTTGAAGCACTCACCTTGATTAGTTCGAACAACTCTCCCCGGAAGCAACTGCTGGATTTCTGAAGCTGGACGATGTACTGCACACACTCCTCCAGGCAAGGGCTGAAGGGCTGGCAGTTTTGGACCAGCTGCTGGTACTCGTTGGAGGCATTAATTGTGTATGAATCGAAAAACGTAAATATATAGGGGCACCCTTGATCGGCTGCGGGTTGCCCATCACAGTAACTAAAACAAAAATGGAAAGATAAAGTAAGTAACAAAGAAAAATGGAATTATAAAGTAAGTAAAAAAATGGAAATATGAAAATATTACGGGGGAGGTCACTCCTATGCCCTATTTCCCCATGTTATTGTTGTCATGTGACCTTTGTTTTCATTTGTTGGGGCCAAAAAACTTCGCGCGCATTTTTCATCTTGTGGTCACTGTCAAGGCTTAATTTATAGTCAAAGGGAAATAACTTATGTTATAATCAAATCACCACGAAAATACGGTCCAATTAATTCCCGTAATTCCCTTTCCAGAAATATCTATCAAGAGTATCGTTCACGATCTTGAGAAAGTCGTGAAACATGTAATTATATTTATTGTAACTTGAAATTTAAAGATATGAACTCTGCGATTGTACTATTCCTAACTGGATTTACATTATACTATTTCTATTTGCCTTATACTTATGCTGTGAAAAGAATATGGATGTAATAAACTATTGTGCTGCAACTATCGTTTATCCAAGTCATTTATTGATTGTCTGGGGAAATAGGCTAAGTGAAAGAAATAAGTATCAAACGTCTGCAAGAGGTAAGTCTGAGTAATAGACTGCGTATATTCGGTGTTAACAGTCACTACTTTTTTTTAGTCACCTCTCGTTGAGGGCAGACGTTTATCTCTGTGTCTCATTTTTTTGTCTAAACTGTTGTACACCTTGTTTGTTTCTTCAATTGTTGTTTTTTGTTCCCTCCTGGCTTAAAAATTGTTTTGTTAGAAGTATTGGTAATTCCTCAAATATAAAGTAAGTAAAAAAAGGAATGTAAAAACAAATAACAAAGTGGAATTTCTGTTAGCTACTGCATAATAAAGATGGCCAGAAAATATTGCTCGTCAAGCACAGCACAAGAGATTGAACCCCTCCCCCCCTTTCCAAGGAAGCAGAGTAGGAGTCGGGCCAAACACCCCATGTAGTAGATCAATAGACAGCGAAAATGAAAGCTAGACTTCCCCCATGCGTTCGCTCGCTGTTGTATTCTTAATGTGAACGTATCGGCGGTTTACGCACTCACGCCAGACTTTGAGGCCCATGGGTACAGAAGTGCATGACAGAAGCGAAAATATTGCGGCTTTAAAACACAAATGGCGAGCAGATGTTTGGAGCTCAGATAGAATGACATGATTTTATCAAGTAGGCGGTAATGTTCAAATGACTATATCAGGATCCTTACCTTATGTCTGGGCCAGCAGAAATGCAGAAGTCACTCCCTAAGTTGGCTTTGGGGTAAAAGCTTACAAAACCATAGCACATTTCGTCGTAAGTGCCCTCCCCCCAAAGTGTTGAGTGATTTCGAGTGGTTGTGTTGTACGTGCATTTGGTGATGAGTTCGTCTCCAGCATACAGTGTAATTGGCCTGTCTATACTGTAACAGTGAGTATAATGTATTCTTGAATAGTACATAGTGGAACATTTTTACTAAACATATCTGTCTATATATCTTTCTCTTTATCTGACTTTCTATCTATATTTATATTTATTTGTCAATGAATCAATCGTTCGATCTATCTAACTATGATTCATCTACTTATTAATCCTCCCCTAAACCCACCCATTCATCCCATACTCCTTCCTTACCCCCATCCATTAATCCCTTCTCCCTCCATCCATCCACTTAACTTACCCCCCCTCATCTTTCCCTCCACCAATCCATTCACCATCCCTCCAATCCTCCCTTCCACCATATATTAACTCATCCACCCATCCCTTCCTCCAATGACCCATCCATCCATCCCTCCCTCCCTCACCCTCCCTAACCCACCCAACCCTCCACCCCTCCCCCTAAATACCCGCATATACTACTAAACACGTACTAAGAGTAAACCTGTGGGCTATCGTAGCTGTACACCGGATCGTTGGTCAAGTTCATGAAGTGGACATTGTTGCGTTTTATTTCAATGCTCATTTTAACACCTGCAAGAAACAGCAACAACAAAAAAATGTATTAGAGTAAAATCGACGTTGCAGGCCTTTCTCGTGATGGTATTCTGAAAATATCTCTATTGGCTTTTTTTTTATTAAGCTCAGAGCTCTATGCTAACACTGGCATTAGATCTAGATCAACAATGTAGAATAACATATATATTTTCTTGTGTAGTTTGATTCAATGCTTTTTACTGTTTGGACTTAAATAATATCTTGTCATATCTATTTTTGTTTGCATACAATATATATATATATATATATATGAAGGCCTATCCCTTTTAGTAGCTTTGGTTATGCCCAATTAGTTATTGTCGGTACCCACACGGACTTACGATGCCCTCTAGACCAGGGGATCTCAAATTAGGATGAAGGCATGTGCCATTTTATCACTTATGTCAAGTGCCGCAACCCCCCTTCCCCCCCCCCTCCCAAAACAACAAAAAAAAACGACCCTAGAAAACACAAAAACACTTCATACATCTTAACTCATTTAATTACTTATTTTATTAATTATATGCCAATTTACAATTTAGACACAACGAGTTATACCAAAGTGAACTATAATTATTATTATTAACGTATATAAAACTAACCATAAACTTTGATGTGTATCAGTACTAGATGTCTGAATTTCACGAATAGTAATTTTTTTTTTAAGCGTACTGGCGGGCCACAAAAATCTACTTGGTGTGCTGCATACGGCCCGCGGGTCGCGTGTTTGAGACCCCTGCTCTAGACCCAGTAAAGAATTCTAGCCTTTACCAGGACTTAAACCCGGGACTATGTGGACTACTGATAATTATACTTTTCATAAAGTGCCATAGAGATTTTTTACAACATACTGATAACATTAAAACTAACAAGAACGTAGTATACACAATAGTTAGGGCCGGCTCGTCCATATAGGCAACTAGGCGGCCACCTAGGGCGCAAAATTTGGGGGGAAGGGCGCATAATTGAAGTGTTTTTTTTTAATTTGAGGATTTAAAAATATTAGTCTAACTAAATTAAAGTTTAGTACTTCTGCGCGCTACTAGCATAGGCAAACGAATTACTAGGTAATAAAAGGCGAAAGGTATTTTATTTAAATTGTCTTAGAAAATGGGAAAGTATGCCCTAGCACTACTCAGTTTCTCCCCGCCAAAGGCACTTTAATGAGGCTGCAGAATTTGTTTTCGACTATGGCGTCAAAAACCCTAGAGCCGGTCCTGACAATAGTATATGTATGAACTAGCTGTGACTGCGGATGGTCATCTTATATTACCAGCGTAGTGCATGTGGTTCCAAGCCATGGTGAGGTTGATGGGATTCGCCATAAGGCTCCTCGTGCAGCCCTGGGTGCACGTGCTGGTGACGGTGAAGGACGGACGCCTCGGTGGAATGACGAAGCTTTGTGAGCCGAAAACAATGATGCCTGCGTCATACTGTCTCCTGATTGGACAACACAAACGTTATGTAATAATGCAGTGGTTCTTAACCTTTTGAAGTCGGGGAGCACTTTTGATCATGACAAAAATTTGGGAAGCACCAAAATCAAGGAGTAAAAAAACAAACAAATACACATACGTACGACTTTTATTGAAAATAAAAGATTATAACATAAGAGTTTAAAATTATAACATGACAAACAAATTTTTAATAAATATAAATTTAATAAGTAAAAAAAAAACATTGAGCAAAATTTAATTCAGAAAAATAAAAAGATTTAATGTGAAACCTGAGCTTGACGGTTTTTACAAATTTCAGTGATATTAGGCCTAATTTTAGAAATAGCTACCCTCAATTCTACATCCAAATTAGTAAGTGTTGCTCGTTTTTTAGTTTTTATGTTGGTGACTATCGAGTTCCACACAAATATGATGTTGAAAATTGCAACAAGATTTTAAGTGCCTTCATGGAGAGAGCTGAGTATTCTTCTTGCACAAAGATACAAAATTCCTCCAGAACTATTTCGGAAAATTTGATTTTAAGTTACGATCCGATGATAGGTTGATTAATTCTTCTTCTTTTTGGTATGACAACTTACTATTTGATGTATCAACCGTGGCAAATGGATTACGTATCTAGTTTCTACGTTTATTGATGGAAAATAAAATTCAATCTTTTCTTCTAATAAAGTTAAATGCTCTGTTACTGCTGAAATAATTTCGTCGGTAGTGTTATCATTAAGAGATGGAAAGATATCTACTTCTTTTTCTCCAACAAACGATTTTTCAAAAAAAACAACAACATTTTTCCGAAAGGAGCACCGGTTAAGAACCACTGTGTTAATGTTTAGAAGGTTTACACGCAGACGGTAATCGTGTAGCCCAGAGTTCGGCAACCTTTTGTTAATAGTGTGCCGAAGTAGGATTTCTAATTCATTCAGCGTAAAAAAAGTAAAGTATCCCGTCTGACCAAATTGATCCATAGGGCCGGTGAAGCAGCGTTCACCAGTTTCCGTGGCCACGGCATACTAGATGATTGTGTGGCCAGCGCTATGCACAGCTGCCTTTACTTTACCCCAACTAAGGTCAGGTACCCATCAGAGCTGGGCAGACTCAGGGACAACCTTTAGACCCGAGTTTGCCAAAGGTCTAAAAGTCAACCTGCTCTGGCACTAAGTTTCTTGTAAAACTAACTTGAATCCCCATTTTAGAGGTCTTCCGCGTGTCACTGCAAATCGCTGTGCATGTCAAGTTCGGCACGCGCGACGTAGGTTGCCGAACCCTGGTGTAGCCTACATATGGAAGGAAGGGGCGGGTACAATCTATCAAAAATCATTTCATGTTAAAAGAACTTCAGTAAAAAAAAATAATTTGTCATGAATATTTAAATGTAAAAAAAAGTTTCTAGTCGGACCATATTGATCCGTAGGGTCGGTGAAGCAGCGTTCACCAGTTTCTGAGGCCATGGCACACTAGGGGATTGTGTGGTCAGCACAATGCCCAGCCGCCTTAACTTTACCCCAACAAATGTCAGGCACCCATCGAAGCTGGTTAGACTGCAGGGCAATCTCTAGACCCGGGAACAAATCCTAGCCTTCACCAAGATTTGAATCCAGGACCTTCGGAACGCCAGGCGTGCGCGCTGCAGCTCGGCTACCGTGCCCCATTTAAATGTACAAATACAATGGTAGGCGCTTGGGGCAGTAACCCTTTTTAAAATAGATTTTCGACAACAACAATAGTTTCAGTGGATAAGGCACACTAGGGGATGTGTGGCCAGCACAATGCCCACCCGCCTTCACTTTACACCAACTAATGTCAGGTACTCATCAGAGCTGGGTAGACAGGGACACCTTAAAGTCCCGAGAAGAAATCCTAGCCTTCACCAGGATTTGAACCCAGGGCCGCTCAACAAACGTTCTCCATTTAAATGTACACATTCAATGTGAGGCGCTCGGAGCTTTTGGACAACAACACTAGTTTGCCATTAATCTCCGCATCGAATGATGCCTCACAATCAGCTTACATTTCAGTATTTTCCTCATGCATTTATTTTCGAAAACAAACTACCCACTTAATTTGCATTGTATTCGTTTTATACCGGAGCTGGGTAGACTCAGGGACACCTTCGAGTCCAGGGTAAAAAATCCTAGCCGTCACCAGGATTCGAACCCAGGACCTTCGGATTCGAACGCGCTGCAGCTCGGCCACCATTCCCTCAGGTTACACATGACTTTAGATTAACATTAAAATATCAACTCACAGTAAAGGTGTGTAGTATAACTTCATGCCAGAAGCGTCCGTCCAATCGGTTCGTAAGTTTGGATTGTTCCAGTGGTACTAGAGTAAGAGAGAAATACAAACACAGTTCATATAGAAACACTAAAGGGTCTAGACTCTAGGATTTATATAAACAAGGGAATTAAACGTTAGAGAAACAACAGCACACCTTGTAGTGTACACTTACACAAATGTTATATAAATGTTGATATTGAATTTATTAAGAAGAATAGAAAAATACATAAAGCACAGACAACCATGAAATTACTGAAGAGCTAGAAATTGAAATTTTGTTTCCCTTTGAAACCGTAAATATGTTTAGTGTTCCATTATTAGTTCCCTTTGATCTTAAATAAGTAATACTTTCTTAAACCGCGAAAAAAACAACTTACAATGAATTGATTTTCTACGTTTCTTATCTTATCTTATGAATTAAAGACACTCCTTCTATAAAGAAAATTACTGCGTCCTACGCTCAACCATGGTCCGAGTCTAGTCTTGCATTTTTATTAGTGTTTTAAATGATGTTAAGTTACTGGTTTTCCTGGTTTGCTCAGGCAACCCATTTCCATAGGTCCTAGCAAAATCCTCAAAGTCTCGTCTGGAGCTTATGGCCACTCGCATTTCTTAGGAATGGAGGCGGCAAAGCATTGCTCTGGCCACAATATCCCACATGTATCCTGCGGCATGGACGATTCTGAACACTGCTTGACTTGATTCACGGAGAAGCAGAAACTTGTACTTTTTAAAAAAATTTCTCACCTGTAAAGCGATCCTCTTGTAGCCACCCTGTCCCAGCTTTATGCCGGCCATGGGGTGGGCACAGTCCCCGGCGAGCCCCACGGTCCACACACTCAGGAAGGACTGGCACTTGCTCGTGGCCACCATGCCGCACTCGAATGGCGCCGAGATCATCTCCTGGTCATCTGCGGACAAGAGACGAAACGTGCACGTGTAGTGCGGCGCCTTTTATACAGAATTTTGTTTTTTGGCCTACGCATATCAGTGGAGTTTAAATAGTGCTTTTTTTTTCCTGGTTAGTTTGGGTAATCTTTTCTATGCGCGGCGGATGCTACTCAGGAGGAAACAATTTATATACACTTGTTCTTGCATATGGAATAAAAAAAGCTTTTAAAAGAACATTTTTAGTATACATCTCTACCGTTAGCGTGCTGTGGAGTTATGGTCTTGGTGCTGATAGTATGGGATCTTGGAACCTATGGGAGACCACAGACATTGTACTATTGTAGTTGGCCGTAGGTATGGGGAGATGATAAGCTCCCTAAAGTTGAATGGAAGAGAGGGGGGGGGGGGGGGTTCTACACACTATGACGTTTTGGTCTGTTTAGTATTCAAGAATATAACTCCATGACAATAAGATGTGGAAAAGGGGAAAAAAAAGGGGGCGGGGCTATATACGATAACCAGTATTGCAATTTAATATTCAAACAAAAAAATTCCACGAAATTGCTATTCAACCGCACAATCCCTTAGTAAGCAGTGGCCACATAGCGGCCAAGGCTAGGGAACTGCAAACAGCTACAGATAGAACACACTGCCCTTCCCTATTTTTTGTATACATGGCTACAGATGCCAAAAAGATCTACTGGCCAAAAAAAAAAGCCAATATGCATAAGCCACTCTATGTTACCAATACACGACAGCCTACGCTACCCTTACACGCCAGCCTACGTTACAAATACACGCCAGCCTACGCTACCTCTACATCCGAACAAGACCATATGATGCACCACTTCCGCATTGTCGATGAATGGCTCCACGGCTACCATGTGATAATCTCCTGGCTGGAACATTGTCTCCAGGTCAAACATTTGACACATGTAAGTGGTTGCCTTGGAAGGCACATTCGTTCTGTTCAACTGGAGGTTTAACTGTAAGGTACCTAGAGGGATTTAAAAAGAAAAAGATGCAAGATGTCCTCTGATTAGTCAATAGTTAGCACTGCAAGATGTTCTCTGATTAGTCAATAGTTAGCACTTTAAATTTTAATAGTTTGAAATACTGTGAGAATATATTATAATTTCAAGAATTTTTTTTTTTTAATGCGGTTTAGGAGGGCCCCGATTCGCTATCTGGCATAACTTAGGCGGAATAATCTAGTATCCGACTTCTGGTTTCTTATTATGTCAAGTTTAGGTCTAAAGTCTAAATTCTAAATCATAGTTAACAATGCAATTAATTCGTATCAGTATTAACTTAATCTATTTATCTATCTATACAGCTATCCACAAATCTTTCTAGCCACCTATATATCTGTCTATCCGCCTATCTATCTATCCAACTATTTATCAATCCACCTATCAATCAATCAACATATTCACGCACATACAAGTACCTACCTATATATCCAACTATTTATCCACCTATCTATTTAGCCACACCTCTATCAATATATACATATACCAACCTATATATCTACCTGTATATCTATCCACAAATACAACATATTATCCATTTATCTATTATATATATATATATATATATATATATATATATTCATTATATATATATATATTCAATTTTGCAGGGCTGGCCAAATCACAGGAGCGCAAATCTAATCATCTTTCGAGACTTTGGAGCCAATGATGATATATACATATATATATATATATATATAAATCTGTCTATTTACCCATTATTCGATCTATCTTATACCCTGAACTGTCTCTGATCCATCTCCACATCATTCATCCATCTCTCACCATAATTCGACCAGTTTTCTTCTAGATTGTCTGTGATACATCACCTACACCGCTCTGTTCTATGGCGTCATTTCTTCTAGATTCTGAATGACCCACACAGTATAGCCTTTCCCTTATTTTTAATATATCTGTTACTATTATAGGATTTAACATAATGCATATAAGACTGAATGCTTTATCTCCACCCAGGGTTGGCCTAAAAGATTTTTATGCTCATTTTCTCTCCATTACATTTCAAATAGTTTATTTTATAGCTTTCATTTGTCTCCAGATCTTATTGCCGCAGATCACAGCTGTAGGCCTATAACCAAACACACAATATTGTGTTTAAAATCTACTAGGCTGTAGTTATTTCTAAGAGCAATCAAAACACATAATATAATAAAGTACCATTCGGACCTAACTGATCATAGGGCTGGTGAAGCAGCGTTCATCAGTTTCTGTGGCCACGGCATACGAGGGGATGTGTGGCCAGCACGATGCCCAGCCGCCCTTTACTTTACCCAAACTAGTGTCAGGCACCCATCAGAGCTGGGTAAACTCAGGGTCCTACGGGAAAATTAATCCAAGCCTGCACCAGGATTCGAACCTAGAACCTTCGAATCTCCAGTCGAACGCGCTGCCAGCTCGACCACCAATTGCCCCTTAACACGTATAGAACAAAATAAATTACCGGTCTCATTTTTGGCGGGACAAACAAACTCTCCGGCTTTACATATGCCACGGAGCCAGTCTCCCTGGTTCTTGTATATAGCGTGAGTTACATTTTTTAACAAGCACTTTGGCGAGTCCCAAGGGTCACAGATACCTGTAGATGAAACAATGTTAATACTGGTATTAGTGAGACGTATTTTTTTTTTGTTGTAAAGTAAAGACATGTTTACAGGTTAACCCATTAGAGACCAAGTTGATTTTTTCGAAAAGAATTAACGCAAATCGTAAAGAGTGAATTAAAAGTACCAATGGGCTGGAAAGGGTTAAACACAATGACAATCGGTTTGCAAAGCTCTGATACACATAAGAACAAAAAGACACATTCCTGCAATGTCCATTACTAGCGAATATTCGCAGCTGACAAGAGTAACACCAATAATTAAATCACAAAACCTAGAAACACTAGAGGGCAGAAGGGCAAAGACTAAAGTAATAATAATAATACATAAAACATTACATTCTAATTTGGAAATACAACCCAAAAACAACCGGTTACGGCTGTTGCAATGCTCAGATAAACATTGGGACAAAAACATTTTTCTTATCTCTTATGTGCTGATAATTTGATAGAATAAGTTGTATTTGGCTTAACGTCCGTGTGCCACGTTTCATCTCGATACGATGTCAGAAAGTAGGTCAACATAACATAATAACAAATACGTACAAACAAAGTAGGCCTACAAAGTTTTTACAAGTTAATACGAAAAAGCTACAATTTATGTAAATTTGTATCCTTACCCGGATGTGTGATTCCAGCGGTCTGTGTCGGGATGCCGTTCTGTGTCCACAAGCAATACGGATCTCCCAGCTCTTCTCCGTTGGTTCTCCCATCACCATCCGAATCTCTGCGGCAGAGGCTTTGAGTCCAAGTCTGCGGATTGAGAATTTCTATTCAGCTGTAGGGCTACATATTTGTATGTATTATGTGTGTGTATTATTTGAATAACTTTAGATATTATAATATATGATTATAGCAATGGCATATTATAAGGGTCGGCAACCTTTTGTTAAAAGTGTGCCAAAGTAGGATTTCTAATTCATTCAGCGTGCCAACAGCCAGAAAAGTCAACCTACACCACCAATCAATCTTTTGTCGAAAAGACTTGAATTTAGTTTCGCGTGCCATTGAAAAAAACATTTTGAGTGCCAAGTCTGGCACGCGTGCCGTAGGCTGCCGATCCCAGGCATATTATATACTTATAAAAGCCCTGACTACAGGGCTGGATTAACCAACCATTAAGCTAAATAATCACGTGATTAGGGTATCAAAGAAAATGGGGGGGGGGGGGGCGCCACAGATATTTTCATTTGCACGAATTAAGTACCATATTGTATGCCCTTTGTGATGTAACAGACGAATATAACAAGTTGCAGGCATTCGAAAACAAATGTCTGAGAAAAATCCTTCGAATCACCTACCTAGAACACAGGTCTAATGAGTATGTCTGGGACAGAATATCCTTAAATTGCGGGCCCTGAAGAACCCACCATGACAACAAGCAAGCGGCACAAGCTGACATGGTTCGGTCATGTGTTGTGGCATAATAACCTGCCAAAAACATCCACCAAGGCACTGTAGAAGGTGGACGGTGGAGGGGCCGACAGCGGAAATGAGGGTTCGACAATATAAAAGATTGAAAAAGCTGCAAATAACTAAACGATTGACAGCCGCTCAAGATAGGCAAAAAAATGGAGAAACATGACTGCTGATGTGTCCATTCGCTCCCCCCAGCGACCATAACCGTCACGGGTTAATTGATGAATGGTGCAGCTGAATCAGGAATTCGCCAAAACAAAATCTGAAAACTACATTGTACGACTCTATAATTGTTTTGACATCGATATAAATAAGTGTTGATTGATGAATAATAATTCAAACAAAATATGTATTATATTTCTATATTTTACACTTTCTTAACCCTCCCCGTACCGACCTACTTCTATCTATGCTGCCTTCAGTTCCGCTATATACGCGCCCGGGACTGTAAGGGTTAATATTCTTTTTATACCATAAAATAAAAAAGGGGGTGGGCCTCTTAGGTTCTAAATCCGGCTCTGCCTAAACTATATAGTTCGTTTTTTCATAGAAATTAAAAAAAATTAAAAAAAAAAAGTTCTATACAGCGGAAACATTTCAGATACAAGGAGGTGTGTAGAAGTACGGTAATTTAAGACAGCCTTATTGGTTGCGCACGGAAAAAAAGTACAAAATAAGCTCTAAAAATAGAGCAAGCGGTCCATCTTGTTATAGTCTATGTTTTTTTTTTTGCTTCGACTCTATAAATTACTTTCCTTCATTAAATAGAGCGTGCCTTTACAAAATCTTTATTTTTATAAATATTTATTGCAAATATTGTTAAATCTATAATTTATAGCAGGTATTATCTATTCAAATATGAACGAATAGAACGAATGTTTTTTTTTTCTATTTTGCTTGTTTAAAATGTTTCTTTTCTGAGTAGTTTTTACACCACAGTAGACCTAGTGTAAGATTATAATTAGCAAAGGTGTCGTTTTATTACTGGCCCTACCGCTTGTATTACGCATTATAAGTATGTTTAGGCGTGTAGGTCGCATAGAGGAACACTTAAAATTAAAGTAGCAAAAAAGAGGTAATTAACCATTAAAAGTTCCGTCTACTTGAAATATATATATTAGATCTTATATTTATAATAGATTTATACACCTGTAATTAGTGATATAGTCTAAGTCTTGGTTGTAATTTTCAGTTTTTAGTTAAAAATGTAGAAACTAAATATTCAGAGAACATTGATAACAACAAGGTAAAAATTAAAGACAGCTATTGGATAACAACAAGGTCACAGGGTTAAAAACATCAATTTGATAACAATAAGGTCAGGGGGCGATAAAAGCTATTGGATAACAACAAGGTCAAATGTTACGTTCCCTAATTTTGTCATTTTTGTTTTCTCCTGTGTCTACTGGAGTGTGCTGATTTCTTTTTATCTCCCCTGCACCCAGTATTGTTTTGTCTCCCTTTCTGTCCATTGTGTTGGTCACGCTTGACCGCACGCTGAAGAATGTTTTTTTTTTTAATTGATATTATTTTTCATTCTGTATTGTATGTACCGATAACCCGGTTTCCCTCGCTTGAGCACGAGGTTATTTTTTTCTACTTGACACAGGGTGTTGTGTTTCTAGTCAGTCTTGTGACGAGCCTTGAGTCGACCGGTCTTCTGTATGTTTGAGTTTTCTGTGTGTGCTTTCACCTTTCCTTTGTACTTAGTGCTTTTCTTTGTAAGTAGTAATTAATATTAGATTATCTATTGTATTGTATTTTAGATTTGTATTATAATATTCTTGTGTACTGTATTTTAGAGTTTGGATTTGTATTAGAATTTTCTTGTGTACTGTGTTGTAAATTATATATAGTCATCGTCTAATTCTTTATTAAATAACAAAGTATTTTGTAAATCTTACATCTTGACTTTAGAGTATGTTTGTGTTGCGTTACGTTTTATTTACTTACTTAAAATAAAGAGTAGAAATATAGTTTATTCTTTTGGGGGTTAATGTAATATACTCTTCTCTTTATTACGTTGTAACGAGCCGTTCTACAAATTTAATTGATACGTAATAAAGAAATTGGGGTCCCGTCCATGATTTGATCTTGAACATTAATTAAATTTCATTAATTGATGTTAGTTAAACAATTTGACTAAATTTAATATTGAGTTAAAGGAGTTTTTGAAGTCAAGATTAAGATACCATTGTTTTATTGATCAAACTATTGTACAAAATTTGTTTTGTTGTACTTAAACTTTTTGTAAGATTTTAGCATGGATATTCAGGCATTTTTATTGAAGCCTTCTGTTGAAAAGTTAGATACATGCAACCGTAAGGATCTGGTCGCTATTGCTAAACAATTAGGTTTAAAAGTAAAATCCAATGCTCTCAAAAAGGAAATAAAAGATGCTATTGTTATCCATTATGTAGATGAAGATGTATTTCCAGAAGAGGCTTTAACAACAATTAGCCCAGATGAGAGCAAGGCTAGCTCATCCAATATTGAATTACAAATCAAACTTAAACAAATGGAGATTGAATCTCAACTAGCTCTAAAAGATAAAGAAATAGCTCTAAAAGAGAAAGAAAAAGAGAAAGAAATAGCTCTAGAGAAAATGCGATTAGAAAAAGAAATAGAATTAAAGAAAATAGAATTTAACTCTAATGTGAGACCAGATCCTTCTCCAACTGTCAGTCAGACTGTTGAGGCAACAAAATTTTTAAGAATAGTCCCACGCTTTATTGAGACTAAAATTGATAACTATTTCCCACAATTTGAGCTTGCGGTGAAAAATTTCAGTGTGCCTGAAACTTTGTGGCCCACTTTGCTACAAACAGTTCTGACTGGCAGGGCTGCAGAAGTTTTTTGTTCTTTGACTATAGAACAACAGAAGGACTATCAGGTTGCTAAGCAATTAATTCTTAAGGCTTATGAGCTTGTGCCCGAAGCTTATAGACTTCAGTTCAGAGACTATCGCAAACTGGATGGCCAAACACACGTGGAATTCCTGCGAGAAAAGGAACGACGCTTGGAAAGATGGCTCACCTCAAGAGAGATCGGCAACGATTTTGCGAAGCTCAAGAACATAATCTTGATGGAAGAGTTTAAGAATTGTGTACGGCTGGACGTCCGGACGCATTTAGCTGACCGTGGCGAGGAAGGTGTGCACAAGGCTGCAGTGTTAGCCGATGACTTTGTCATATCGCATCGATTTGTAAAACTCCCGTCAGATGTCAAGCAAAAACAATCTAAAGTGCATGAACCGACTGCTAGTACATCCACTCAAAGTAGCAGTACAACTGAAAGAAAATCTAGCACTGTGAAAGAATCTTGCTCCTACTGCAAGAAAGAAGGCCACAAATTAGATGACTGCTGGAAGTTGAAGAGGAAGAATGAAAAGGCTCCCTCAAAAGTCAGTGCATGTACTGTGCATTGGTCTCCCAAGTCTACATCCACTTCAGCAGTTAGTGATAAAGCTGGTAAGAAAGACTCGAAGCAAACAGCTTTTGAATCTTCAAGTGCATCGACTCATAGCGTCCAAGACTCGTCGAATACATCATTACGATGTTCTACTAACTCCGTAGAGAGTTTTCCAAACACATCATTACGATGTTCTACTGACTCCATAGAGAGTTTTCCAACTACATCTTCCAGATGTTTTACTGACTCAAGAAAGACTTTTCCTCATACATCCACCCGATGTTCTATTGACTCCCACAAGAGTTTTACAAATACATCATCCAGATGTTCTCCTGACTCTAAAGAGAGTTTTTCAAATGCATCTTCTAGATGTTTCCCTGACTCCATCAAGAGTTTGACCCAAGTCCAGATGTCTACATCAGACAACACTGATGTTTTGTTAGAGGATTTTAAGCCTTTCGTTTCGGAAGGATTTGTATCACTACCAGGTGATTCTACCAGTCTACGACCTATTACCATTTTAAGAGACACAGGTGCATCGCAATCGTTACTTCTTGAGGGTATTCTGCCCTTGTCAGAAACAACGACGACTGGGAAAAGCATCCTATTACGAGGCGTAGAGCTGGGTTGTATAAATGTGCCTCTACATTTTATTGAGATCAAGTCAGATCTTGTTTCTGGACCGGTGGTTGTAGGTGTCCGTCCAACATTACCGTTGGAAGGCATATCGCTGCTGTTGGGCAATGATTTAGCTGGTGGGAAGGTGATAGCCGAGCCCATCGTCACTCGTGAACCGAATGTATCTGCAACACCAGAAGAAGACCAAGAATTGTATCCAGCGTGTGCAGTGACTAGGTCAATGAGTCTAAAGACCTCCAAAGAAGAGAGTTCTACAAAAGCCCACAATAACTTTGATGATGTGGATCTTGAAACCACATTCTTCACTACATTAGAAGGAAATCAAACTTCAAGTTCTGACAAAACGGTATCAACTAGAGAACAGTTGATAGAGGAACAAAAGAATGATCCAGAGCTCGCCAAACTCAGAGAAACCGCCATGTCACCACAAGAGGCTGAGCAAGAGTCTACAGGCTACTACCTAAATGATGATATGCTGTTTAGAAAATGGAAACCACCAGACGCATCCAATGATGAAGAGTGGAGACTGGTTCATCAGATTGTGGTACCCGAAAGATACCGTGCTGACATCATGAATATGGCTCATGACACACCAATGTCAGGACACCTCGGCATCCACAAAACATACCACAAGATAATGTCGCATTTCTTCTGGCCAAGACTGAGGAAAGATGTTATCCGGTACTGCAGATCCTGTCACACGTGTCAGATGGTGGGCAAGCCCAATCAAAAGATCCCCGTCGCTCCTCTAAAGCCGATTCCAGCCTTCGAAGAACCTTTCAGTCGAGTACTAATTGACTGTGTTGGCCCTCTTCCAAGGACTAAAGCCGGCCATCAATACATGTTGACAATTATGTGTGCCTCTACCCGTTTTCCGGAGGCGATTCCTCTAAGGAATATCAAGGCCCCGAACATTGTGAAGGCATTGACCAAATTCTTTACACTATTTGGTCTACCGAAGTCCATTCAATCGGACCAAGGAACTAATTTTACGGCCAACCTGTTTAAACAAGTGATGGACCAACTGGGAATAAAACACTGCATGTCGAGTGCATATCATGCCGAGTCACAAGGAGCTCTTGAACGCTTCCATCAGACGCTTAAGAACATGATCCGAACCTTCTGCCATGAACATGAAAAAGACTGGGATGAAGGAATCCACATGCTGCTGTTTGCGACCCGTGAATCTGTCCAAGAGTCCTTAGGATTCAGTCCCTTTGAGCTTGTGTTTGGTCATTCGGTTCGCGGCCCATTGAAATGCATCAAAGAAACGTGGATGTCACCGACAGCCACGGTAGGATTGTTAGAACATGTTTTGAAATTTAAAACTAGGCTTCGTGAGGCTTTCCTTTTAGCACAATCTAACCTGAAACAAAGCCAATCCCACATGAAGAGCTGGTATGACAAAAAGGCTCGAGCTAGAGAGTTTTCCCCAGGGGACAAGGTACTGGTATTTTTACCCATACCAGGTCAACCGCTCCAAGCTAGGTATTTTGGTCCCTATGAAGTGGAGTCCAAAATTAGTGACTTGAATTACAGTATAAAAACCCCTGATAGGAGAAAGAAAAAGCAACTGTGCCATGTAAATATGTTAAAGGCATATGTCAGTAGAAATTCAGAAATAGACAGCAAGAAGGTATCTGACCCGATACCATGTAGTTTAAATGTAACCCCTGTGGTCCCTCAGGATATTGTAAAGGAAAAATTTGGTCAATATAAATTACCAAATTCCTATATCCTTAATAATTTGGATAAAAAGTTGTCACATCTGCCACTGACAGAGAAGAATGTACTGGAAAATGTCATTAAGGATTTTTATAATATATTTCCTGATGTACCAAATAAGACTAATTTAATTGTACATGATGTTGACGTTGGTAATGCAACTCCGGTCAAGCAACACCCATATAGAGTTAATCCTGAAAAGTTAGAAGTTCTTAGATCAGAAATCAAGTATATGCTTGATAATGATATTATTGAACCAAGCTCAAGCAATTGGAGCTCACCTTGTGTTTTGATCCCTAAACCCGACAAAACCTTTAGATTCTGTACAGATTACAGGAAAGTAAATACTTTTACTAAAACTGATTCCTTTCCAATTCCTAGAATGGATGATCTTATTGATCGTATTGAGGATGCCACCTACATTACCAAAATTGATTTATTATCCGGATATTGGCAGGTACCCCTATCAGACCGTGCCAAGGAAATATCCGCATTTGTTACACCAGAAGGGTTGTATCAATATAAGGTTATGCCTTTTGGGATGAAAAATGCTCCTGCTACTTTTCAAAGAATGATTAATAACCTCATTGCTGACCAAGAGAATTGCAATGCATACATTGATGATGTAATTATTTACAGCAAAGATTTTTCAGCTCATGTTAAACAATTAAGATCTCTTTTTGAAAAATTGTCAAAAGCCAATTTAACTGTAAATTTACATAAATGTGAATTTTGTCATGCTCATGTAGAATACTTGGGTCATGTGGTGGGACATGGTCATATAAAACCTGTTACTGCTAAAGTTGAAGCTATTAAAGCATTCCCTATCCCCACTGATAGAAAACAACTCAGAAGATATTTGGGAATGGCTGGATATTACCGGAAATTTTGTGAGAATTTCTCGGTAATTGCTACACCTTTAACAAACCTCCTGAAAAAGAATGTCCGATTTATTTGGACTGAGACCTGTCAAAGAGCTTTTGACCAGATTAAGCATATATTATCTAATTCTCCAGTCCTTATGGCTCCTGACTTTGGTAAACAATTTAAATTAGCCATTGACGCTAGTAATACTGGGGTTGGAGCAGTCCTCTTTCAGGAGGATGGCTTCCAAGTTGACCATCCCGTTTGTTTCTTTTCAAAGAAATTTAATGTACATCAAAAGAATTATTCCACAGTTGAAAAGGAGTGTCTTGGGTTGATTCTCTCCTTGCACCAATTTGATTTTTACATTAGTGGGTGTAAGTTTCCACTGGTGGTGTTTACTGATCACAATCCTTTAACCTTTGTAAATAAGATGTCTGGAAAGAATCGAAGACTTCTCAGGTGGAGTTTATTTTTGCAAGAGTACAATTTAGATATTATACATATTAAGGGTACTGATAATGTAATTGCAGATGCATTATCTCGATTGTAAATGCTATGTTGTTGTTTTTTTTTTGGTTCAAGTAATTTTTGTGAAGTAGTAAAAGAAAAAGATTTCCATTTCTTTACAAATGTAAACTTTTTATTTTAGGGGGAAGGTGTTACGTTCCCTAATTTTGTCATTTTTGTTTTCTCCTGTGTCTACTGGAGTGTGCTGATTTCTTTTTATCTCCCCTGCACCCAGTATTGTTTTGTCTCCCTTTCTGTCCATTGTGTTGGTCACGCTTGACCGCACGCTGAAGAATGTTTTTTTTTAATTGATATTATTTTTCATTCTGTATTGTATGTACCGATAACCCGGTTTCCCTCGCTTGAGCACGAGGTTATTTTTTTCTACTTGACACAGGGTGTTGTGTTTCTAGTCAGTCTTGTGACGAGCCTTGAGTCGACCGGTCTTCTGTATGTTTGAGTTTTCTGTGTGTGCTTTCACCTTTCCTTTGTACTTAGTGCTTTTCTTTGTAAGTAGTAATTAATATTAGATTATCTATTGTATTGTATTTTAGATTTGTATTATAATATTCTTGTGTACTGTATTTTAGAGTTTGGATTTGTATTAGAATTTTCTTGTGTACTGTGTTGTAAATTATATATAGTCATCGTCTAATTCTTTATTAAATAGCAAAGTATTTTGTAAATCTTACATCTTGACTTTAGAGTATGTTTGTGTTGCGTTACGTTTTATTTACTTACTTAAAATAAAGAGTAGAAATATAGTTTATTCTTTTGGGGGTTAATGTAATATACTCTTCTCTTTATTACGTTGTAACGAGCCGTTCTACAAATTTAATTGATACGTAATAGGTTAAAGACAGCTATTGGATACCAAATATAATGGAATATTACTCACTGAGCCCTCATCTGCAAAGTCAAGGCCGAATGGGTTCCTTAGACCTGTTCCAGCGTCCAAAAAATGGCCGACGCCTTGCCAGTAGGTGTTGGGCTTGCAGGGGTGTGGCACCAAGTCTCCATTAGGGATCCTGGCCTTGTAGAAACTGTAGCCCACGACGGCATGGGCTAAGATGGCCGCAAGCAGAAGACTAGAGGGAGAAAGAGATTTGGCAAAATGTCAGGAGGAAATAAATGTACAATTTATTTTTAATGATGTGGTGTTTATAATAGAACAGCTTTAGAAGATGTACTGTTCATACTGGGAAAGCCACATGAATCATGATTGAAGGAATGTTCATAATGTAACAGATATAAAACTGGTGAAGCAAATGGAAAATCCTTACGAAAATAAAAACAACTAAAACAAAAGTGTTTTTTTTTTCGACTTTTATGATTAAAGGTTCAAATAATGCTAGGTAGGGTGTTATTTATGGGGCACAGAGGCCAGGCGGCCGAGCGCGTATCGAAGAAGTCCTGGGTTCGAATCGAGGGTGAAAGCTAGGAATCCTTCCCTGATCTGTAGGGTGTCCATGAGTCTAGCCACATATCTCTCTGTATACCGTGGCCACGAAATCCCGCCAAAAGCTGCTTCAGCTGTCCAACGGATCGAATTGGTCTGACAAAGATATTAGCTAAGGGCAGGGGTCGGGAACCTTTTTGTCTGAGAGAGCCATGGACACCACATATTTTGAAAAGTAATTCTGTGAGAGCCATACATTATGTTTAAAACTAAACATTCAAGTAAATGTGTTCAATATGTGTAATTTCAACACTAAACGTATGTCTCTGAATTTTTTTAATCACATTGTTATTCTGCAGTAGACTTTAGCTCATTTGTAGAAGAAAAATAAATATTGATTTGCAAGTAATATATAGATCTAGATCAAATGAGTCTAAAGAAACATATTTTTTTATAATCGAACATTTGTCTGCGAGCCAGATGCAGTCATCAATAGAGCCACATCTGGCTCGCGAGCCATAATCCGACCCCTGGATTAAAGTGTCAATTGGAGTCAAATTCTAAACTCGTCTACAATTTTATCCTAAAATATTCAAAACATTGCTTTTTATCCGAATATTACTTTAGAGATTTAATATTATCTTATGAGATTCAATTCAATATTTCAAAAATGTTATTACAAACTGAATTTAAATTCCTTTACTTTAACTCGGTATAGCAAGTTTTTGTTAAATATCGTTTTTAATTTGTCCAAAGAAACAAAGTAAAATAGTTAATAAAATAATATGCTCGGTTTGGAAAAAAAAAGTGTTTTTTTTATTTCTGATAGAGGGGCGTCTTCTTGCACACACCTCCTGCCTCTCTTAAGTAAAGTACTCGTAGGACCGAATTGATCATAGGGCCGGTGAAGCAGCGTTCACCAGTTTCTATGGCATACTAGGTGATTGTGTGGCCAGCACAATGCAAAACTGTCTTTACTTTACCCCAACTAAGGTCAGGTACCCATCAGAGCTGAAGTAGACTTAGGGACACCCTCCAGACCCGAGAAAAAATCCTAGCCTTCACCAGGATTCGAACCCAGAACCTTCGGTACGCCAGTCGAACTCGCTGCCGCTCGGTCACAGTGCCCTTCTTGACTAATAAATATTTATATTGTATAATAATATAAACACTGATAATAATATAATATAATAATAATATAATAATAAAAAATACTGATAATAAAAAAATATAATAATAATATAATAATAATATAATAATATAAACACTGATAATAATATAATATAATAATAATATAATAATAAAAAATACTGATAATAAAATAATATAATAATAATATAATAATAATATAATAATATAAACACTGATAATAATATAATATAATAATAATATAATAATATAAACACTGATAATAATATAATATAATATAATATTATAATATAAACACTGATGATAATATAATATAATAATAATATAATAATATAAACACTGATAATAATATAATATAATAATAATATAATAATATAAACACTGATAATAATATAATAATAATATAATAATATAAACACTGATAATAATATAATATAATAATAATATAATAATATAAACACGGATAATAATATAATATAATAATAATATAATAATATAAACACTGATAATAATATAATATAATATAATATAATAATATAAACACTGATAATAATATAATATAATAATAATATAATAATATAAACACTGATAATAATATAATAATAAAAAATACTGATAATAAAATAATATAATAATAATATAATAATATAAACACTGATAATAATATAATATAATAATAATATAATAATATAAACACTGATAATAATATAATAATAAAAAATACTGATAATAAAATAATATAATAATAATATAATAATATAAACACTGATAATAAAATAATATAATAATAATATAATAATATAAACACTGATAATAATATAATATAATAATAATATAATAATATAAACACTGATAATAATATAATATAATAATAATATAATAATATAAACACTGATTGCTTAGATCTCTATACATATCCGTACACATTCCAAAGTATCTCAGTGCTAGAAACATCGGGGGTACTCGTTCTGAGAAACAGCCCAGCACCGAAAACACCCGACATCGGCAAACTCGTACGGCTCCGCAAGCATTTTCTTATATCTTATATATTTTACAGACGCTACTTCTTTAAAGAAGATCAATGTGGCCTAACCTTATCCGCGGTTGGGAGTCTATAGTCTTGCATTTTGATAAGCGTTTTAAATGGTAATTAAAGTTACTGGTTTTTCCTGTTTTTTTTTTTTTTAAAGGCAACCCATTCCATTCCCGGATGCCACTCGGGGAGAAAGAGTTGATGAGTCTCATACAGAATAAAAATCAATATGTTGAGCACTTATTGATATTTAGCACCGTTATTTATATATATATAATATATGTATCTACAATAATCATATAGTGGGCTACGTTAGATTTGTTTGTGATATTCAACTGTTTGTTTCATTTGCTAAATCAAGGAGGTCAGCAACCTATGGCACTCGCGCCAGACTTGGCATGCAGAGCTTTTCTCAATGGCACGCTGACCTCCACCCCCCCCCCCCCCCAAAAAAAAAAAAAAAAGAAAGTAAAGGGAATTGTATGTATTTTCCACAAATAAATTGAGTGCTAGGAATGGGATAAAGTTTAGGCTTTAGACACGCTAATAGAATTAGAAATCCTATTTTGGCACACTATCATCAAAAGGTTTGACGACCCTTGTTCTAGATCATAGGTTCTCAACGGGGGCGATATCGCCCCCCGGGGGGCGGTGAGAGGCTTTAGGGGGGCGCTGACATTCCCGGGGGCGATTGGGGGGCGGTGAAGAGCAAGGGGGCGGTACAAACGTACCTGATATAATTTGAACACCTCAGCTATTTTAATCGATTAGTTTTTGGATCAAATGTGATGTAAACGCAAGTGCTGCTAAATATCTGATATCCCCCAACAGTAGGCCTACATATTATTATACTAATTAGAGATATGAATCGCATGTACTTTTTCAACAACTAGGGGTCACTATTAGACGAGTAGGCCTATGGTGTGCGGCCGGCTCCTTATACGGTTAGTCCACCGCACTGTCAAACGACAAGACACGCGATCCATCCCTTCCGCCGACCGATCCCTGTCGCCCAAGCATTTGCTATTATTAATGATATTTTGATCTCTTAAATGAGTTCAAATGCTTAGTGTACATGTCACCATCGTTGAACGGAATGGATACGTAGTAATTGTACATACTGGGTAGTTATTGTAATGTTTGAAAATATACGTATAGATTATTTAGTCATATAATATTTATGTAATTTTCAAATACTTTTTACAGTTTGATAATTTCAAAGTTATAAATTGTAAGCCATTTATTCTTTTATAAAAGAAAAAAAAAAAAACATTAGAAATATTAGCTCAAATAAAACGTGTTAATTATCTCCCTTTAATTAAAGAATCGTTCCACATTTATTTGATTCAATAGTGATACCAAACAAATTCTGTTTTTTAATATAAAAAAAATTACTGACTAATTGCCTCTTGCTTAGATAATTTGTTGATCTATAATTTCTTACAATATGTTTCCTTTTCAGTTCTTTTAATGATAATAAATAAGCACACAAATCTAGTTGGCCTAAAAAAATTGCGGAAACTATATTGACCCTTTAAAGTCCAGAGGTGTGGGGGGAGTGGGCGCTAAAGTTTGGGGGGGGGGCGATGAGCGGAAAATAAAATTAAAAGGGGGCGGTGAACCGAAAAAAGGTTGAGAACCTATGTTCTAGATCAAGTAGCTAGTGCTATTGTTAGGCTTTTTTTTTCTATTTTAAATCAATCGTATACCATCCAAGTCAAATTATTTCAATCTTATTTACTCAAAGTCATAATCAACAACAACAATAACAAAAAAAAATGGCTAAAGTAACCATCTCTCTCTCTCAACACTCTAGATTACTCTAGAATCATGACCTTGCAAGAAATATATAGGCCAGTGCGGCTATTTTTAGCCAGACGACTCATGATCATGGGTTGGTGAACGTCGTTACAATTAATCAACCAAGGCCTACTTGTAAAAACCTAAGAGTCAACATCAACCCTCATAGCAAATAGACCAAACTTGATTTTCAATCTTCTTGAGGAACGGTTTGTAAATAAAACTCAATGTACTATTCTGAATTCAACCAAGTATGAATGTATGAATAAAAAATTGAAAAAAAAGAAGGGGGCGGGAGCATTTGTGCTGTTTGCTGACTGTAGAATGTTCCAGTTTCATGCGTCTTTATGTAATATAATAGAAAAAAAAAAAGACACTTTCTCATAACCTTTTTTACTAGGAATGACTTTAAAGAAGAAAAAAAAAATCTTTGAATGGCAAGCTATGAAGTTTTGGAAAAAAATATATTGCAATTCGATCTTTATAATATTTCAACAACCAAAAAAAATATATAAATAACAAACACGCCGGCGCATACACCAAAAACTTGGGAAGTGCGCGCACGGGTGTATGTGTGTCGGGAAGGGTTACATTCTTTTCATCGTGTGTGACAAAGAAGCCGGCTGGCCCAGCGGTTAGTTCACCGGACTGTCAACCAAAAACCAACTGACAGGTCGCGGGTTCTATCCCTGCCACCGACGGATCCCTGTCGCCCTGCATGAGTTTTGGGCCTAGTGGACGTAATAATCTTCTATCTAGAAGGAACGTCCGTAAACTTATAAGTGTAAGTATAACAAAGAGGAGGGGGCAATGGTGCGGGGTAGTGGAGTGGAGGACTGAGTTTTAGAAGTGTAACGTCAAATGAAGATCTTCAGCTTTACAACCCTAGTGAAGTTAAGAGTCTTACGTAAAGGTGGTATGGGGAAGGCGCTAGGAATGCAGCTCCGAAGGCCTCGGGTTCAAATCTAGGCTAAGAGACTGCTTTTTTTTTCTCTTCCCTGGATGGGAGGTTTCCCCTGAGTCTAGCAGATCTCGGAAGGCCCGATGGCCGAGCGGCAGCGCGTTCGGCTAGCGTACTGAAAGTCCTGGGTTCGAATCCTGGTGAAAGCTAAGATTTGTTTCCGGGGTCAGGATGGTGTCCCTGAGTCTACCCAGCTCTGATGGGTACCAGACTTTAAACCTCACTCACCGGAGTGATCGAATCGAGACTAATCTCTTAGGATTCGGAGGACAAACACACTTGTACTACGTAGCACAGCCAGGTTCCCATAAAGGGATGGTGCAAACTGTTGACCATTCCCATCCACTCTTTCCTCCTGCAAGGCAGGGCAGTCTAAAAGCAAATGCTCGACCGTCTCTTCTGCTTCAAAGCAGTGTCGGCACCGCGAATCGAAATTGGGCCTAAATCGTCCGAAATAGGCACCAATAGGGCAGTGCCCTGTACGGAACTGGGCTATCGTAGCCTGTTCTCTCCTGCGGAGCTTCCACCACGGATCAGCTCGATTTGGCCGTTTTAGTTGCTGCCACACACCTCGACCCTTGTCAGACTCGTCCCAACTCGTATTCCATTGTCTTGTCTCCCACTCACGTATTGATCTGCGGGCACTCGCGAAGGTGGACGGACCCTCCTGAGTGGGTGTCAGGGATCCCTTCTTGGCCAAGGCATCCACTATCTCATTGCCAGGGACTCCTGCATGACCTGGAATCCACTGCAATATGACCTTCACCTCGTACCTGAGGGTCAGATCGGAAATAGCAGCTAATAGTCGGACAAGCAGTTCGGGCCAACTCCCCAAGCCGTCGATGGCTTGGAGAACTGAAAGTGCATCAGTGAAGATAACCACATCATCACGAGCAGATGGTGTTTCTTCGAACGTTTTCCCAATTGCCTCAACGGCAATTCTGATGGCTTCCATCTCCGCATCAAAGATGCAGATTGCTCCACACGGCCCACTTAGCTCAGCCCGTTTTTCTTCTGCCTTCGGGTACGACACAAGAGCACCATACCCAGAACGCGCTTCGGTCCCACTGATCGCGCTCCCATCAGTGTATGCCTCAACGAATCCCGAGTATGCCCGTACCGTCCTTAGAGCAGCTGCGCGCCTCTCAGTCAGGCAAGCGCTGGGTCCGACTGCATCCATCAGGTTCGCCCGTATCTCTGGTAGGTTGAAGGATAGGTGAGGAGGAGGTTTCACTCCCGTCCGCATGGGCATGCGGTCGACCGGGAGTCCGATCTCTGCGCTGAGCTTCAATGCGTGGTGCATGAAGGACTGCATTGAGATCCGGCCTCTTCCTACCCAGGAATCCACGAGCATCCTGAGGGGGGAACTTTCCTCCAACCGCTTATACCGCTCGTAAGCAGTAATAACGGCCCTTTTCCTTCTCCCATTCAGAGGCGGCACGTTTGCCATGATTTCAACAGCCGATGTCGGGGCGGTTCTGAACGTTCCACATATTAGTCTGAGGGCTTGATTTTGTACAGAGTCCAACGTCTTCAAAGCAGTATCAGACGCATAGATTTGCACCGGGAGGCTGTAATCGATCTGGGATCTTACCGCTCCTAGGTAAAGATTCCTCAACACACTCGCCTTCGCACCCCAGCCAGTACTGGCCAGTCTCTTGACAATGTTCAGCTTAGAAGAAGCTTTCTCTTGGACTAACCTCACATGGTCATACATCGTTAGCTTTCGGTCCAGTGTCACTCCGAGATAGACCGGCTTCTGGTCGCATGCCAGGGCGCGGCCGTCAATGTTCAGCTCGATCGGCTCCTTGAGGATATCGATTCCGAGGGTAAAGAGCGAGTAAACTGTTTTTAGGCAGTTTACTTCCATACCCCAAAGCTTGGCGTAACAGGCTACCGCGTTCAAATCCTGCTGGAGGGCCCGCTCGAGAGCACGCGCTTCCCTCCCGGTCGACCAGACCACAAGATCGTCTGCGAAAAGCAGTGACGAGCTTCCGAGATAGTTCGGCAGGTCATTGATAAAAGCCAGGAACAATGTACAGGACAGTGCTGAGCCCTGGGGCAATCCTTGCTCCAGGACGCGCTTCCGAGAAACCGCTTTCCCGTAACGAGTTGCAACTGTTCTTCGGGATAAGAACCCTTTGATCCAATTGTACATGTTAGAGGCTATTCCTAGCCTCTGTAGCTTCAACAACAACCCCGGCCGCCAGACCTTGTCATAGGCCTGTTTAAAATCCAGGAACACTGCTAGTGTAGACTCTTTCCGCTGAAACCCGTCAGCCATTTTCTGGACCAAGAGCGTCACCTGGTCCATCGAGCTTCTTCCACTACGGAAGCCTGCTTGAGTGGGGGTAACCAGTCCATTATCCTCTAAGAACCTCACAAGCCTCCTATTGATTAATCTCTCAGCTACCTTCCTACACACGATGTTAGGGAAATCGGTCGGTAGCTTTCGGCCTGACCCGGGTCTTTACTCCTCTTCAAGATGGGTACCACCAAGGCCTCTCTCCACTGTTTCGGTAGGACACCTTCAGACCATGTTCGGTTTATTAGCTCCAAGAGTTTGCCCTTGCCAACAGCCCCAAGGTGAGTGATCAGCTCGTTGCTAATCCCATCCAGCCCTGGGGCCTTCTTCGCTTTGCACCGTCTCAAAACATACTCCAGTTCCTGCCGAGTAAAGGGCACCGTGAATGTGCTAGCCTCACCCTCTCCCGTCATGTGGCGTTCGTTTGCCTTCCGGACTTTATCAAGCCCAGCAGACACACTCGTTCTTCCACCCAGTTTCCCGACACTTACGAAGTGACGGTTGAGCATCTCAGCCCGCTTGGTATCCGATACCATGGGGCCTGCCCCTGCTCTTGCCAACGAAGCTGGTGCTCTGCTAGCTACCTCAGCTCGCTCAAGGTGGTTGATTAGGTTCCATGCCTGCCGGCTATCCGCAAGGTCCAATCCAGCACATGTATCAGTCCATTTCGACAACTTTGCCTCCGCGATAGCCCCTTTCACTTCCGCCGTTAAACGGTTGTACTCTCGACGGCTCTCGGCCGTCTTCCGCCTGCTCGCGAGCTTGCGAGCAGCCCTCCTTTTGCGGACCAACTCTCCTAGGGCTTTTGTCCAAAACGGTCTGAACTTGCGCTTCTCATGTGACCTTGGTATCGTCTTTCTGGCAACCCCTAGTATGGCTTTAACCATCGTACCATACACTGAGTCGATAGGCCCAGTCTCGATAAGCACTTCTTCAAGAGCGCGATCGGTGCGCACTCTGTACTCGTCCCATCGTGCCTTCGAGTAGATCCACTTCCTGGGCCCGGAAGGTTCGCTGCTTGCTTTTCCTATATTGATAGTGACCAACACGGGCAAATGATCACTCCCAACATCACCCAAGACTTCCATAGAGGTGCTAGCAGCCAGATCAGCACTCACGAGCGTGAGATCCGGCCTCGATTCGCTGCCATTTCCCGTGTGGAAAAAGGTAGCTGGGGTATCGGTACCCTGTAATCGGACCAGCGTCGTGCTGTTGCATAGCTCCTCCACCAGTCGTCCTGAGTTGTTGGCGACAGCATAGCCCCAGGCCGGTGATGCCGCATTGAAATCACCGCCAATACAAGTGCGAGAAAGATGTGCCTCCACGGTGAGGTCCAAATCCTTCTTCGGAGGGCTGTAGACGTTGGTCAGGGTGTAAGCCTTTCCATTCTTCAACACCTCCAGGGTTAGGATATCGGTCTTGCAACTGCCCGTTCTGCGGTTCACCACTCGAGCTTGTAGTTAACTTCGGACAAGGGTTGCCAACCCTCCACTGCCTCCCAAGCAGCAGGTGCATCGGAAGACCGTATATCCCGAAAAGGATGCCACCCTCTTCTTACCAATTTTGCACTCCTGGAACATTGCCACGTCAATATCATACTCATGCAAGAGTTTTAGGATCTCTAGAGACTTGGGGATCAGGCCGAACACGTTCAGGTGCATCACCCGGAGCTGGGCGCTCTTTTGGTGCGAGCCTTTGCCTAGGTCACGTCTACCGTCGGGCTTCCTCCGCTTTCGCTGAGAGCAGAGTCCTATCGTGTTACGCCTCTCAGCTCGGGATACCCGCGCACGAGCACCCCTAAACCGGGAACACGAAACCCCTAAGGGCTTATTGGATCTGTGCGCCGTATCACTAGTCGCAGGAGTCACCGTCGGGGATTGGCAGAACGCGGTCTTATTGTGACTGACCTGACCACCCAAGGTGGGATTCCCCGGATGTATGTCATGTACACCGGGACACAGGGTACCACCAGCCCTGGTTTTACTGCCAGTTCGTAGGCCGCTTTGGCCTCCAGTCTTCCAGGAATGCTCCCGTCTAGAGCGGCTACATTTCCTGGCTGGCAACTGGCAGCTGCTTTTCTGCTTATCCTGGGAACAGAGTCCTATCGTGTCTTGCCTTTTCACCCGGGAATCCCGCGAACGGGCCTCTCCAGTCCGGCTACACGAAGCTCCTAGGTGGGGCTTGTCGGATCTGTGCTCCACTTGGCAGAGGGTGACTTTCGACTGCTGCTTGGCAACAACAGCGCCCGGGTTTCCACCATTCCCAGGCTTTGCTTTTCCCGTACGGTCAGAGATAGTGTGCGCCTTGGGCCCCTGCAATGGCAGTCCTGCCCTAGAAGGGTCACAAGTTAATACCTCTACCCTCATGTGAGCGGTCCCACTTCCTGAGACTTCAGAACCGCGTGGTTCTCCTCCATCCGAGATGGAGACTGGAAACTGACAGTTCACGTTGGACGTGGATTTTTCGGTCAATGCCCCAACGCGAGTTGGCAAGTGACCGGGGCAGCTCAAATGAGTAATACCCAGACTCGGAATATTCGTTTCAGTTTGACAAGCCATGTTTTTTTTTGTGTGCTCCAGGGGGAGCGATCGCCCAGTGGGGCTAAAGTGACGTAGCAAAACAAACGATCGCCAATGCCTCTGCCGCACTACCTGCAAGACCCAGAGTAAAGGGTCAAGTCAACCGTTTGCTGGTGTTTGTCCTCAATGTCGCTGAGGTACGTTTAGCACGACTTTCTCCTAAAGTCTGAGCTAGCCATCAGAGGACAGCTGGCTGCAATGCTGCAGTATTGGAAACTAGCTCCATCGCGCTGGACCATAACCTTCTACTGCGGAGGCTAGGAGACACTCCCCAGCCATGAAGGGCCGAGGTCCTACGTTATTAGCCGGAACAGAGTCCTATCGTGCATTGCCTTTTCACCCGGGAATCCCGCATGCGGGCCTCACCAGTCCAGCTACACGACGTTCCTAGGTGGAACTTTTCGGATCTGTGCTCCGTTACACAAGGTCACCGCTATGAGGTTACGTAGTATCGACCCTGATGGGTATCTGACTTTAGTTGGGGTAAAGTAAAGGCGGCTGGGCTTTTCTGCTGGCCACAAAATCCCCTAGTATGCCTTGGCCAAAGAAACTGGTGAACGCTGGCTGCTTCACCGGCCCTATACATCAATATGGTACGAAGGGATACAGGAATAAAACAATTTTCATGAAACTACTGTGTAATATATGCGTTAAGTAAAACATGACTAAATTGCTTCAGTAGGTGATCTATATCTTCGACTTCGATGAAATTAGCGAAGCTCCGATGATTACCCGAAGAAAACTGTATCGAAGGCTTGCCATTGTCCGCTCGTCATACAATCCCCGCTTGTGTGCATATAGGTCTACCTTGGCCTAGGAAACTAATGAACGCATATTCACTTGATCAAGGGACACTTGACTTATAAAAAAATATAAAAAATTTAATGGAATTATTACGACAAACGTTTTGGTTGTTCATTAAATCAATGTCGTAAAATTAACATATATTTTAAGTTTTATTTTACAGGGAAGGGAGTGGGGACACTGCCCTCTTTTTTTTTAAATGGAGGGGGGGGGGGTAGGTTGTATGGTGGCAGGGGTAGGGTAAAATCTGTGACTTTATGATGTGAAAAGCACTTAAAGGCCGTGGATGGATTAGCTATTAGGCAAAAAAACAAAAATAAAGAAACCTTTTGTATAGCCTTTCTGTGTCATAATATGGCCCTGCTGAAGACAACCAATTTAAACAGCATTTTGACTCTCTCCCACACAATAGTAATACCAATAGTTAAATCACTAAACGTAGAAACACTGAAGGACAGAAGGAAAAGGAGTAAAGTAGTAATAATACATAAGGCATGAACTCTAATTTAGAATTACAACCCAACAACAGCCTCTTGCAGTGCTCAGATAAACATAAGGACAAACACGCTTTCCTTATTTCTTATGCGAGAACAAATGCATATAAGTAATATTTCTTCTTGAGAGGCATTCGGCCATGGAATGGGTTGCTTGAACAAACCAGGAAAACCAGTAACTTAACATAATTTAAAGTCTGTAATATAATATATATAATATATATTATGGTGAAGTTATCAAACAATATGAAAGATGAAAATATTATATTTTCAAAAATATTTGTGAAATAAAACGGATCTAAATGATAAGTTGGCAACAGTATGTTGAGAGCGTTCGCGGGTGCTGCACCTCAAAATAAATAAACAACCAACATCTAGTCTATTTTCACAAATAACAGAGCACCATTAAAAAAAAAGGGGGTGCGTAGTTATACTTCAATGTGGTCGTGCATCTATATGCGCATGCACTAAAGGTCAAAGGTAAAAAAAAGGGCAATCGACGAGGTCAATATTTCTAAAGGAAAAAAATATGTAGAGTAAATAATAATAATAATAATATTTGTAAAGCACTGCCAACAAACATAATGTAAGCTCAGAGCGCGTTTAACATACAACTAAGAACAGGGATATTACTCTAGGCTAGGAGACAAAGCTAATTGATGATTTAAAAAAGACAAATCAAATAAATGTAGCATAAACCGACCCAACATATAAGTAAGACAGTAGGAATCTAAAGCATGTTAAAAGCATGGTAAATATTGAAATAATGAGTTTTTAAGTTCTTTTGTTTACAAGGACGAAGTGGAACGCATTGAAACCTACGAGTGCTAGAAGTAGAAGTCTTACACAAGGGCTTTATTCGATAGGGATTAGTTGAATTGAAACGTGTTTGACGTGCACTGACCTAATAAAAAATAAAATAAAGAAAAGAGCCAAAGATCTGTCAATAGGTGTGTACGGCAACCCTGTCCTGCGTTCCTGCACACCGCCCCCTCCCCCTTTTTTTTTTAGTTTACCTAGTCACTGCATCCCATTCTTGGCAGAAGTAGCTTGGACCTGAGTTACCTCCCTCCCCCCTCCCTCCCACACCCACAACCCTACGAACTGCAAAATTAGCCAATGAATTCTCGTTGTTGTTTTTTTTACAATTTCCCTTCTGGGCCAAATTTTGCACCTGGAAGTAGAACCAGTAGAATTATTCGTGTTCATAGTAGTACTATACCTGCGTTTAGGACTGAAAAAAACGGAAGAAAATCCCCGCCCCCCCGCCCTTCTCTAAATACTATCTATGTAAAAAAAACTGATTCCAATCCGTGTAAAATCCCCTGATTGCAATTAATGTAAAATCCCCTGATTGCAATTAATGTAAAATAACATGATTGCAATTAATGTAAAATAACATGATTGCAATTAATGTAAAATAACATGATTGCAATTAATGTAAAATAACATGATTGCAATTCATGTAAAATAACATGATTGCAATTTATGTAAAATAACATGATTGCAATTCATGTAAAATCCCTTGATTGCAATTAATGTAAAATAACATGATTGCCATTAATGTAAAATAACAGGATTGCAATTCATGTAAAATCCCTTGATTGCAATTAATGTAAAATAACATGATTGCAATTAATGTAAAATAACATGATTGCAATTAATGTAAAATAACATGATTGCAATTAATGTAAAATAACATGATTGCAATTAATGTAAAATAACATGATTGCAATTCATGTAAAATCCCTTGATTGCAATTAATGTAAAATAACATGATTGCCATTAATGTAAAATAACAGGATTGCAATTCATGTAAAATCCCTTGATTGCAATTAATGTAAAATAACATGATTGCAATTAATGTAAAATAACATGATTGCAATTAATGTAAAATAACATGATTGCAATTAATGTAAAATAACATGATTGCAATTTATGTAAAATCCCTTGATTGCAATTAATGTAAAATTTCATAATTGCAATTTATGTAAAATAGCATGATTGCAATTCATGTAAAATCCCTTGATTGCAATTAATATAAAATAACATGATTGTAATTAATGTAAAATAACATGATTGCAATTAATGTTAAATAACATGATTGCATTTCATGTAAAATAACATTATTGCAATTCATGTAAAATCCCTTGATTGCAATTAATGTAAAATAACATGATTGCCATTAATGTAAAATAACATGATTGCAATTAATGTAAAATAACATGATTACAATTAATGTAAAATAACATGATTGCAATTAATGTAAAATAACATAATTACAATTAATGTAAAATAACTTTATTGCAATTAATGTAAAATAACATGATTGCGATTCATGTAAAATCCCTTGATTGCAATTAATGTAAAATAACATGATTGCAATTCTTTAAAATAACATCCCTTGATTGCAATTCATTCATTTGTTGCAACACTGCTCCATTATTTGTTGCAACACTGTTCCATTATTTGTTGCAACACTGCTCCATTATTTGTTGCAACACTCCTCCATTATTTGTTGCAGCACTGCTCCATTATTTGTTGCAACACTGCTCCATTATTTGCTGCAACACTGCTCCATTATTTGCTGCAACACTGCTCCATTATTTGCTGCAACACAGCTCCATTATTTGCTGCAACACTGCTCCATTATTTGCTGCAACACTGCTCCATTATTTGCTGCAACACTGCTCCATTATTTGCTGCAACACTGCTCCATTATTTGCTGCAACACTGCTCCATTATTTGCTGCAACACTGCTCCATTATTTGCTGCAACACTGCTCCATTATTTGTTGCAACACTGCTCCATTATTTGTTGCAACACTGCTCCATTATTTGTTGCAACACTGCTCCATTATTTGCCGCAACACTGCTCCATTATTTGCCGCAACACTGCTCCATTATTTGTTGCAACACTGCTCCATTATTTGCCGCAACACTGCTCCATTATTTGTTGCAACACTGTTCCATTATTTGCTGCAACACTGCTCCATTATTTGCTGCAACACTGCTCCATTATTTGTTGCAACACTGCTCCATTATTTGCCGCAACACTGCTCCATTATTTGTTGCAACACTGCTCCATTATTTGCCGCAACACTGCTCCATTATTTGCCGCAACACTGCTCCATTATTTGTTGCAACACTGCTCCATTATTTGCCGCAACACTGCTCCATTATTTGCCGCAACACTGCTCCATTATTTGCTAAATGCGAATCGTTTCAAGCTGACCACCATTTGCATGTCAGATTTGTATACGTCAAAATAAGGAGTATACACATTCATCCAATATAGTAAGTATATCAATATTTACATTTTTAAATTAAGAAATGGACTGGTTAAGACTTTATGTGAAGTTTTTAAGTTTTTATTTAATCTAAGAAGGAAAATAGGGGGTGGCCAAAGTTACCCCGGAATTCTCCCCTATTTCGGGGTAACTTTGGACCATTAAGTTTGAAGCCAAAAAAAAATTGAAAATATGACATCTGATAATGTGAATGTACATTTTTGTTAATTTTAATTATTAAATGACAAGATAAGTCAAATAAATTATTTAAAATATGTTAATATGCTATAAGATTTTATCCATTTAATAACAAAAGGCTATCTGCAAATTTTAATTTTGACCCTATCATTTCAGAATAAAAATGCCCCGCACTTACAAACCAAAACCAGGGGCAAGAAAGTTTGGCTCCTGTTGCGAAGACATACTAATGATGACTCAGACATAATAAAAGTGGTCAAGACATACTTTGACAAACAAGGGAGGTCTAATTATATGTTTAAAAACAACTGGCCTGGTTATGGCTGGTTGGACTTTTGCTTTATCGCTATAAGGACGAAATCAGATAGAGAATATTGCCTAACACTTAAAAAAAAGCTCCTGCATCCCGATAAGTTATTAGTGACTATTTTTCAAATTTATTTTACACCATTCAAAACATGACTGGTGAAATACATCGTCAATTACGGTTCAGATGACAAATGGATACCGCAAATCCACCTACAAAGGCAGACAGTAAAAAAAATTTATAAAAAATGTTCATTTTAAATAGTAATATTTCATTTCAGTTTGCCATTTAGTTTGTTATTTCATTTTGAATGGGCTTGTAATATAATTTTTAAATATTTATGGTCTAAATATTTTTTTTATTGAATTAATATTTTTGGTCCAAAGTAACCCCATGACGGGGTAACTTTGACCTATTTGACCACCCCACAAAATATTAAAATAAAACTTAAATCTCCAAAATAATTGTCTTTTACTTATTTATTCCTTTTTATGTTGTTGTTCCCCTAGTTAGAGCTATTAACATCATCAAATTAATTAAAGACTGTGTAAAAAAATTATTAAGTATAAAAAAAAGTGGTACAAAGTTATCCCATTTCACCTGTATGACTTGTACTATGGGGCTGCTTTAATAGTGCTAATCACATTACTCGTGTAAAGCGGCAGCTTAAAACTCAATATTAACTACGTAGAATGTCAGCACTAATAATTAATAATAATAACTATAAAGGTTTTTTATATAGCTCATCTATCCATGCTATTATTACTATTAAATTTAGCATGCTCAGTGCGCTCTTGGAATAAATTGCAGTGGCAGGTGGATTGGTATGTAAGGCACACAGCCACCAGAGTTAGGGAAAGTTTAAAGATTAAATTTATTAGAGTCAATAAACTTTAGCTTAACATTTCCCCTCTTTGCATTTTGACTTTTGTATTTTATACTTAGGGAATATGAACACACATAAAAAAGGCTCGTTTTCTGTACTTTATTGGTTTGGGTTTTCCTGGAGCAAACAATAAAAGGTTCACTTAAAGGTCTGTGGCTGTTACCTTCTACTAGTTTTAAAGCTCTAAACCAGGGATTGTCAAACTAAACAGTAGGCTTATATGGCGTTAAATTTCACAATCGCACTTATGGGTTGCGATTCAAACTAGATAAACATAATGTGATTTAGTAATTGAAAACTAAGCTTTTAGGGAAATTTTAGATATAAACAGTGCCCTCACATAGGGGGGGGGGAGTGGGCAAAAGGGCATATGCCCGGGAGCGACACTTCTAGGGGCGGCAAATATAGTCTAACTAAAGCACTAAATAAAGCAGTTACAGTATGCAAGAGGCGTCGCTGAAACGTTTGCACTAGGGCGCTACATTGGCGTGTGTGGGCTCTGGATATAAAACATAACATATAAAGAGTTGAAATAATGACAAATCAAATAGTGATGGTATACCGATGTTAGGTCGATTAATGAGAGCTAAATGTCGGACATCTTTTCTTGGCAACATTTTGGTTTGCTTATGTTTAGAGTGTTATATAGTTATATATATAAATGGTCAGTACCTACTTAAGGTTTTCATAACTCAAACGATTGCTGTGTGATTTTTTAAAAAATCTTCATCTAGTGAAACATCTGCTACTCACAGACTAGTGCTACTGAACAAGATCTAAGAAAAAGCCATATATATACACACACACATACACACACACACACACACATATATATATATATATATATATAGACTTAGCTGTGGTATGCGTTGAATGAATGAAACCTTTGGCATTGATAAAACTAAAAAGGTTTTATGTTATAGTCCACATTACATGATTATGCTAAGGATTTCCCCACATAACAATCCCTAGGAGTGTGATGCAGTGATGCATAGCTCCTGCATTCTTAACCCAAATCCTCCCAAAGCGTCCATTGTTTCGTTGATCTGTTCTGCGTCCCACAAGTTATAGATCTAGTTTGTCTTAAGCGAGATTCATGAGGGGTTGAATTTTCTTGGAACAATAGAAGGTTCAATCAAAGACTATAATAAGATGGACCGCTTGTTCTATTTTTAGAGCTTATATGTTCTTTTTTTCCGTGCGAATAAATTAACGCTGTCTTAAATTACTTCTACGCTCTTACGTTTGTCTAAATGTTTCTGCTGTATACAAGTTTCGATTTTAATTTTAATTTTTCATTGAGAAAATCATAGCGATTAAATACAACGGAAATGTACATTGCAATAGGGAATCGGGAATTCCGAAAAGAAGTCATTCGAGTCACCAAAGAGCAGAAATATTAAGCAAGCGGTCCATCTTATTGCAGTCTTTGGTTCATTTTAATGTCTTTGACATGCGTAGTCAGAAATATCTCTTGTCTATCCTGCCTCTTATTCATTCATTTCATACCGGATGTTTCTTATGTAACATTCAAAACTTGATGTTTACTCCAAGGAGAAAGATACCAATTTGTACCGTGTCAGCCGTGTAACATTTTGCCCGCGGGCCTTGAGACTGAAGCCTTTGCAACTAAAAATTTACGTCATGCAGCTTACACTGTGAAATAAAAGTCCATGTGTCGTTATGTGGCATTTATCAATTGTTATTCGTCCCTCATTTCCGAGGATGACCACGTCTACCAGTCGCTTTGTGGCCTCTTTGGTGGCCTATCAATCCTATGCGGGCCCTGAAGGATCTGTTGCAGGTACTGCAGACAAAAGATGCGGTCGTGGGGTCTGGCAGCGCCTTACAGGTCTGCTTGGCTTTTCTTTCTGCTCGTTTTTGTTTGGCCCTGGAGATTCTTTTATATTCTGCCAACTGTGCCCCGGACGACACGACATTGCGCCACCTGCTTCTATCGGTCGCCAGTTCCTTTCATCTATCTGGGTCTACGTCAAGTGCTTTCAAGGTTGCTTTCAAACTGTCTTTGAATCTCTTTTCTTTTGGCCAATAGAATTCAATAGAATATACAAGAAGTATATGAATGCACATATTTTTTAAAACAGCTCAGTGAGAGTTTCCGAAAGTTTCTTTTAAAATTTGTATACAGTATACAGGAAATAAGATGAAAAGGGTATAAGGCTATTCATTTTTTTTATATAAAAGTAAACAGAACAGAAGTCGCACTCGTTTGAAAAAGAAATTCCAGATATACATAAAAGAGATTGTAAAGAAACATGTCATAATTATAAGGAGTCATAAACATATGGAACACAGATAGGTTATTAGGTGTCACGAGATGTGCGAAACAGTAATAAGTTACCTCAGAGGAAAACGGGTGAGAGAGTTGGAAGAGACAGACAGAGAGAGAGAGAGAGAGAGAGAGAGAGAGAGAGAGAGAGAGAGAGAGAGAGAGAGAGAGAGGGAGAGAGAGATAGAGAGAGAGAGAGAGAGAGATAGAGAGAGAGAGGGAGAGAGAGAAGGAGAGAGAGAGAGGGGGAGAGAGAGAGGGAGAGAGAGAGAGAGAGAAGAAGGGAAAAAGAAAAAATAATAATAGACATACACAGAAAAGAGAGAAAGACAGCCTATGGAAGGAATAACAGACAAACCAAGATATATATATATATAGTATTGAGTGATTTATATCTATAAGTAAATCCTGATTAGATCGCTGGTTTAGTATAGAAACTAGAGACACAAGTAAGTCAAAGTAAAGTACTCGTCGAACCAAATTGATTGACACCTTTGCCCCCCCCCCCCCCCCCAATAAAAGAAGTTCTATATTTTCTTTCTTTCTTTTTATAGAACAACTCCAATCTAGCCCGAATAGAACAACATTTGCAACAATAACACTAAGAAACAAACAAACAACGCATGCTGGGCAGGTTGCCAAGTAAAAAAAGACTTCGCTTTTGTGAGCCGAGTGTTACAGTTCATTGCCATTGTTACCATTGGCCGAGGCGATAGTGCGGTCGGCAGGGCTGTGGAGAGGTAAGGTGCAGCCTGTACGTACATTGGTCCAGGGCCCAGAAAGTTCAAAGAAGGACCACTAAATAAACAGTACATTTAAAAACAAAATCTTACAGGAATGAGGCAAAGTCGTTATTTTTTTATGGCGCCAGAAATGGTGTGTATGCCTGCATATTTTGTTTGAATGAAATTTGCTGTATATTATTAAGTTTAAAAATTCTGTAAACATATCGAAGTAAATGAACTTGTATGTTTTTTTTAAATTAATTATCTATCAAACAAGTTAGACTTTATAATGCCTAAATATTTCTCCATAATAAATAAAGTTGATATTTTTAATTGTAAGAGTTATCTAAATTCCCGGACTCATTTCAATTCCTTTTTAAATAATAATAGAGCTTTTTGTGTGATCTATATTCTCGGTGATTTATATTCTTGATTACGGGTATCTATATTATGGACATCCTGTATTATGTGTGATCTATATTCTTGATTAGCTATATATTTGGATAGAATGTATTCTGTATAAACTATATTCTTGATTATCTATATTATAGAAAACTTGAATTAGGCCATTGGCGCGCTGAATGATTTATAAATTCTGGTTTAGCACACTATTATTAAAAAGTTGCTGACTCCTGATACATATATCTTATTGGATCTTTTCTGTAAGATCTATTTGATTAATAATCTATATTTATTATAATCTTTACTCCCCTATCCTATCAATTCGACCCGACTGGAATACTGTATCCCCTCCTATATTCTTTCTTTTGTATAATAGATGCAGTGTGAATACCATCCTATATAATCCGTTTTCTGCATTAACTATACTATGTAATTATGTATGACCTACATTTTTGCATGAACAACTGCATGTAAGCCTCTATATTTAAAACAGGAACTAGCATAACTGTCTCTAGGATAGACTTAAGGCTTAAACAGACGTGGAGACATTACAAAGATATAAACTAGCATAACTGTCTCTAGGATAGACTTAAGGCTTAAACAGACGTGGAGACATTACAAAGATATAAACTAGCATAACTGTCTCTAGGATAGACTTAAGGCTTAAACAGACGTGGAGACATTACAAAGATATAAACTAGCATAACTGTCTCTAGTATAGACTTAAGGCTTAAACAGACGTGGAGACATTACAAAGATATAAACTAGCATAACTGTCTCTAGGATAGACTTAAGGCTTAAACAGACGTGGAGACATTACAAAGATATAAACTAGCATAACTGTCTCTAGGATAGACTTAAGGCTTAAACAGACGTGGAGACATTACAAAGATATAAACTAGCATAACTGTCTCTAGGATAGACTTAAGGCTTAAACAGACGTGGAGACATTACAAAGATATATAGGCGGGGAATAAAACAATAAAATTAACATAAAGTGTTTCTTTCAAGAAAAAAAGGAGGCGTGGTGATGACGACACACATTCCTGGGAATTTCCGGGAATTCGTTGGGCAGAAATAAAATCCCTTTTTTTAAACGGTAAGCATGACCCCTGCACAATTGGAGTTTTTTTCATTAACTCTTAAGAACAAGCTAGGTAAAAACTATATAGTCCACCTATAATTAAATTAGACCATTTACTATACAGAGGTCCAGAAAAAGCTGTCCATTGTCATTTCTTTCTTCAAAACCGTCTATATACCCGTGCATGTCCCATAGCCTGCATTATTTGCATTTGAACTTTGAACCTATCTTGGCATTAAAGTCACCCATTAAAATGTGTACATCGTGTCCAGGTGTTCTGTCTATTAGTGGACCTGTACCATTTAATAGGATATGCCCTTTCCTTTGTCCGTAGCTTTGTCACTGGATGTATATCATTGTAATATTATTATTATTGTCATTGGAAATTTAGAATAGAATCCTGCTCAGATCGGAAGCGTGTTCGACTGGCGATTCGAAGGTTCTGGGTTCGAATCCTGGTGGAGGCTAGGATTGGTTCCCCGGGACTTGAGGCTCGAGGGTGTCCTTGAGTCTACCCAGATCTGATGGGTACCTGACATTAGTTGGGGTAATGTAAAGGCGGCTGTGGCATTGTGCTGGCCACACATCCCCTAGTATGCCGTGGCCACAGAAACTAGTGAATGCTGTTTCACCGGCCCTATGATCAGTTTGGCCCGAAGGGAATTTAACTTTACTTTTTTACTTTTATTATAGAAAATCCATTACTATTTTTATCATCACTAAAGAAATAAACTTTAAAATATATTACATAAAAAGAAAATCAGATTAAGAAAAGCGCTGTTATGGTTTTCAAAATATTTTTAAAGTATGTAAGGAGAGACTGAATATAAACTGACACATAACATTAGTTACACCTTAGCTAGAATTTGCATTCCCCAACTGCAGTAATTTAACTAAAAAAAAAACTTTAAAAACTTAGACAAAAATTAGAAAAGAGCATCAAGGTTTATTACTAGTGAATATTCATAACTGACAAGAGTAACACCAAGAGTTAGGTAACACTAGAGGAAAGAAGGAGCACGTAACTAACTAGTAAAAAGACATAATGACATAAGGCATTAAATTCTCAGTTAGAAATACAACGCCATAATGTAATTAGATACACAGAAAAGCATCCGGATTAAAACACTTTTAAGTTAAGTCCAAATTGTAAGGACAAAAGCTTATACATTCTTGTTCTTACCAAATAGCATCTATGCATGGAATGGGTTGCTTGAACAAAACAGGAAAACCAAGACCATATTAATCATACGTATACGTCGAAGTCTCAAAAAAATGTATTTTAAAAAAAAACAGCTACAACAAAGACAATCGTTAAATAACAACAAATAAAAACATGAAACGAATACATACCTATAAAACATTGTTTTCGTGAAACTGTTCATTTACGCTTCAATTCTGAGTTTTTAAAACCGTGTCAAAGCTACTAAGTTAAAAGCCTACTTTCCTTTCTGTTGTCCCAATGCAGTCAACCGGAGGGGGTTATATCTATATTTTTCCAACAGTCTTTCTCTCCATGTCGTCTGCTCTTTGTGTGTCCTAACTTATATAGCGTCCTGGTTGATTGGTGGAGGTAAAGATCACGTGAATATTACATAAACCAGAAGAGAAGAAAAACACTTTGTAACGTTCAATAACATTTTTTGTTCAATGCAGGTTGGAGGTGAGAGGTTAGGAGTCGTAATGTATAATATTTATAAATATAGGAATAGCGTCACGAGGACTTGGAAAGGTAGGGGGGGGATTGGGGGATATTCATTGCAGGAGACGAAGTGTCAAGGTGTGTCACACCTCCCACTTGCCCTTTTAAGTTTACAATCTCCTTTTTTAAAAATGTTTTTTTAAGAATAAATAGAGGAATAAAAATGTTCGGGTTTGTTTTAGGTTGGGCTCCAATTTAGGGTTTAGGACATAATATACTATATATATATATATACTAGTTGGCATGCGGGTGCATTCTGTCCACACAAAAGCTATGAATATTAAAAAGCAGGGAGATCAACAATATATATACCAACTACAACACACAGTTCAGTTTACATATAAAATAATAATAATAATAATATTTGTATAGCGTTGCTAACAAACATGATATAAGCTCAGATCTCATTTAACATCCAACTAAGAACACGGATATTATCTCTCGGCTAAGAAATATACAACTAATTGATTTGATAATTTAAAATTTTACAAACATAGAACAAAATAAATAAAGGAAACAATAACCGACCTAACATGTAAGTAAGACAGTAGGGGTCTAAAGCATTAATAAAATGAAAAAGTCTAAACTCGGACCACGGATGAGCGTAGGACGCAATAATCTTCTTTATAGAAGGGGCGTCTGTAATGTATAGGATAAGACAAGATAAAGCATGTTATCTAAGGTAAATATTGAAATAATTAGTTTTGAAGTTCTTTTTGAAAGTAATAAACAAACTGCAACAGCGATGCAAAAACAAACAACTACAACAAACACACACACACACACACAAAGAGGTGAAAAAAATTAGGTAAGGGAATAAACCTGTTTTACATAGAAAGTAAATCAAATGGAATGAACTCTATGCTCCTCTTTCTTCGTTTTTAAATCGTGTCCTACAAAGACGCAATTAAAAGCACTTGTTGTTTTTGCGTAACAGTTTAAGTGTGCGCGTGTGTGCTTAAACAGGCATATACTTGGATCCCTTTTAAATCAACGAACTCAACATGCGAACAAGTATAACGAATTATATCCTTAATATGAGATGCAGAGTGACTGTATGGTTCATCAAACGGCTTTAGAGAAAAATTTCAATGCATTTTTCATGTGATAGGCCTATATTTTGTTGATACACAAGTCATTGCATGTTTTCAAAACTCTAATTTAGAAATACAACACAATAACAACCTGTTGCAATGCTCAGATAAACACAAGGACAAAAACACGTTCCTTATCCATTATGCGAGCACAAATGCCTACAAGTTCTCTTTCTCCCCGGGTGGCATCCGGGCTTGGAATGTGTTGCCTTAACAAACCAGGAAAACGAGTAACATAACATCATTTAAACACTAATAAAAATGCAGGACTAAACTCAAAGCGCGGATGAGATAATCTTCTTAACAGAAGGTGCGTCTGTAATGCATAAGATAAGATGTTTAGTGGTGCCTTTTAGAATTCAAAGCCCTCAGTCGAAATGCAAATAACTTTGGAACAGTTTCTTTTAGCATCAACCTATTTCACAGAAATATTTACATTTTGAATTTAGATCACCGAGTTTTTTTGTTTTCATAGAAAACATTGATATTATGATTTGCTTTGAACAGACAAGTGACTTTTTTTCTAAAGCTTTTTCAACTTGCAAATGTAGCTTAGTATTTAAAAAAAAAGAAATAGGCTAGTACAGATTTAAAAGCTTTAGTATACACCAAAGACTAAAATAAGATGGACCGCTAGCTCTATTTTTAGAGCTTATAAATTATTTTTTTATCATGCGCAAACAACAAGGCTGTTATGAATTACTTCTACGCTCCTACGATTGCATTAAAGGTTTCCGCTGTATATAACTTTCGATTTTAATCTTAATTTTCTATTGAGAAAATCATAGCGAATTACTAAAGCGGAAGTCCAGAGGACGTAGTGCGAACGGAAATTCCTAAACTAAGTGTTTCAAGTTATCAAATAGCAGAAGTATTAGAGCAAGCGGTCCATCTTATTATAGTCTTTGTATGCACCAAGATAAAACATTTAGAATGCACAAATTTGTGCACCATTAGGAATACATCATTGGTGCAACATTTAGATGGACCAAAGGTACACTATTTAGAATACACCATTGTTATACTATTTAGAGTGGACTAATGATACGTTATTTATACCAAGACAATGATACACCATTTAGAATGGTCCAATGATACTCCACATAAAATGGACCAATGATACACCATTTAGAATGGACCAATGATACACCATTTAGAATGGACAAATGATACACCATTTAGAATGGACCAATGATACACCATTTAGAATGGACCAATGATACACCATTTAGAATGGACCAATGCAATAGTTTTGAAAAATCTCTGATTACTGGGCACATCTTTTTATACACCAAGAAATCTTTCTCTGAAAACGCCATCGTCTGATCAGAAAGTAAATGACACAAATCAATCTACAATCTTGACACAAATCAATCTACAATCTTGACACAAATCAATATACAATCTTGACACAAATCAATCTACAATCTTGACACAAATCAATCTACAATCTTGACACAAATCAATGTACAATATTGACGCAAATCAATCTACAATTTTGACAAAAATCAATCTACAATCTTGACAAAGTCAATCTACAATCTTGACACAAATCAATCTACAATCTTGACACAAATCAATCTACAATCTTGACACAAATCAATTTACAATCTTGACACAAATCAATCCACAATTAATTGTTTTAGTGACAAGACTGTAGTAAGTCCACAATTTGTAAAGTTTCTATTATAAATACGCTGTACTGTAAATTTTATTAAATTTCTTTTTATATTGGGGTTTCTTTCTTGAGGAATTACTGCTGGAATTCTTTATTTCTTGTCACTCTAGTGTTTCTAGAGCCACCTAAGCTAGAACATTTACATATTATATACATATACTTTTGCGTTCGCTCAACATATCCCTTGGTCGTATCGGTCTTGTCTTATAAGTTTACGAGCTGTGTTAAAACCAATGTGTGCATATGTCAATGCATTGAATTGAATACAATACGCAAGAACACTACTGTGCTATGTCTCGTCACCATGTTTTTTTTAATAATTTCCTTCCGTAAGTGCAATAAGAACTTACAATAATTATATACACACAAAAACCAAATAATTATAAGTAGTCCCCGTGGCGTAGCCTAACTAGGGTGAACGGCGTCAGGGCGCAGCGCGGGTTTATGTTAGTGTTTATTTGTTGGTAAAGTTACGACTATATTTTAACCCTTCCCGTACCGACCTACTTCTATATATGCTGCCTTCAGTTCCGCTATATACGCGCCCGGGACTGTAAGGGTTAATCTTACAATAAAGGATTACTGGCCTAAACAAAAAATTTGCAAACAAACATCGTCTATGTTTTGTCGAGTGTTGCATTGAATCAGTTTCTCTATTATGTTTTGATAACAAACAAAACGTAGAGAAAACAGTCTCACTCACATAAGTGGCATACACATTGTTACAAATGGAATCAGAAGTCTTAGTCCCATCTTAGCAATATCCGGATGTGAAAGTCCCATTTCAACCCCAAAAGTTAAAATAAATATATACGTTTTCCTGAAGATATGTTTTTGCACCCTGCTGGCCAGCCATTCCCCCCCCCCTGCCATCACCCTCCCCCAATCATTTAATCAATTCTTCTTAAATCGAATCGTGCTTTGAAGGCAGATCACTAAAGGTAGAGTAGGACAGGTTGTTGTTGATAAATATTTAAAATTTTGTATATTTTCTTGGGGGTGATGAAAATATATGATACATTTCTTCGCATATGCAAGATATAAATTGAACTCCGATATAGCGAGTTGTAATAACATCATTAGGCTTATGAAAGAAATTATCACTGAAGTAAAAAAACAACAAAGTAACCCCAGTAGTTGTTTTTAAATGATAAACGCAACATTAAATCCAAGTAAACATAAGGATGGTCATTAAATTCATTTATGTTACCCGCTAGACATCTTCGGATTTCCCTTTTATAACTTGTAAGAAAAACCAAGCGAAGCTAAGATAAAGAAAAGTAAGTATATGTATCATCATCATCAATATACATAATTAACGTGAGTATGTTTATTTATATGTTTGTTCGCTTTAGGCTCGTAAGCCGTTTGACTAATCGGGTCAAAAGTTAATTGTATAAATTAGACACGTCCTCCAAAATAAATTTTTATTATATAAACAATATTTCTTAATTCGTTAATTATTTTTTTTTAATAAACTTAGACATATTGATAATCACCGTAAGTTAAAGTTCTAAACTGAACGTCATTTCAGAATGATCTCCCTTTGAACGTTCATTTACTATGTTGAACGCGAGGCCTTATAATGCACAAGTGCATACAGTTGTTTATTAACGCGGCGTAATAAATGGTACACACCAGCAATTTGGCTTGGAGAGTTACAATGTTGTACTTTAAAAAAAAAACTAGCTTATGACTCCAGTGCCGTTGATAGGGAATTGGTGGCCCGGGGGGGATTGGCCTCTTTAGGGGCCCCTGCATTTTGACATTCGACATTATTACATAAGAAAAAAACTCCTTTGGGGGCCCCCTCAAGCAGGGGCCCGGGGAGACTTTCAAATTTGGACCCCCCCTCCTCTCCCCTAGCTACGCCACTGCTATGACGTAATGTCTATGCATTCATTTTTTTTCCATTAATAGTAGATGTTTGCTTTATTATATTATTTTAAGTAATAGTATCCAAATGTTTTAATTATTTCATGGATTCACGTCGCTATTGAGAACATCCTTTAATGAGCGACATTATACAATCGTTCAGTTAAACAATAAAAAATAACAAAAACTAAATACGGAAAGAAACTTTCACACTGCAGTTTATATTGTAATTTTTTTTCTTCTCTCTTAACAAAACACATTGTAGTCATTTGTTTCTCCGTCACTTTGACGGGCATAACCACTAGTATATATATATATATTTAAATATATATATATATTTAAATATATATATATATATATATATATATATATATATATATATATGTATATATATATATTATACATATATATATATATATATTTATATATATATATATTATACAGGCAGTATAGTGCCCCAGAAAACATTTAGTTTGGCAGCGAAGTTGGCAGGCAGGTGAGTATTGCGCCCCTATCCGCGGAAGTTGACTTGCCGGGCTAATATCGAGGCGCGTTTCTCTGACACCTTGCTTTTACCCCGAGAACCAGAGCGGTTAATTAGCCTTTATACTAGAACTAAGTCCTTTGCCTTGCTGTCAATACCCTATGCTGTTGTACCATATATATTTTTGGTTTTCGCCATTAAGGTGCTTAAAAGCCCGTGCCTTAATACACCATTGGAAACTGTTCTCCATCTTATCTTAATAAACATCTGAATTCAAACCTACTGGTCTTTGATGAGTGTATTCAACATTCCAGACATAGCCACCACTACCCACATAAGCACACAGTATTATTGTTTGTTTAATGTTATTAAAAAGAAGTAAGAAGCTTGACAGCAACAATACTTATACATGTTCCAGGGCCAGCCGACAGTAAACAATAAAAAAGAACAAAAACTAAATACCGAAAGAAACGTTCTCAATTCTCTATACAGTTTTTATTGTAATATTGTTTGTTATTTTTTCTATCTTTTTTAACAAAACACATTGTAATCATTCGTTTCTCCGTCATTTTGATTGGCATAATCCTAGAATATATATATGTAAAAGGAGACAGACGACAAACACACAATAGACAGACAAATATTGAAATTTAGAAAATGTCCATAAAGAAAAGGATGAAATATGATTCCTTCTCTTTTTGTAACTTCACTCCCCCCTACCTTTTTTTGCTCCCCCCCCCCAACTACCCACCAACCAGTTTCTAATGGAATTCTCTAAACATTTCCTAATACATAGTCTATTCCTACTCTGACTCTCTAACTTCCAGACATTTGTTTACTCTGAACTCTGAACAGCGTTGTGCTATGTCACATGATGATTCACTTGACGACCAATCAACAGGCAGAGTTGTCAGACACGCCTACGTCACGTGACCGTCCATAGCACCGCAAGGATGAGACGTCTGCGTTGCAGAAACTCAAAACGCTAAGTGTTTAAAAGATGAGGAAAATGGGGGCGGGGTGGGTATTAGGGGGTGGGGGCGGGGGTGGAGGGAAATAGTAAGTATGTTTGAAAACCCAGATAAATAATTTAAACTAAACCCATCATTTTTAGTCATTTTATATAACAAATATTAATTTGAGTACTTTTAGTTATTTCAAGATGACTTTGCAAATTATTACTACCCTCTTTCACTCCTTAATTTGAGTACTTATAATTATTTCAAGATAGTACTTGTCATAGTATGGTAGTATTAATATGTAATATAGAAAAAGTGCGCATGTTGTTAGATGAGGGATAAGTAAGGTGTGCATGTTATTGTATGTAGGCCTACTAGCTTGCACTGTCGTATGAAAGGAAAGTGTAGAGAGTATGTAAAGTCGATATAGCGACGCAGAAACCAAGAGTTTAGTTGAGCTTTGGGACTGCACACTAGCAAGTCGTGAGTGTTCTCAGTCTTCGTCCAAGATTGGAGTTGTAACACGATAAGTGCCAGTCATGACCAGGATGTATGAGATGTAAATGCATATTGAATCTAGTCATGTTCTAGGGCCAGCCGACAGTAAACAATGACTATGTATTAAATGAATAACAAGTTGTATGAAGCAGCCTTCGTTGAGTTGATTATATGAATTATGTGGTTATATTTATTTCAAGATGACTTAGCAAGTTATTACTACCCTCTTTCTCTCCTCACAGCTCATCTTCAAGCAACCTGTATAGCAAGCTCTCACCGTCCACTTGTATCATCCTCGGCGCCCTCTATTGAGTGGACCTATAACGCCCATTATGTGTAAACGAACATGTTTTATTTCAATACGAAATATATAGCTGATTCATCCATTTACTTTACTAAAGTGAGAACATAAAGAACTTCAGATAGAAATCGAAATAAGGATTTCATCATTTTAGTATTTTGACATTTATTGGGTGGGGGGGGGGGGTGGAATCCTTGATGGCGCCCCTAAGCACTTGACGCTCCTTACAGTTGCATGTGTTGGGTACGCAATATGCTCCCTTCCCTCCCCCCACCCCACCACCACCCGATCCTTTTTGGTTTTCCACCGTTGGCTGGGAACAGTTAACCCACTTGTGTACTAGGTTGTTATAATATAAGAGTTGTTAAGGTCTCCGTATGTTTGTTTGTTTTTTGCCTTTATATAATAATATAATAATAAAAAATGTGTCGCTTCAACGGGATTGACAAGAGGAACAAGAAGGAAGTTGCAATCAGTGAAGTAATCTAGTTGCGGTTTTATTTTCACTAAAGATTTTTTTTGTGGGGGCCGTCCATTAATGACGTCATGAACATAGGGTAGGAAGGGATATGACGATATGTGGTGAGAGGAAAAGGGGGGGTAATTAAACAAAATGGCGTCATATGTAATAAAAAGAATGTGAATCTTTCAATGAAATTTCCACCTTGAACAAGTTTTGCTTAATAATAATAATAATTAATAATAATAATTCTATATGTATAGCGACACATAATAAATATAGAACAGAATGCGCAATCGCATTTTTTCTGTTTCCGGAAGTAATACCGACGCCATACTGTTTAGACTCAGCGGACCTGGTTACACTATATATTTATGCTTATTTACAATGTCTTTTTCATCAAATCTACAAGTTCAAACACACAAAGCTAATGCTTCAGGCAAAAGGTACAAAGGCTGTTGTGTAATAAACTGCAAGAATGATGCAAAAACGATTGATTTTCGTACAATTAAGCATGCCAAACTACATGGCTTTTCTGATCCCGTAAAAATTAAACAACGGTAAGTTGTAACCTCGTACTACTTTATATTAGTAACCTTGCTTTAGTCCGAAGCTTGCTAAGACTAGATATCAGTAATAAATAAGCCTTTCACATTTTACTGTTGTAGCGTTTCTAGTGACCGCTGCCTTGAGTCAAAAGAAAATGGCGGAAGCCGAGCTTCACTTATAGTGATTGCCACATAAAGGGATTCTATACTTATTCTGTGTATAGCGCTGCCAGCAAACATAATGTAAGATCAGAGCGCATTTAACATTGAGCAACAAACTAGCAAGTACACGGATATAATTCTCTAGGCTAAAAAGGATAAAAAGGCCAATGAATAATTTTAAAACCTTACAAACATAGGACAAAGCAAATAAATGTAGCATTAACCGACTAAATATAAAAGTATAACTGTAGGTGGTCTACAAAACTGATTAACGAATAAACATTTAAAAATTGTTTGTTTTCAAGTTCTTTATAAAAGTGATGATAGAACTTGTTCGCCTGATTTGGATGGGAAATAGATTCCATACTTTCGTGGCCAGATATTGAAAAATTGTCTATTATTGTAATACTTTTTCGACAATGAAAATAAAAGTGAATCGAAACATGCTAAGTTCGAAATGAGAATTATGTTGTTTTTTTTGTTTTTTTTTAATCGTTAAAGGAGGGGGGGGGGGGCGGTGGCCGAACTTTCTGACCTCATATTGGAATAGGGTCTAGCATTTTGTGACGACAAGTGACGATGGAAAAAAAAGGGGAGGGGGGGGCAAATGGTCAATTTTGCGAGAATCTTATCTAATATATATTACGGACGCTCCTTCTATAAAGAAGATTATCGCCATCTACGCCCACCCGTGGTGCAAGGTTAGTCTTGCATTTCGATTAGTGTTTTTTAAATGGTGTTAAGTTACTGGTTTTCCTGGTTTGTTCAGGTAACCCATTTCATGCCCGGATGCCACTCGGGAAGAAAGAGTACTTATATGCATTTGTTATCACATAAGTGATAAGGAAAGTGTTTTTGTCCTCATGTTTATCTGAGCATTGCAACAGGTTGTTATTGTGTTTTATTTCTAAATTGGAATTTAATGCCTAATTTATTATTACTACTTTACTCTTTGCCCTTCTGTCCTCTAGTGTTTCTAGGTTTAGTGATTTGAATATTGGTGTTACTCTTGTCAGTTGTAAATATATTTACTCGTAATGAGCCTTGCAGCTCTTTTCTGATTTTGTTCCGTTTATGGACAGCCCCTTGTAACTCTATCTAGCCAAGCAGATTATGTACTATGTGAGTTATTGTTCCTGTAAAGTTGTTACATCATTAAAAAGTCGTATCCTGGTATAACTTTGTTTTGTATCCGGTTTTTCCGATTCACGGTAAATGTCAGGATGTGTTTACGATTAGGACATCAACCTGGCAGAAGTTGGGCGATGAGAGGGGTGCGGAGTCGTAGGTGAGTGGGGTAGTAGTGGCAGGTCGTCGTGGGGTATGAATTACCGTGACTGGAATCGCCCTGGAATAATTATTATTTCTCTCTTGGCTCGTTAGATCTTATGACGGACACAACAAATAGTTCTAAGTAGGCAAATAAATCGTTGGTTAAGTTCAGGTGTTTATTATCATTTCAATTCTTCACTCAATGGCAAGATACATATATGAATTTGCACAGGCTTCAGTTAACACTCAACACATGGTACTGCTAGGTTATCCAAACATTAGGCAAACGTAGCTGTGTTCATGAAAATATTTATACTGGCACAATATCTATCTATACACATGCAGGCGATATATCCTATGGAACGAACTGAATAAGTGGAGGCTAGAATCGAACAACCTTCTCCACCTAACACTTGAGCCGAAGTGCCCTAAAACTAGTTAAGCGCGCTTTCCTGGATTTTAGTCACGTGATCAGTGGTCAATTTGATTGGATAGCTACATTAGTTTAGAATTACATATGTTCTGGTTGGCTGGTTTGAAATATACTTGCATAGAAGATTGACTATTGGGGGGAAAATTAGGGGTGGGTGTAGGTGAACAATTGATACCGCCGACTTTGCGGGGTGGGGCCCAGGGGCGGAGGGGGGGTGTGTAGACGTATACGGAGATACAAAGGATAAGATAATGACTTATCTACCTTGATGTACCTGTGTCTATTGATCGAGCTCAGCCCGAGGCGCTTACGTATGTGCGAGACGCTTCGCTCCAGATGTCACTACTTCGAGGGCTTGACCACGGGCGCTGAGTAGGGGACGAAGAGGGGAGATAATGAAAAAGGTGTAGCAGTGGGTGGGGGTGTCTACAGGTGGGTGGGGGTTTTACGTGTATGCTGAGTTTAGCAAAATAAATGAGTAGTACTATCCAAATGCAACATGAATCATAATTGACAGCATAATAGAATATATATATATATATACATACATTAAAGAATACACACACATACAATCACACATACAAATAGAGTAATACCAATTGGCTGAATCAAGTAGCAAACTCTGAATTCGGGAATGACAGAGTGTAGAGAGGGTTAAAGAACAGGTGAAGAAGGAGTGGTTGGGGTGTTCCTATTGCGTGAGAAGAGGGAAAGAGGTAATGGCTCCAGGCTACTTTTCTACTCCCTAATCTAACTCTACGCTAACCTATGTTTCTAGTTCTACACTACTTCTGCGCTATGATCTATCCATGAGTGCTAATAAGGTTACGGTTCAGTCCAGAATCGTGACAGTAAATAGTCCAATATTATCTCCTCTTTACCTATCCCATAAACTCTGGGTGGGTCGTTCCAGCAACTTTGCTGACTGTTGCGTTATCTCTCGCCTTTTGTCACGGCCTCGTACTGTCCTTTAGGGGTTAATGAAGTACAGGCATATAAGAGTCTGATATTATCTAACCTTTACCTATCACGTAACCGTTCGAGCAACATTGCTGAATGTTGCGTTATCCCTCGCCAGGTGTCATGGGCTTGTGTAGCCAGTGAGTTAATGAAGGACTTTTACATCTTACTCCTATTATCTTCTCCTCTTTTTTCTTTCTTTCTTTCTGTCTGCACTGTGTCCTGCTGTCCTTAGTAACTTGTGAGCTTTTTTTTTAAGCTTAACATTGGCTCAATTCTAGACTTGCTCTCAGCGGCCCAGCGGGCACATCAAACAAACACACCAAATAAAACATTAAACATAAATCCGTTAAAAAACACACTACAGTACAACACACGCGAACAATTGCATTGCCATTGTATACAATTAAAAAAAAGATTTATGCATTATTTGTTCCAATCCAACTTTTCTGTGATTTGACGAATCCAATAATAGGTTAATTAAAGATTGCTTTTTAAAAAAAAATTGAGTTGCATTCGGGCAACGAATGGGTTAAATGCAACTTTAAATGATTGGAAACAAACTCGTATTTACTTTTAATGTAAAAGTTCTTTTTCCGTCTAATATGCTGCATGGGGTCGGTGAAGCAGCGTTCGTTCACCAGTTTCTGTGACCACGGCATACTAGGGTATTGTGTGGCCAGTACAACGCCCAGCCGCTTTCACTTTGTCCCCGTAAAAAAATGGTTTAAACATTGATGCATGTTAAAACTTACAGTTGGCGATGGTCTCTTCTAGTACTTAATCCATTATCCCGTCGATGAAGCAGCGTTCATTAGTTTTCATGGCCACAGCATACGAGGGGATTGGGTGGCCAGCATGTTGCCTAGCCTCTTTTAATTCACCCTAAAGTCAGGTACTCATAAGAGCTGATTAGATTCAAGAACACCCTCCAGATCTGGATTCGAACCCAGGACCTTCGTTACGCCTCCCGAACGCGCTACCGCTCTATCACCGTGCCCATTATAGACCAAATTATATCTGTTTGAAAAATTACGTTAAAAATATTTGTTTTCTATAAAATGAATCTTAAATTATCTCAATAACAATGGAAACATTTTTTTAAACCATAAAAACATGTCTTTATTAACATAAATATTTTATCGAAATAATTTGTTTGTCTTTTATTTGCTTGTCAATATAATATAACTGTCAATAACTCGTGTGTGTGTGTGTGTGTGAGTGTGTGAGTGTCAGTGTGTGTGTTGGTGTGAGTGTGTGAGTGTCAGTGTGTGTGTTGGTGTGAGTGGTTTCATCAGCTCTCGCTCTCGGCACAGTGGGGCAGCTTGTAGTTGCTGGCGCAGCCCCGGTCGCACCGACCCGTCACCCGGTCACAGGACGAGCCCTTGCAGTTGAGGTTGCAGTAGTGGGCGCAGTGCAGGCCCCAGGAACCCTCGCTACATCCTGGGGAGAAGAGGCGTTAAAATTTAGACATTTGGTTAAATACCTGCATATACATACAGGCGGCAGGATAGCAAAGTCGACATTATGGGTTCGATCCCACGGTGCCGTCAAGTCTACCAAGCCCACTGAAAGAAATAATGGTCACGCAGTTCCATTAGCTTTCCCAACGACCGTTAAGGTTAAAGGATTAAACAAAATATTCATACATATATTCATGCATCAGTTGCGTAGCCAGGATTGCAAGGTGTGTGTGTGGGTGAGAAAGGAGGCACATAGCGCAAAATTGACCTGCAAACTCCAGACCTTTGTCAACAGTTGTCTCAGGATGATACTTTAAGATAAACAGCATGGACAGGATAAAAGAATGAAGACTTGTGACAGATGACCAAACAAGACAACATCAGCCAACAGATAGCTAGACGGAAATGGAGATGGATCGGCCATTCTCTCAGAAAGCCAGCTGTAGACATCACCAGACTTTAAACCTCACTTCACCGGAGTGATCGAATCGAGACTAATCTCTTAGGATTCGGAGGACAAACACACTTGTACTACGTAGCACAGCTAAATCACCGTATAGGTTCGGTGCAAACCGTTGACCGTTCCCATCCACTCTTTCCTCCTGCAAGGCAGGGCAGTCTAAAAGCAAATGCTCGACCGTCGAGCAATGCAAATGCTGCCAAAGTCGGACAAGCAGATCGGGCCATGACCCCAAGCCACATCAGCACGAGCAGCTGGTGTTTCTTCAAACGTTTTCCCAATTGCCCCTACGGCAATTCTGATGGCTTCCATCTCTGCATCAAAGATTTTCCCGCAAGGCCCACTTAGCTCAACCCGTTTTTCTACTGCCTTGGTACGACACAAGAGCACCATACCCAGAACGCTAGAACGCGTTTCGGTCCCACTGATCGCGCTCCCATCAGTGTATGCCTCGACGAATCCTGAGTATGCCCGTACCGTCCTTAGAGCAGCTGCGCGCCTCTCAGCCAGGCAAGCACCGTGTCCGACTGGTTCAATCAGGTTCGCCCGTATCTCTGGTAGGTAGAATGATAGGTGAGGAGGAGGTTCCACTCCCGTCCGCAGGGGCATGCGGTCGACCGAGAGTCCAATCTCTGCGCTGAGCTTCAGTACGTGGTGCATGAAGGACTGCATTGAGATCCGTTTTCTGCCCTCCCAGGAATCTACGAGCTTCCCTCCCGATCGACCAGACCACAAGATTGTCCGCGAAAAGCAGCGACGAGCTTCCCAGATAGTTCGGCAGATCATTGATAAAAGCCAGAAACAATGTACAGGACAGTGCAGAGCCCTGGGGCAATCCTTTCTCCAGGACGCGCTTCCGAGAGATCGCTTTCCCGTAACGAGTAGCCACTGTCCTTCGGGTTAGGAACCCTTGAAGACATCACCAGACAAGCTCTCCAATGGAGTCCCACAGGGGCCAAAAGAAAAGCTGGCAGGCTCATGACAACGTGGAGAAGATCGTGCCAGGAAGAAATAAAACAGAGCGAAAAGGACGTGGGGGTGAACTAAAGAAATCCGGTCCAGAACCGAGAGCGTTGAAGACTTGTTACTGAGGTCCTTTGTTCCACAAGGAATTCAATGAAATAAGTCAAGTGAAAAATGGGGAAGGTGTGTGGGGCGGGGGGGGGGGAAGGAAGGGGAAGGAAGGGGGGCTAACCGTATAAAGTTGGGGGGGGAATAATTCAAGGCGAGGAAAATGGTGCATAGTTATCAGGGGCAAGGGCGCACCCCCCCCCCCCCCAAAAAAAAAAAAAAAAAGAAAAAGAAAATAAATTTTGTTTGTCTAATCTGAACTGATGCAAAATTGACTTTAACTTTTTTTTTTTAAATCAGGATCATATCTAATATTATCAATAGTTAAAACACTTTAAAATTAGATTAATAAAATATTGCAAAGTCTTAAATTTATATTAACTGCAAAAAAGTTCTCAAGAACTACGGTGAATAAAAAAATAGCTAAGCAAAAATATCTTTAATTTTTCTGATTATATTATTGCAATATGATAGCTTTTATTTTTAATCATAAGCACCTCCACAAGTCCAGCTATGAGCGTAAAAAAACAAAACAAGCCACAAGTTTTCTCAATTCCAAGGGAAATTACCCCATTCTGTTTTCCGCGCGTCGTATCATCGTGGTTATTTATCTTTCTTTTTTCAAAATATATATTATACCATAGACTATAGACCAGGGATCGGCAACCTTTTGCTAAACTAGGATTTCTAAATCATTCAGCGTGCCAACAACCTAAAAGTCAACCTGCTTTTTTTAAATATTTTTTTTTATAAGAGTTAATTTAACTCCATAGCAAGGCCAAAAGCAAAGGAAATTTCTAGTTATAATAAAAAATTAACGTGATTGAAATTATCTTCTTTTTAATTGGCATTTATACCAAATACAAAATTCTATTCCCAAACTTTCAAATTTATGGTAACTATTTTGTAAACATTATCATTTGGTTGTCAAGGTAAGAATCTAGCAACTGTGAATATTTATTTATTATATTTTGTTCTCAGTTTAACTGAGATGTATATATTTTTTTCCGTTTAAATGTATTAAATATTATCATTAAGCGGAATTGATACGTGGTAATCTTACAAACTAGGTAGTTTATGTAATGTTTGATAAATGTGCATAACAATTTTTAATCATATAATATATATCTAATTTTCTACTACTTTTTACAGTTTGATCATTATAAAGTTCAACATTGTAGCCATTTAGTCTTTTATAAAAAAAAATAGACCCCCCCCAAAAAAAAACAAACAAAAAAAAACAACAACAACAAACAAACAACATAATATTAGCAATATTAGTGATAATAAAACGGATTAATTATCTCCCTTTAATTGAATTAAGTTACTAATTGGGATTCAATTGTGATAACAAATATTACTGACTAATTATTATTTCTTTATATAAATCCGGTATTAGGGGATTCGTTACAAGATTTAATTATTAAAGGTGTAAAATTAATTTACGTTAAACAGTTGTAAATAAACATTTCCTGCATATATTGTTTGTCCGTTTCTTCTTCTTCTTCGTTCTCAAATGTTATGATTGGGAGGATTCAAAGAACAAGTCCGAGAGTTGTAATGAACTGCGCCGTGACTGTCAGTTGCTCCAGTCCACCGAACAGTTTGTCGTTGAGTTTATCTTTTTAACATTAATAATTACAAAAATTGCAAAAGTCTCATATATTTATTCAATAAATATAAACCTGGCTGCGTTTAAAAAGGCCAATATCCCTCCATTAAAAAAACAAACAAAGGTTGTAGTGAAATTGCTGTAAGATCAAACCCGTTAGCCTTGAAGGGGATGTGTAAAATAAGTCCATGAATTGGAAGGTCTTGCCTTTGTTTGTAAAATCCGCTTTGAGTGCTTCGATATACCTATGAAAAAAGCCCAACTATCTATCTTGATATATGCCCTTATAAAGGAAAGAGCAGATAGGTAAATGTTTTAAAATTGATTTCACTCAAGATATATGCAAATCCATTCCAAATGTCTAACAGTTCAAGTGCTGTTTGACCCATTTCCTTGTAAATGCAAGTTCAACTCACTCAAATGTGTCCCTATGTCATTCAGAAACATCGGCGTCAACTGTCAGTTTTTATCATTCAGAACCGCAAAATGTTGTTTTTTCATCAATAAAAAAACCCTCTTGGAAATCTCTCACGTGCCATTGAAAATCGCTCTGCGTGACAAGTCTGGCACGCGTTCCTTAGGTTGCCATAAACTATAATAAGATGGACCGCTTGCTCTATTTTTAGAGCTTATGTTCTTTTTCCGTGCACATACAACACAATCTATAAAGGTTTCCGCTGTATACTACTTTCGATTTTAATTTTTCATTGAGAAAATCATAGCGATGAAATAAAACGGAACTTGTATAGCAATTACTTTATTCAATGTTTCAAGTCATCATATAGCAGAAATACTAAAGCAAGCGGTCCATGTGTATTATAGTGTATGGAAATACTAAAGCAAGTGGTCTATGTGTATTATAGTCTATGATTATAAAGTGTACATCGGTGCATAATAATATAATTGTGCAGACTTTTATTTATTTAAACAATGCAGTCACAGACGTGATAAAATAAACCAATTATCTTTCCTTGGAAATATAGAATAAATGTTTGTTCTGATTGGTCAAAATTCCTAGACCTTTATAGGAAAAAAACTTACATATCAAGAGTGTCCAATATAGTACAATATACATGTTGATAAATAAAACATTGTAATGTATGTGAAGGCCTTTGTGTATTTCCATGTAGTTATATAACTATAATGATAGTTATATTTTCAGCTTTTGAAGCTCCTACAGGGTTGGTAGCATCGAGCTTTAATAGTTTCGGTGACCACAGCCTACGCAAAGATTCCGTGGCCAGTACAATGCTTAAAAAAAACTCTACCAACAAACAATGTCTGATTTCGCTTTCATACCCAGTATGGCTAGAATTTTTTTTCTCCCTCAGGGTCTTTAATGGGCCAATCTGGGACATATCTCTAATGGATCTAAGAAAACAACAACTGGACAAGTCTACCGGCTCTTACGTCCAGGGCGCAACGCTGGATGAAGTGGGTCAACGGAGAGTGAGAGCACACCAAGATCCTGCCCAAGACATGCCGCATACATTAGAGTACGGTCCCCGTAGGTACATGCATTATACTCCCCCCCCTCCCATTTGCGAGTTCACCTCTGATTATCAACGAAGCAGCATTGCTTGCATTCCTGCACTGTCGCCCGGTGTGCGGAAATCTCAGACTATAGGCCTGGAAATCTACGCACCGGGCTTGGCGAGACGGGTATTGTTGGCGAACATTTCTTCCTCCCCACCGAGTCTCAGCGGATCTTACCTGTGCGATGATTCGCGCATCAAGGGTGACGTCACAGCAAGCTATATCAGTTGGGGATACACATAAAAGAAGGAAAGTGCTTCACCCTAAAAAAATAATATTATAATAGTTACCGTCTTTACAAAGTGGGGGCTTGTAGCCAACCTCACAGCCGAGGAGGCAGCGCCCAGTCCTGCTACTGCAGCTCTTATTTATGCAGTGGTCGCTGCACTTCTTGGTGCAGTTGTTTCCCCACAGTCCGACGCCACACACTGGGGATGAAAGGTCACACGAAAAAAAACATCGGTCAATGCAGGGTTACTTTATCAACATAATGATGGCATAATATGTTTTTTGATGTAAGACAGTAATGGCTCGATTCTGGAAGACATACATACTGGTTCAAACCCAACCTAACAAATACAAATTCAATCTAACAAATACAAATTAAACCTAACAAATACAAATTCAAACTAACAAATACAAATTCAATCTAACAAATACAAATTAAGTCCAACAAATACAAATGTGTCTGAAGTTGGATTAGAATTGGGAGAAGATTGGCTTGGGCGACTAAACGTCCATCCCGCCTAGGGAAAATATAAATATATATACATAGTCTAATTGATCTATGGCACAATTAGAATGTTACAGAATTATTCTATGACGAAATTGGAACATGACAGAATAGTTCTATGAACAATATTTGAATACGTAAAATAAATGATTGTAATCAAATTGTTGTATTGTTGGGATTTCAAATGAACGTTTCGTTATGTTTCTCTCTGCTATTCGCTACTTCAAGGTCTCCCCTTCCATCTTACCTTTGGAACAAATGGGCTGCTTCCGCCTCTTCAACTTGATGCATTCATGGTGGCATTGACCCGTTGTCTTGTCACACAGACCGTCAATGCACTTGGCAGGACACGAGTTGGAGCAGTTCTCACCCCACGTGCCGTTGTCACAAACTGCAAGAGTGGTGACAAGTGAAATGACAAAAACAAAAATGAATAATACACCCAGAGCCCACACGAGCCTATGTGGCGCCCCAGGGAAAAAAAGTTTCAACGACGCTTCCTTGCATACTGTAACTGCTTTGTTTAGTGCTATATTTAGACTATATTTGTCGCCCCCGGGCATATGCCCCTCCCCTCTGCCCCCCCCTTCCCATGTGAGGGCACTGTTACACCCTACACTTCTGGTGCCTTATCCATAGATTCAGAAAATCTGAGAATTTACAGGCAAACCACTGAAAAAATACAACTCATTAACACAATCACCATTATAGTCAACATTATCATGGTCACATCCTTTTCATCACTAGAATAGTAAACGTCACTATTGCCCTCGAAATGACCATGACTGCACACTGCTGCCCTCTATTATTATGGCCTTCGTCGCGTCTTCACTATGCCTACCTCATTAGCTTAAACCGTTTTTTTTAGTTTAGGGGTTTTAGGGTTTATGTTAGTGTAATGTGTATTTATCATCATATAACAATATCTTTTAAAATTGTATTTGAAATTGTCTTGCTAGTTCATGTAGGGCTGTTTATTTACATGTCATTTCAGTGTAGTGATTAATGGCGTAGATATATATTTATTATTTATTCGGACCAAACTGATCATAGGGCGTAAGACGTAATAACATCAATATTCTTTTTCTCTACCACTTTCTAGTACGCCTTTTCTTTTGCGTTCTGAAAACTTCGGGAAAATCCCATTCTAGTACTTTCAGCAGCAAAATCTATTTAAAGCCCTCATTAGTGCAGTTAGGGTTGATGTTGATTTCTGCTTAGGTACAAGGAAGATACTTATTATTATTTATAATTATTGACGTTGAATTCTAATATTGTACATCACTTCGAGCAATAACTTCTTCTTTGAACATACATCGTGTGGCTTCAGTAAGTGAACAAGATTCTTAGACACACAACGAAAGACCCAGATGTGTAACAGGGTTTTATGTCAGGGCCCTCACCTTTGGTGCAGTTGGGCAGCTGGTAGCCGCTCACGCAGCCCTGGTTGCACTGGCCTGTCGTTATGTCGCATGACCAGTTCTTGCAGGTGGACTTGCACAGGTGCAGGCAGTTGTCGCCCCACCTCCCAAGCTCACACCCTGTCAATGGAAGTGAAATCCAGTAAGGCAGTTATAATCAAGACAAGTTAGGGTAAGGGTTAGATATCACAGCTAAGATTTTCATAACAAAGTTTCTGACTTTGACTTTACCAAAGCTTTAAGCCAGGGGTCGGCAACCGTTTGATAACAGTGTGGGCCAAAGTAGGATTTCTAATTCATTCAGAGTGCCAACAGCCTTAAAGTCATCCCGCTGTAACACTCAATTTCTTGTAGAAGAAACTTGAATTGACTTTTAAGGCCTCTTCCGTGTGCCATTGAAAATCCCTCGGCGTGCCAAGTCTGGCACGCGTGCCGTAGATTGCAGACCTCTGATCTAATCTACTCTAATGTGATGACAGGAACAAAAGTAGTAGGAGTTTTTAAAAATGTATCCCGTCAGACCAAATTGATCCAAAGAGCCGGTGAAGCAGCGTTCAACAGTTTCTGTGGTCACGGCATACTAAGGGATTTTGTGGTCAGCACAACGCCCAGCCGCCTTTCCTTTACGCCAACGAAAGTCAGGTACCCATTAGAGCTTTGGGTATACTCAGGGACGCCATTTAGAACTGGGAACAAACCCTAGCCTTCACCAGGACTCGAACTCATGACCTTCGGTACTCCAGCCGAACGCAATTTTAAAAAAAAAGGACGAAATATTCGTTAGGCATTGTGCAATTCTCACAATCCCATCGTTAAAGTATGTCTGATAACGTCCTATTACATGTTTAAAATATTATCTGTTTGGTATTTTATAAATGAAAGCAAACAAAAACCTTTTTAAAAGTCATACACTTTCTCTAAAAGAAATGACAGAAAAGATAAACATATAAAATTTATAGAGGGGAAACTTAAATAAAATTTATAGGTCAAGTAATTGAATGAAAACATAAATCACCGGCTAAAGTAATCGAATAAAAATATAAATCATCAGCTAAAGTAATCGAATAAAAATATAAATCATCAGCTAATGTAATCGAATACAAAACATGAATCATCATGTAAAAATTAAGCTAATCAAAAAATGAATTGAAAGCAACAAGTAATCGAAGAGAAAACATTAAAACTAAAATGTTTTACCTTTAGTGCAGTTTGGCGGTATGTAGCCTTTCTCACAGCCTCGGTTACACTGACCTATTGTGCTATGACATGACTGGTTCTTACATCGAACGTCACACCGTTGGGTGCAGTTTTCTCCCCACCAGCCGTGGTCACACTCTGTCAGAATATACGTCATCATTTATTACCATAATAGACAAAACAGAACAGTTTTCATTGAGCAAAAACTAAACAAAGCCCTAAAGTGCAGAAACTATCTCTATTTGCATATTACTACGTAGGCTATGTTGTGTGTCTTATATGTTACAGACGCTCTTTCTATAAGGAGCATTAGTGCGTCCTACGCTTAAACATAGTTTGAGTCTAGTCTTGCATTTTGATTAGCATTTTACTCAGACATTTAGGGCGTGACAGTACTCCCTTCCTGACGTCGTCGCACCGCACCCCCACACCGCCCAGAGACGCCAGAGCTCGTCATGGCAGTAAACAGTCCACCACGGGGCAATTCCTAGCTTCAGCCCCCCGCCCCCCCCCCGTGCTAGACCTTCCGTTCCTCACTCCGTCATCCACAGAGATGGGGGTGGTGACATACGGCGACCGCAGTCCCATGTCCATACGGTCCATACCCCTCCCGGTCTAATTCAAGGAACCGGTGGCTTGCACACTTCGCTAGCTTTGAGACTCTTATCCTTATATGTTACAGACGCTCCTTCTATAAAGAAGATTATTGCGTCCTACGCTCATCCGTGGTCCGAGTCTAGTCTTGCATTTTTATTAGGTTTTATGAGGTTAAGTTACTGGTTTTCCTGGTTTGTTCAGGCAACTCATTCCTTGCCCGAATGCCACTCGGTCTCATAGGTACAGAAGTGGCATCGCCAAAACAGCTCAGACAAAAAAAACACAACGTATACATCTTTTAAAATGATAGACGTCAGCTGCAAGAATCTCCTCTTTCGATAAAGGCATCAGTTAATTCTACAAGACACCTTCGCAAGACAGATCTACTGCGAGACAGACCTACTGCGAGACAGACCTACTGCGAGACAGTGCCATCCTTTCCTTACCCTCAAGACAATAGGCAGACTTGTATCCGGGGATGCAGCCCTGTAGACACTGACCCGTAATACTGTCACAGGCTCCATTCCGACAGGTGTCACATTTCCAGGTGCACTGTTCTCCCCACCTTCCCGGTTCACAACCTGTTCAAAAGATGAATTAAAATTGTGAAAAACTAAAACTAATAAATCTAGTACAATTGTTTTAAAGATTTAGAATTATATTTAAATTTAACAAGAGTCGTAATTTAAAAAAAAATATATATTATCCATTTTGTTCATTATAACTTTAAACACGAAATTTCGCCTCTCGTGGTATAAATATTTTATAAACCAACCAAGAATACGTCATAGAAATAGAGATAGTTTATACATTTACATTTACAGTATTTAATTATTTGAATAGATATAGTCTACTCTATACCATATAATATATTTTATACTGTAAAAGATATATTAGGCCATAAAACTATATTATACTATTAAAGATATATTGGGCCATAAGATATATTATACTATTAAAGATATATTAATCCATAAAATATATTATACTATTAAAGATATATAAGACCATAAAATATATTATACTATTAAAGATAATTGTCAGTGATTGAAACAGAGCATAATAAATAGTCTATGGTCAAAGAGAGATAACCAATGAAAAGAAGAGTAAACCTTGACCTTAAATAGCAAAACAGACTATATTTATTATATGACAAGAGAAGACTGTAGTTGCCGCGCAAGTTAGTGATTTTTGTTAGTTCACGTTTTTAGTGAAAAAGGTTAGAAGGTTACGGCAGACTCGACCTTGTCAGTGGTGGGCATCCAGCTTTTGTGGTGATAGGAGCTGTAGTTTTTATGTGGATATTTTGTAATGGATATAATATTGGCGATCTCAGTGAATCTATGCTGTAAATTCTATTATGTAAATTGCAATGCAATGCAATTGCAATATTATTAATTATGGATTTTCATCTAAATTGTGAGCACATAAAAATGTGTGTGTGAAATAAACTTATCTATATATTTTACTGTTCCTGGAGAGTGTTATTAACTTTGTCAAAGCCTCGAAGAGATTGTTAGTGAAAGTGTTGAACAGTTACTAAATAGCAACTTACAATATTATATTATACTTTAAAATATTTGGTATACTATTAAAAATATAACCTTCTATAAAAAGATCTATCAAGCAAAGCTAGATACATTATAGGCATGATATTCATATGTCAGTAGGACTACCTTACCTGGCATGCATAAGGGAGGTGAGAATCCTCTTTTGCATCCTTTGTCACACTGACCAGTGATGGCGTTGCAAGAGTTGCCCTTGCAGTTATTCGGACACGGCAAGGAGCAGTTCTCTCCCCACGACCCCTCATCACATTCTGTGTGTGGGTGTATGGACAGTGGGAGGGGGGAATAGGGGTTCAAATTATTTATAATTGATCAACATTAATATATTGGTGAATATGTTAACCAATACACTAACCAATACATTAACCAATACATTATCCAATACATTATCCAATACATTATCCAATACATTAATGAATACATTAATGAAGATATTATCCAATACATTAACCACTACATTAACCAGCACATTATCCAATACATTAATAAATACATTAATGAATACATTAATGAATATATTAATGAATATATATGTAAAAGTGTCCCGACGGACCTAATTAGTAAGCCTAAATATAGGGCATGTGAAGCAGCGTTCACCAGTTTCTGTGGCCACGGATTACTAGATGATTGTGGCCAGCACAATGTCCAGCCGCCTTTACTTTACCCCAACTAAAGTCAACTACCCAGAGCTAGGTAGACTCGGGGACACTCTCCAGACCGCGTAACAAATTATAGCCTTCACCAGGATTCGAACCTTTGGTAAGCCAGCCGAAAGGCCAATCAATACATTGACAAATACATTAGTATATACCTAATCCAACGCATTAATCAATACACTAATCTAGGGTTCGGCAACCTACGGCACGCGTGACAAAATTGGCCCAGGGAGTGATTTTCAATGGCACGTGAAAGACTTCCAAAAAGGCACTTCAAGTCACGTCTAAAAACAATTTAGTGCAAGAGCACGATGAGTTTTAGGCTTATGGCTCGCTTAATGAATTAGAAATCCAACTTTGGCACACCATTATCAAAAGGTTGCCGACCCCTGCACTAATAAATGCATATAGGCACAGAGCAGACTAGATATCCGTGGGTGTAGTGGAGCCATGATCTTCAAAATGACTTCACGTTTGAGAAGGAATCCATATTTGCATCCGACTTTGGAACTCACATATGACATGCTTCCGAGAGCCCACGTACCATTGATCTCTAAGGGAACTTAGCCGCTACTACAGGCAACCTAGGAGTCAACATCCATGCGATTAAAATCACTGCCCCCAAGCTCAATAGAAGGTCTAGTCTGCGGCTGAGGAATTCCCGAGTAAAATAAGAGCTCAATTTTCTATAGATCTAACCGGATTTCGCATCCTCGTGTGGAGAAGATCAACTATTTATGCAAAGCTGACGCTAAAGGCTAGGTCAAGATGGCGTCTTACGAGTGGACTATCGGGCTGGGGAAAATGACATAATATTAAAATTTGGTATACAATTTCTTCATATCTACGTATATTATAAAAATGTGTAAGTCCTACTTTTATACAAGTCCTTACTACTGCATTTAGATTTTCTCTGCCGAAGCCCATACTCTTGCAGTAATTTTGTGGCCTATTCATTTGCCCAAGACATGAAATTATCTTCTATTCTACAGGGGTCGGGAACCTTTTTGTCTGAGAGAGCCATGGATACCACATATTTTGAAAAGTAATTCTGTGAGAGCCATACATTATGTTTAAAACTAAAAATTCAAGTAAATGTGTGCACTTTGTGTAAGTTCAACACTAAAAGTACAATAATTATGTCTCTGAATTCTTCTGATGCTGAGCTGCAGTAGACTTTAGCTAATTTGTAGAATAAAATATTGATTTAAAATTAACATGTAGATCAAAAAGTCTTTAAAAAAACACTTTTTTAATAATCGAACATTTGTCTGCGAGCCAGATGCAGCCATCAAAAGAGCCACATCTGGCTCGCGAGCCATGGGTTCCCGACCCCTGCTACAGACGCTTCTTCTATAAAGAAGAGTATTGCGTCCCACGCTCATCGGTGGTCTAAGTCTAGTTGTGCATTTTGATAAGTGTTTTAAATCATAAGTTACTGGTTTTTCTGGTTTCTTCAGGCAACACACTCGATGCCCGAATGCTACTCGCATAAGGGAAGAAAAGTGTTTTTGTTCTTATATTTATCAGAGCATTGTGACCGATTGTTATTATGTTGAATTTCTAAGTTAGAATTTAATGCCTTGTGTTTTATAACTACTTTACTCTTTGCCCTTCTGTCCTCCTTTGTAGGATTTTTACTAGTTATAATCCAAAAATTCTGCTTTCTATTAGGAATCATTCGTGCACTTATAGAAGTTTAAGCGAGTTATTTAAAATAAAATGTATATGTTGAACTATAAAACATGGATAGTTAACTTAATATGGCGTACGTATGGATTCGACAATGGCCTTTCTGAAGTATAGTAACAAGTGAACAAAAGGACTTACCCTCAAGGCACCAAGGAAGGTAGTATCCACTTTGACAACCCTGGTTGCAATGACCCGTCCGCTTGTCACATGACGAGTTCTTACAAAAGGGGCTACAGCCCTGCATGCAGTCGACTCCCCAATTGATGTCGTCACAAGCTGGAAAGCAAAAAACAAAGAGGTGAAGCGGCTGTTGATTGGATGAGAGGGTCATGACGCAACTTCCTGTTCCCTCTATGGCCACCATAATACTGGCTGTCGTTTCTTCACACTGTTTGTCACCTAAATTTGTCAAATGTTCTTTATTTTTAATTGTTGTCCCTTAAATTTGTCAAATGTTATTTCTTTACACTTTTTGTCCCCTAAATGTGTGACACGTCTTTTCTTTATAACTGTTGTCATTTAAATTTGTCACATTTCCTTCCCTATCAAAATGTGTCCCCCAACATATGGCACTTGGCCTTTCTTTAAACTATCTGCTCTATCCCTTAATTTCGCACATAATAAACAAATGCTACCTGTCCGTACTGCTAAATTTGTTATATATTACTTGCAATTGATATGATAACAATACTCTAATTAAGCAGCACAAGTACGTTTTTTACAACAGAAGAAACGTTCATAATATCATTGAATTAATTTAGTCATGTTTACTTAACGCATATATTACACAGTAATTGAACATAGTTATATTCTTGTATCCTGTCAGGCCAAATTGATGTATAGGGTTGGTGAAGCAGCGTTCACCAGTTTCTGTGGCCACGTCATACTAAGGGGATGTGTGGCCAGAGCAATGCCCAGCCGCCTTTACTTTACTCCTACTAATGTCAATGTACCCACCAGAGCTGGTTAGTCTCAGGGACACCCTCCAGACCCGGGAACAAATCCTAACCTTTAACAGGATTCAAACCCAGGATCCTTCGGTTTTCCAGCCGAATGCGCTGCCCGCTTGAGGCCTTCTTACATACTACACAATGTTACTTTAATAAAAGTTATTTTGTTTAAGGTCGACCTTCAGTACAGCTTGGAGGCTTAAAGCCGATTACACAGCCTTCATTACATCGACCTGTCCGACTGTTGCAGGAGTTGTGCAGGCAGTTACTGCAGGGCTGCGCACAGTCATCTCCCCACCATCCTGCGTCACATACTGAACAGACAAAGTAGAATAACAAAATCAGTAACATCTCTAAATGTATATAAAGATTAACACGCGCAAAACAAAAGTTATAAGAAAAGTCATTGATTAATAATAATAATCATATAATAGTAATAATAATATAAAAAATAATAATAATTAAGATCATTACTTCATTTAGCAATTGTTTCGTTTGTATTTAACAAAATGATAGACTAAGGCTTTTGCAAACACGTGACCGAAATAATGTGACTTTACGATTAAGTAAAGTAAACTACCCTTCGGACCAAACTGATCATAGGGCTGATGAAAGCAGCGTTCACCAGTTTCTGTGGCCAGCACAATGCCCAGCCTCCTTAACTTTACCCCAACTAGTGTCACGAACCCATCAGAGCTGGGTCGACTCAGTAGACACCCTCCACTTCCGGGGACAAATCCCAGCCTTTACCGGGATTCGAGCCCAAGACCTTCAGAACGCACATAGGCTGAGCTTATTTTCTCCAAATTTCGAAAGAAAAAAAATCCTCTAAACTCTGAGCGACACAGATTCTTCGAAAGTTGAGTGAACGTCAGAGAGTTGCCGATAAAAGAGGGTGTTCTCGATTTGGACAAGAATGTCTTTGACAGCGGCAGAAAGGAAGTGCTGTGATCACGTTATCCGATCGTTGAGTTGGCGCGTCCATGGCATTCAAGAGAGCCAACATCTACTCTCAATCAAATGGAGTGCTAGCCTGGTGAACTCTGCATCTCTGTACTCTGTACCCATGGACCTCAAAGCTGGTGAAGTAATAATAGTAATATATTGGTTATCTATAGTCTATAGCAGGGTCGGCAACCTTTTGCTAACAGCGTGCCAAATTAGGATTTCTATATCATTATGCGTGTTAACAGCTTAAAAGTCAACCTGTGCTATTATACTTTTTACAAATTATTTTTATAGGACAATTAATTTCAACTCCGTAGCAAGACCAATGCCAAAAGCAAAGAAGATTATTATAGAGAAATTAGTTAAAGCGTTTTATATTGAATAAAAAAATAATGTGTTTGTGATTATCATCCTTTTTATTTGCATTTATATCAAATACAATATTTTATTAGTCTACTCAACTTAAAACAATTATGGTAATTATTGTCTTAAGTTGTAACATTATTTTGGTACTCAAGATTGAAGATCTAACACTAATCTTTATATTGTAATCTCAGTTTACTGAAATGTCCTTTAATGTGTTTACAGATAATAGACAATCATTTTCACTTAAAGCAGAATGGATAAGTAGTAATCAGACAAACTGGGTAGTTAATGTAATGTTTAAAAATATACATAGAAAGTCTTTAGTCATTAAAATTTATACAATTTTCAAATACTTTTAAAGTTTGTTCATTTCAAAGTTATAACTTGTAAGCCGTTATTTTTTTATAAAAGAAAATTATTAGCGCAAAAAAAAATGTTTTGATTATTTCCCTTTAATAAAAAAAAATCCACATTTGATTCAATAGCGATGCCAAACAAGTTATGTTTTGTAATATAAAAAAATATTAAAGAATTATTTTTATTTCTTTATAAGTGTAAGTTGAACCAAAAGCTGAAAGTAGAAGAGCGAATGCATATCAGTTGAGACAAGCAGATGACTTTCCTAAGCTAAGAAGCTTCCTTTCAGATTTTTCCGCAAATGGGCACATTTGGATGCCCATTTGCGGAAAGGTTTTTGAAAGTCTTGCCTTTGGTTAGAAAACTGTGAATACTTCTATGTAAGCTTACTTCTGTAAAAGCCCTAACTGTCTATCGAAATATATGCCCTAATCTAGGGATGTACATGCAGTAAAATGTTTTGAAATTGATTTCACGGCAAGATATATGTCCAGTTTCAATGCAAATCCATTCCAGTGGCCTTTTGAATGCAAGTTCAACTCACTGAAACGTGTCTCTAGTCTCTATGTCATTTAGAAACATGAGGTTCAACAGTCAGTTTTCCTCATTCAGAACCAGAAACTGTTGTTGTTTGTTTTTTTCATCAATAAAAAATTTTTTGGAGGTCTCTCGCGTGCCATTGAAAATTGCTCTGCGTGACAAGTTTGGCACGCGTGCCTTAGGTTGCCGACCCCTAGTCTATAGCACGTCTATCCGTGTTATTAAATTTAGCATGATCATTGCGCTCTTGAAGATTATTATGTCCACAAGGCCCAAAACCCCTGCAGGGCGGCAGGGATTGGTCGGCGGCAGGGCTAGAACCCGGGCCGTTTTGTTGACCATCCAATGAACTATCCACTGGACCAGCCGGCCTCACAAAGTGTGTAAACCACCGATACGCTCAAATAATTAACTTTTTGTGCATCGTAATCTGCAAGATCCCATGCGGACAATATGTTCCGTAGATCCAAAATCGGGGTATCCTCTGGTCAAACTTAGGGGTCATGTTTTGTTCATTGACTAACATGTCACAACCACCAAGATCTAGGACCCAATGAGAAAATTAACGAAGTGAATGAGGAAACAGTTCTTTGATTTTTTTGTGAGTTATACAGGAAGTGACATCACAAATTCAGCATGCCCACCTTTTTTTCCCCATTTTTTGTTCGTTTCCCTAAAATTAAGTGACCTACATTTAGAACATCCTTCTCCTTGATAGCCTGCCGGACACCCGGTCAGACAAACACCATTGCTGACGTAACATCGGCCGGTCTTGTTGGCACAGTTGCAGTCATTCTTACACTCTAGGCCATACTTGCCGGATGGACAAACCACTTCTGTAGACAATCAAATTTATACACATAAAGTAGCTCTGTACTTAATCATAGCCACCAACACTATCATTTAAAAGAAAACCATATTTCGTGGGAATAAGAATGCCAATAATTTTTTTTTTCAAAATAGCTCTGAAACATCAACAGAAATATTTTTTTAAATATATGTTAGATTGCGAGAAAGAGAGATTGAGAGTGAGAGAGAGTAGAGAGAGTGGGAGAGAGAGGAGAGAGAGTGGGAAAGAGAGAAGAGAGAGTGAGAGAGAGAGAAGAGAGAGTGAGAGAGAGAGGAGAGAGAGTGGGAAAGAGAGAAGAGAGAGATAAAGAAAGAGAGAGAAGAGAGTGAGAGAGAGAGAGAAGAGAGAGTGAGAGAGAGAGAGAAGAGAGAGAAGAGAGAGAGAGAGACACTAAGTAAGAGAGAGAAGAGAGGAAAGAGAGTGAAAGAGAAAGTGGAGAGATAGGGAAGAGAGGATAGAGAGAGAGCAAGAAGAGATGAGAAAGAGAAAGAAAGATTCACAGAGATTCTGTCACCTCCATAGACTTCCACCTCACAAAGAGAAAGGTAAACGCCTTCAAAGTCTGTGGTAGCCAGTATCTGGATGTTGGAGATGGTGCTGACATTTCGCGGTTCCAACACGGTGTACTCGCTTTGGGGCATCAAGTCTTTGTCCTTGTAAGTTCTGAATACCTTGCCCTTGTAAGTTCTAAGCAGAAACCCCATCAAACGTTGTTGTAGTGTGTCTGCAGACGTGAAAAAAAGAATAAGGGAGACAATGATTTATTTTTTGGGGTAAAGGTAAGTAACCCTGTAGAAAATTGCGCAAAAATGTGATTTTGATTTTCATGGGGCGCAGTGATGCAATGTTTGTTTGTAGGCAAGGTGATGCAATGTTTTTTTGTAGGCAAGGTGATGCAATAATTGTAAGCAAGATGGTTCTCAAACGGATGATAGCAGCTTTACTTAGAGTACTCCTAGAGCAGTGATGGCGAACCTTTTTGAGGTCGCGTGTCCAAAGTGCTATACAAGACCAACTTTTTTCTTTCAACATGCCAACACAGCATTAAAAACAAAATACTGAGGTTTTACTTTTAAAAAAAACCAGCTCATGCAGTTGTCCGAACTAATTAACATCTTTTGTCCAAAAAAACAACAAATTAACATATCTTTAATGATACAAACAGTCTTTTATTTTAAAAAAACATGAACTGTAGTAAATGAAAAAAATATTAATATATTAATATGATAATATTAATGTAATTACAGTTATTACAGTTAACTGTATGCATTTGACATGATTTTGGATACTTAATGTGATTTTTGCTGTTTTGTGCATGCTGATAATATGTCAAGCCTTGGCTCATACACCGTAACTTTAAAAGCGACACTTGCATCACTCAGGTCATCTGTCAGTCTGTTTCTGGTATCAGATTTGATATTTGAAAACAGCTGCTCACAGGCATAAGATGACCCAAACAAAGTAAGAAGTGCAATCCCAAGTGCTTTCATCGACTTGAAATTATTTGGCAGAGAATCCTACACTTTAAGGATTTTATCATCAGAGCTACCAACTGTGCTGTCCTTAGCCATCATCCTCTCACACTCTTTCTTCTTAAGTGTTTTACGCAGATGATAGAATTTATTTTTCCAGATTTAGCTTTCTTGAAATTCCCAGAACACCATTTCCAGAATTCCTAAATCTAAACAAAATAAGAAGGAAAGATCAAGTTCTTCCGATTCGGCTTTATCTGGGGAAGTAAGAAAACAGAGGGTTGTCTCCATCTTACGGAACTGTCGAAATCTATTTAGGGAAATTCTACTTTGCAGCTTCTACAATGCTAGAAAATTCCTTATAGATTTCCTGACGGCTTGTAGGATTGTCGGTAAATGTTATAGAATTTTGTAAATGCATTTTTACATTTCAACAAATTTTTCAGCTGCCCACTTTGTAGATCTCTTTAAAATAACCTGCAGTTTTCTTTTAAAATTTCTGATATCACAAAACATCATTTCTTCTGTTTTTGCTGAACCTTGCAGTTTTTTTTTATTCAGTTCATTGAAGTGTGCTGTAAAATCTGTTTAAAAAAAATCATCATGAGGTTGGTAAGCTATACCTTATCAGTGAGCTGTGGATAATACTGTCCCTCATAAACAGCCTAATTTCATCCAAGCATGCTACAAATCTCTAATACTCATCTTCTGCTCAGCCACCTGACATTATTGTACATAAGTAAAGTATTTAACTGCATGAAACTATCGACAAGTGAGAGCACGAGCCATGATGTAATTTACCATATTTGTGACATCTTTGATGATATCATCTAATTTCTTGCTGCTATCCCTGGCACAAAGAGCTTCTTTGTGTATAATACAGTGAAACTGAACGACTGGGTGTTTTGCTTATTTAACAAAGAACTGTATGAAACCAGCTGCGTCTCCCATCATGAAAGGTGCCCCGTCACTAGTAACTGAAACAACTTTTTTCTGGTTTTGTATCTTGTGCCTAAAAAGCTTCCATAACAGCATTGTGGATATCTATCGCTTGTGTTCTTTCATGCAAAGATAACAATTTCACCAGCTCTTCTCTCAACTGCATAAATCAAAATTACCGCAAGCCTTGCATGATTATTTACATCTGTGCTTTCACCCAAGCACATGGAGTAGCAGGCAGCCTTTTGTAAGTCAGAAGTGATCTGCTGACTAACATCACTTGCCATCCGCAAGACTCGATCTGTAACAATATTTCTGCTACCGGGTAAGTAATATCTCAGAGATGCTTTGCATAATTTATCCATGTTTGGAAAATTATTTAAAAAATCGACGATCCCATCCCTAGCGGTGTGGCTATAAGCTTTTCCATTTTGGGTAAATGCTCGCGTGCCCGCCGAAATGGCTCTGCGTGCCAGCTGTGGCACGCGTGCCATAGGTTCGCCATCGCTGTCCTTGAGTAATGTGACTCTTTAAATTATGCGACTGAGGTATTTAGATTTAAATGTTAAATAATGTAAGTAATATTTATAAATAATTTAGAGCATGGATCAGCAACCTACGACACGAGTGTCACACTTGTAGTTCTGGAGCAGGGGTGACTTTCAGGCAATAGGCACACTGGCTGAATTAGAAATCCCACTTTGGCCACACTATTATCAAAAGGTTGCCGACTCTCTGATTTAGAGCTGACAATTTGAATTACCATTACATTAATGTTTTAAAGAATAAAATACATATCCACCAATCAAAAGACGGGTTATCTCGCCACTCACCTCTGTTGTAAAGCACAAATCTATTGGCCAAAACAGCGTGTTGGAAGTAAAGCCGCCAATAGGGCTTCCCCTTGCTCTCGCCATGGTCGGTGTGCGTGCAGCTGCCGTGTTCGTAGTCCCCGTCAGTGTTGCCATCAACGGCGTTAGAGTGATGTCCTTTGGTCTTGTCCAGGGTGCTGGTCTGACTGCTGAATCCTTTTAGTGCTAGATTGCGACCTGTTGAGGAGTGGGGGGGGGGCAGGAATGCACACACACACAAACATATCTTGATGGATTGATTGCTGGATATTATTGAATACTAGATTGATAAACGGATAGCTGGGTAGATTGAAAAATTGATAGATTTATTGCTAGATAACTAGTTTGGTAGAAATATTGATCAATAGCTTGAAAGACTAATAAATAGATTGGTAGTTGAATTGATATATAAATAGATTCGTAGATATATGGATGTATAGATCTTGATAGTATGAGTACAGATTGATTGAAAGATTAATTTGTAGAAATATCAATAGATAGATCGTAATAGTATGAGGGCAGATTGATAGTTGATTGATAAACAGATCAATAAATCAATAGCATTTTGTTTGAGTAGTTATCTAAAAGCGCTATATTTTTGTTTTATGTGTGTTCAAAGACTATAATGCGATGGACCGCTTGCTTTGATATTTCTGCTATTTGATAACTTGAAACACTTAGTTTCGGAATTTCCGATCGCACTACGTCCTCTAGACTTCCGGTTTAGTTATTCGCTATGATTTTCTCAATGGATAATTAAGATTAAAATAGAAAGTATTATACAATGGAAGACTTTAGGCACGTTTAGGAGTAAATTAGGACAGCGTTTTTGGCTGCGCATGGTAAAGACAACACTTAAGCTCTAAATATAGAGCAAGCGGTCCATCTAATTATAGTCTTTGATGTGTTGCGATCCGTTTGTGTGGTCAGGTCGTTTTCAACTGTACTTAGATTTAAGTTTTCTATTCTTTATCATTATGAAATCATTTTCCTCAATTAAAGTTCACCTTCAATCGACTCCAGTATCAAGTTGTTATTATTATTAAAAGTAGGCTACATCAACATCCTAGCTTTTACCTTTATCAAATCAACAGATTATTATCTTTCTTATATATAACAGATGATTCTTTTTTATTTCCTACGCTCATCCACTGATGAATTAATAGCGGGAAAGAGTAATAGAAACAGATGGATAGATAGATACAGATAGATAGAAAAAAGATGAGATAGATAATGAAAGAAACTACCGAATACTGTAGGCCGACTGAGCTTAAAGAATGAAAATAGTTCAAAACAATTTGTTGTTTTTCTCATTATCAAAATATACTAGCCAACCGAATCAAAGAGGGGATGTGGGGGAGGAGGAGCACCTACCTCCGCTGACGTAAATTGAGCAGAGAGATTTCATCCCCTCTCCAGTTATCGTGATCGAGCTGATGGCTACATATACGTCACAAAAAATATCCACCATCCGGGGGCCGACGATCACTCGACTTTCCGACGCACAGTTGGCAGACTGCTGCTGACCTTGAACCCTGGTTTGAAGTTTGAAGGTGAGCTGCTTCACAGCTTCCGCAGCTAGAAATAGGCGAGAGAAAAAAAATAGTACCGTAAACATAGGCTTCTCAAATGATGTGGAATTCTTAGATCGCGCACTTTCCAGGAGTCGTGGAGGAAATAATTCGACTGGGGGCGGAAGTTGAAGAAACATCAAAGGAAGTGTTCGAAATATTTTTTGTTAAATAGGTCAGTGTAATACAGTTATAACTATGGATCTCAAAACCGGTTTGTTTTCAAAACCGGAATTCAGTTACCCCCCCCCCCCCCAAGCAAAAAAAGCCAAATGTGCGTAGTTTTGTAGGTATATTTGAAAAATAGTTCAAACTTAATAATTTTTTGCAGGGCATTCAAGGGGTAGATTTGTGTGAATACAATATAATTTTGTACAATTTACCATTAAATTCTTTAAAACTTAACAAAATCTGGGTTAATTGATTAAAACCGATAATAGTTTTCAATAGTGATAATCTAATTTCGGATAATCGTTGACCATTTAAGACGCATTTGAAGAGGGTGACGATGTTAATCCAGGATGCTTCGTATGCAGGTGCATACGCAATCCAGTGGTACTGCCAACGCTCAGGCTTATCTGTTGGGAACAAAGTTTACACTGAGCCATCGTCAAATAATTTTTTTTCAAACATGAGCCGAAAAGTAAAAAGATTCATGTTAATTGTAACTGTAACTTAACATTTGGTTTGATGTTGTTTTTATCGCAAGCCATAATTGGTATTTGGAAAAAAAAGAAACATAATATATAAGACTAAATAGTGTTAGCAATGCATTTCAAGAATTGTTTTGTGTGAAACCAACATTATTTATTAAAAATATTTCCATCAGAACAAAAAGAAAAGGGTTGCGATCAACTAACCGAAATCCGGTTTTTAAAAATCAAAACCGGTTTTCAGTTTCAAAACCGGAAACCGGTATTCCGGTTTTCGTTTAACATCCCTATATAACAACACTGATATGACCCACTGGAATGAAAGAGTCAATTTTCCATGATCACCAATATATAGTCTAGTCGTATTTTAGGAGGTCAATTGGATTGTGTACTATACGTCCAGTTACCTCCCCTTCTCATTGTGGTGACCGCTATGGTCGCCGAGTAGCACGACAAAAAAAAAAAAAAACAGGTAAAAAAAAAAACAGGTTTTTGTTAACAGGGGCACAGGTGGCCCGTTCTTAAAAAGGGTGTATGTGTTTTTTTAATGAGTTGGATTTTTGGCTTGTGGCGAGAGAGTTGATCATGTGAGTTGATTTGGGATGTGATGTAAGGAATGAAGCTGTAAACTCTTTTATCTATGATTAAACTCATATTTTGAAATCTCACGAGTGTCGAGTCCTAAAAGACCTGGAATTTAACATTTGAACATAAAGGTGCACGTAACAGCTCCATAACATTCATGGGTGCTCTAGTTAATCCTAATCATTGGCCTACTTCCTCTTTCTCTCTCTCTCTCTTAGTCTACCAATCTCCCTCTCTTTTTTGTTGACTTTAGTTTAAACAGTATTACATAGCCTAACTTTCATGAGCGACCAAGCTAATCTAAATCACTGGCCTTATACTCTCCCTCTCTCTCCCTCTCTATCTATCTTTCCCTGTCTCCGTCTATTTTGACTTTAATTTAGAGGAGAGATTACCAAGTGGGTCGTGAACTGGACATCCATCATCCACAAATCAGAAATGATGAAAGTGTGTGTGTGTGGGGGGGGGGGGGGGGGGGGTAGAAGGCGGAGAGTTGGCATCAAATGAATAGAGTGATGAGAAAATGTTTTCAAAAGGACTTTAAATCTTTGTGCTAAATCGGTAGCTGGTGTAGTCATTTTGAGGCGCGCTGCTAGATCTTCATAGAGTTTTGTCATTAAAAAGGGCCACAGCGGGCACACCACGTCGTATCGACGGCGAAAAAAACGTGATCTCTACGTGTTTCCCCACGTCATTTCGTGGTTTGTACGTCTTTTCGTCGTCGATATGACGTGGTGTGTCCGCTTAGGGGGGGGGGGCAGAATAAATATGACCTGGGGCACAGTAGTCCTGGATCAGGGTCAGGCCTGACTTATATATTTTGATTTTTTGTATATATATGCATATTTATAATATGTCTTTTAAGCTTTACCGGAAGTAGAACTTTTACTGCTCTTAGTTCAGGGTTTCCGGAACACGTGATGCTGTTATGTCCTCTCCTTGATCTTTATCGAGTTTACTCGTTTCAGGAGAATATGTAGCAGAAGTTAACCCCTGGCATTTGACATGCCGGAAACTTTACATGTGCCAAAAAATAACAACAATAACAACAAAAATATTGGTTTTCGTTACGGAATGTAAAGGCCAAATATCAAATCCATATGTTGGAGCTTAGGGAGGCGTCCTTTTGATGTTTGTTGTTTTTGGTAATATATTGTATTGCAAAAATGGTTTCCACATAATGGAGTGTGAGCGTGACGTCTGCAGGGGCATCTGGTGTAGAGGTTCTTGACCCAGGCAGTGTACTACAAGTTCCCTGGGCTACTATGGTTTTAGTCCTTAACTAGGTCATAGATCGGTATCCTTCCCCGAAGCCGGATCTCTTGTTTTATAAGTCTACAGACGTTCCTTCTAGATGGAAGATTACTACATCTTAGGCAAAACAAAACAAAACTCTACAGGGAGTGTCGAATTGGACGATGGTAAGGTTAGAATCCGGGTCGTTATGTTGACAGTAAGGTGTGCTAGCCACAGGACCGATTATAAAACGTCTTTCGTCTCTTTAGTACAGGACGCAGCGGTGGATCAAGAGGGAAAGGGGGGGGGGGGTGGCACCACCAAGATCCTATCCGAGCCCAGCCCTCCCGCGGCACGCCGATAAGACTTCTGTATCTATGGGCCTCAAAAACCGCCGATACAGTCATATTAAGAGCATACCAGTACGTATAGGGAGCAGCCCCTTTATTGCACAGCCGAGAGGCCCCGAGACTCGGTGGAGAGGAAGCAAGTATCGCAAAATTCCGTCTCAAACCCGCCCTGGTGACTGGATGTCCAGACCTATAGTCTGTGATTCGTGCTACCGGGCGACAGTGCAGGTATACGAGACTAGAACTCCAATTGATTGAGACAGAGATTTATTTATTTCTTGGAACCCTGAACTTTCAGAACAGGATAGACAAACTTTACGTGGGCCAGATGGCCTCACCGCTATATTACGCGACTAAATCCTACGTTGGCCAGTAAACCTACGTTGGTTTAGAAAACCTGCAGTGCCTTCGTTCTACGCCTTTGGGGGAGTGGGTTGAGCAGAACTTGTTTGAAAGACTCTGAAGACGAGAGCAGTCTTCAGCCCACTTGAGTCTTGAGATTCAAGCATCCGGTGAGCCACGTGACCGAATTATGACCTCTTTTAAAAACCGGACGAGCCACAAAGGGCTCTATAGTCCAGGGCGTAACGTATTAGGAATGGGCTCTGGGGAGGCACACCAAAGATCTGTCCGGGCTCTAGCAACCCCACGACACGCCAAAGGCGTGGCGTGCCCTTGTAACATGGAAGGTTTCCACAGACCAGCTTTTGTTCACTGCGGTTCCCCAAGGATCATTATCGTGGTGGCTCGACCGTATACCTGTACTGTCCCTCGGTAGCACACATCCTATACTATAGGTACAGGCATCCAGGCACCGGGAGGTTCTTCGAGACGGGTTCGCAACGTTCATTCTTTCTCCCCACCGGGGCCGCAGGCCTACCCGATACAATGGACATCGGAACACGGGGAGCCGCTGCGGGAGCTATCTCCCATGTGTTCGCCCGCGGATGTAATCTTAATGCGATTGTATCGGCGGTTTACACAATTCGCCAACTTTGAGGCTCATGGGTACAGAAGTGAGCCACATGACCAGCCGGACTTACCCTATCCGCCATTAATATAAACAGTATTGACAAGCAAGCAATGAATTCAATGTAAAGACATTAAATGTGTTTTATGTATATGAGAATCACTATATAAAACTGGCAAGGTTGAGAGGCCGGATATTACTGTGGTTAGTTCACCGGACTGTCAATCGACACGTCACGGGTTCTATCCCTGCCAACGATCTATCCTTGCCACCCTGCAGGAGTTTTGCGGCCTAGTGAACGTAATAATCTTCTGTCTAGAAGGAATGTCTGTAAAACTTACAAAGGTTGAAAGAGAGAGAGAGAGAGAGAGAGAGAGAGAGAGAGAGAGAGAGAGAGAGAGAGTAAGAGAGAATGGGCACTTCCTATAGCGCTTCTATCAATGCTATTAACTTAGCATGCTCAGTGCGCTCTTGGTGTGACTTGCAATGGCAGATGTATTAGCCAAAGAATAAAAAGAAAAAGTTCTTCTCACCTGGTGTACCTGTGATCAACCTCATCCAGGTGAAAGGGTAGCTCGTCGGCCAGGCGATGCTCACTGACGTCAGACTCGTGTGGCACGTGCTGTCGTCGCCGTCCTGGATCAAGTTCTCGCCGCCTCTGGTAGCACTCCACATTAGCCGGCCTTTACTGACCAGGTCATCTGAATAAGCAGTACGTGGGGGTTATAGGACGGTGGTATCAAACAGTAACAAAACGCATTGAATAGATAAATTACATAGAAAGAAACAAGTGAGGGAAGTGCAGATTTTAAGTAATTAACATGTTTATGTCTCTTCTGGTGATGTGGGGGGGGGGGAGTGTTGGGGTGGGTGGGGCGAGTAGAGGCAGTTGAGCATACTCAATGAGCACTAAATTGTGTGATAGTGTGCGTACATGTCTATTATTATAAGTATATTTCTGTGCTTGAGTACAAATAGTTGTTTTATATTGTTTAAAATATGCTAGAAAGACAAAACATCTGTAATCAAGACAAATTTCCATTTGTTTGGATCAATAAAGAAATCTTATCTTATCTTATACGTCAGTCGAAAATCGTACAAGTAGCTATAAACACAGACAGCTGCTAACTATGACACCGATAGCTTCTAGATATTATAACACAGATTGCTGCAAACAATAACACCGATAGCTGCTGCAAATTATAACACAGATAAATGATATCGTCAAACCGGTTTGTAACAGTTAGGCCGGTCATTAGTTTACCCGTATAAGAAAGAAATAGAAGAAAAAAAAACAAGACGCAAGAATAGTCTCACAGGAATAGCCTGCCTTTATAAAACCTCCCCCCACCACCCCACCCCTTACTTGGAAATCGAGGCACCGCACGTGCACTTACTTAACGGTGGATTTATCTTACCGTATTGGCATAAGTGACCGAACCATCCGGGCTCGCACTTTGACCCATCGATGCATTGCCCTGTCGTGTCGCACTTTTTGTCCGTACAATGGCACATGTAGGCACATTTTGTGCCAAACCACCCAACGTTGCAGGCTGGAAAAGAAAGAAAACACAACAATCAAACATCAGGCATACAAGTTGCAGAGGGAGCGAGAAATGTAAAATATAACTTGTTAAATGATTATTATTTATATTGCGCTTCTCTCCATGCTATTACATTTAGCATGCTCAGTGCGTTCTGAAAATATAATAATAATAATAATGGTAATGTTTATATAATAATAATGGTAATGTTTAAAGCGCTTTTATACATGACATTAAATTTAGCATGCTCAGAGCTATCTCGGCGTGAACTGTAGTGGCAGATGTATGGGTATGCAAGGCACACAGCCACTGGGCAAAGAGAAAGGTCCTGAAGCTCTTTTTAAAATATCATGTAAATTTTACAACATGGCAACATTTCGGTAGGCCTAGTCGCTTACAATCGGGGGGGGGGGGGGGACAGTATTATCCATACCAATTTTTTTAAGGGGGGGGGAGCATACGAAAGTCAAGGGCACGGTCAGCGCGTTTTGGCTGGCATACAGAAGGTCCTGGGTTCAAAACCTAATGAATGTTAGAATCTCGTTCCCGGATTGTGGATGATGACCCTGGTTCTAACCTGACAGTTGGGTCAAAGTAAAGGCGGCTGAGCAGTGTGCAGGTCACACAATGTACTAGTATGCCACAAAAACTGCTGAACGGATGGTTCCCCGGCCCTATGGATCAATTTGGTCTGACGGATACTACTACTAAAAAAAGAAATTAAGAATTGAAAACATGCATAACTAAAAGTGAAAGGGAAGAGATTGAAGTTACAAATTTAATAACTTTCTATGCTCTAATAGTGAAATATGATCGCCTGAGCTGTGTCACAGTACAAAGCGCAAGACCACAAGAAGCCGGCTGGTCCAGCGGTTATTTCACCGGACTGTCAACCGACACGTCCCGTGTTCTATCCCTGCCACCGACCGATCCCTGCCGCCCTGCAGGAGTTTTTGGCATATCTAGAAGGAACGTCTGTAAAACGTATAAGTATAAGCAGAAAGTGCTCGAGAAAATTTAATATCTTAGGTCATTGGTAAAACTGTTAGATCTACACTGAGCGTCTCCTAGTCTAATCTCCATAAAAACTTAGTTTGTTTTTAGAAATAAAAAATATATTTTGTTTATTTCTCATAAATAATTTTATTTTTAAGTACAGATCTTTATCATTGTAGAAAAATGAGCTGATTCCAATTAGTCATAACAGAATAATAATTATTATATATTTATATTATATATATAATATCACTACAGAAGATATAAAATTTTAATTCAGAAAGACAATAAGATCTGTTACAATGCTCAGATAAACATAAGGACGAAAACACTTTTCTTATCCCTTATTCTAAAACGAATGCCTATAGAGCGTTCTAGGTGGGCGTGGCTTAGGTTTTTAGTGACGTATTTGTGTAAATATAAGAACCCACTTGAGGTACAAATGTAACGTGGTGAAAGTGAAGTTGTTCTTTATCATGCAAAATTCACATCTGAATATGGCTATCCAACTCAAAAATAAGGAGGTAAATAGTAGTACTGTAGATTAATGTGATTAATGTGATTAGGCTAGGGCCGGCTAGACCTATTTACACTTTCAATTTCACTTTATAGGCCTACACTTTTAATGTTTCGTAGGCTAGGCTAAGATGTCAAGTGATAGTGTTGGTGAATAGGCTATCTAGTCAAGTCACTAATAGGCCCACATCGTCTATGATCTATGTCTATGATAATAATAAAATAGCCTATTTTATTTAACATACATAATACAGCTTAAATCTTAATAAGTCATAAAACACAACACATCATTTAAAAAAAGTTCGAGCCTATATGAAACTTTATTAATACAGCGGCCATTATTACTTGTACACCATTACAGAAAGTAAAGACAAATCACGTGCTTTTTGTCACGTGATTGCAAACGCCCTATAAGTACTCTTTCTTCCTGATTTGCATCCGGGCATGGAATGGATTGCATAAGCAAACCAGGAAAACTAGCAACTTAACATCGTTTAAAAAACACTAATAAAAAAGGCAATCAAACGTCGGATAAGCTGATACGTCAAGACTAAAACTTTAACAAAAAAAAGTCTAAGGCACAAATAAAATCGTCTGCAACATGTAAGTGTAAGATAAGATAAGTGTCACGTGATCCAGTGATGTGGTCAAAACAGCTTTAAAAAAATGCACAACTTCTCTTAGTAGTCTCAGCGATACATTTCTAGTGCAAACCTTTTCAGTCAATAGAATGAAGGCACAAAGCATTTGTTAAATTGTATTTTTTTAAAACTAATTATCTTATCTTCCTATCTTATATGTGACAGCCGCTCCTTCTATACAGAAGATTATTGCGTCCTACACCTATCCGTGGTCTGAGTATAGTTTTTGCATGATTAGTGTTTTAAATGATGTTAAGTTACTGCTTATTCCTGGTTTGTTCAGGAACCCATTCCTTACCCGGATGCCACTGGGGGAAGAATGAGTACTTATATGTATTTATTCTTATAAGAAAAGTGTTTTTCGTCGTTATATTTATCTGATCATTGTAATGGATTGTTATTGTGTTCTATTTCTAAGTTAGAGAGTTTAATGCCGTTGTATTATTACTACTTATCTTTTCCCTTTAATTATATAAGACTGTTTTAATGCAAGTTACGCTTAGCTTAATTTAGACTAATAATCCTCCCAGACTCTAACGCAAGACGTTGCCAATATGTAGGCGTTTTTTTTTTACACCCATCGCAGAAATGTAAGTAGTGTCTGAGGAATTCTGGGTCAGTTTTTTTTTCCTTCTTTGAATGTGTAATCTGGACTAATGCTTTTCCATTATGAGAGTGCTAGTGAGTACTTCGCCTGTGTGTATGAGTGCTTGAGCGTGAGCGACTTAGGAGAATCATGTGTTTCACTCACGTATATTGCTTTTTCTTCTTCTTCTTTTCAAAGACGTTTATGTTCGTTTGGTGTGTGTTTTTGGTGTGTGTGGGTGTGTATGTGTGCTTATGTGAGTGTGTTGTTATTTTTAACGTCTCGTGATGTATTTCTGGCTTAGATAACGTGGGTGAGTTTGTGTTATATTCTGTTGACATGTTACTGTTATTGTTAGTATGAGGGTTATGTGTTACTTACCCATTTTTTCATCATACGTAAGTTACCACTTCTTAATTGCATGTTACCACTTCTTCCTTACATTTCATTGCCATCTAGTTCCATACGGTTTTATAACCATTTTTTTATATTCTTCAAGAGTAATCTAGAGTATGAGATATGCAACAGGCGGCCTGCGGGCCACAAAACAGCCCGCCAATCCTTTAAGAGTGCCCGCCCCCTTACAAAGTTTGTAACGGTGATCCACTTTTAAAATGTAAATGCATTTTCAGAATTTGTGGACCCATCTTGTCGGATTAAGTACTGTACATGACTTTATACCGCCAAACGATGTAGAATGCGGCATGCCCCTGTATTAAAGCATAGTTTCTGTTATAAACCTTGCAATTTTTTTGTATTGTTGTTGCATAACGTCTGTTTATACTGTCTTACACCATTTATAACGGCTACTTTTTTTTATCTGCCAGTATCCCCCAATTAAACGACAGTGTATTAATAATAATAATGGTCTCTTTATTTTGAAAGCGCTTCTATCCATGCTATTAAATTTAGCCTGCTCAGTGTGCTCTTGGTGTGAATTGCAGTGGCAGGTGTATTAGTATGTAAGGCACACAGCAGTGGAAGATTAGTATGTCAGGCACACAGCCACCACCGGTAGCCAAAGAGCAAGGTCTTTAAGTTATTTTTAAAAGACTCTCTTGTCTCAGATTCTCTAAGTGTCTGGGGCAATCTTTTCTATAAAGTATTCCACTCGCGACAGTGCCTGACGGGCCGAATAAGTGACGAAATGGCGAGCGCGGGCCACATCACCATTACGTACAATTCTTGCAAGCCAGTGCAAAAGTGCAAGGTCGAAAAGTCGAAAAACCAGGTTGAGTATTCCATGTTAATCATGGGCGAGTGGCATGCAATGCACATAAAACAAAGACAACAAACATATTTGTTTTACTATAAAAATAAAGTTATCAAAGAAGGCGACGTTATTGAAAACATATTTACATTAAAAAAATTACAAAGGACATAGTGAGCAAATATCCGATTTTTACAAGCAAAACATCAATAAGGTTTAGTGAGATTTGAAAAAACTCAATATCATCACTGTTTGGTTTGGAATAGATGCATCCAATCAAAATAGTAAAGTAGTAATAATACATAAGGCATTAAACTCTTTATTTAGAAATACAACCCATTAACAACCTGTTGCAGTGCTCAGATTAACAAAATGACAAAAACACTTTCCTTGTCCCTTATGCGAGAACAAGTGCATATAAGTACTCTTTCTTCCCGAGTGGTATTCGGGCATTGGATGGGTTGCCTGAACAAACCAGGAAAACCAGTAACTTAACATCATTTAAAACATTAATAAAGATGCAAGACTAGACTCGGACCACGGATGAGCGTAGGACGCAATAATCTTCTTTAAAGAAGGAGCGCATGTAATATATAAGATAAGATTTGCTTTCAAATGTTCATCAGTCAATCTCGTTCGATGTGTTGACTTCCCATCATTGATTTTTATAAAAATGTTTGCTCACAGACTTAAGTTATTCCAAATACTATGCCACACCTACAGGTATTTTTGGAAACTCATCATCAGATAAGCAGCGGTAAAATTGAACAAGTTTTCTTTCTCTGTGGTTCTCTTTTCAACAATTCATTAGCTTGTAAATCAATGAGCTTCAACTGTAGTTCAATTAGCACTTCATCAAGGTTACAATCAAACGAATTAATTCTGGAACAGGAGAATGTCACTCTCAATTATTATGTCAAGATCTGCAACTAAAAAAACATTATTCTTCAAGTCACGAGAAGTAAATCTAGGTTGGAATTGGGCATCTATGGCGATTGTAGCGCAAAAGGTTTTGAAGCAGTCAAAGTTTTCTCCTTCCAGTACTACTTCACACAATGACAACTTTCTTCGAATTCTTTGGATGATTCAGTAGATATTTAAAGAAACGGTTATACTTTCCCTAAAGTTTCAAGTTCAGTTTAGTCATGTAAAAATGAAACATGACGTCTCCACAGCTAAGCCATCTCACGGCAGTGTGATATAGTGTGATATAGTGTGATATAGAAAATCATAAAATTCATAACCAATTTCTAAAAAAAAAGACCTGGTGATTGAGTGCATGTCCCCCGAATGAAGCTCAAGACAAAAACAACTGGTTTCAGTACACAAGAAATATCTAAATCTTTCCCACAGATAGCTTGCTGATGTGTTATGCAGCAGTTTTGAACAGAGCGCGCGAAATTAGCAAATCTTAAAATGAATGAGGATTAGACCGAGGTCATTCGAATCGAAACCCCAAAATAAAAGAGTTCAAGTTGAGGGATTTGAAACACTGATGGTCATGACCTACCATATCTCCTTTTTAGAAAGGTAAAAGACCTAGTTGTCATCCTTGTCTTTCGACGCCCTCATAACAAACCCTTTTTTTTTTACAGCTGCGTAGACTTGGTCAGATACGACCTTATTTGTCATTAGACTCAGCAAAGAAACTTGCCGCTGCCTTTATACTCTCGCGCCTCAACCTTTGTAATGCACTTTAATCGGGATACCTGACGATAACGTCGCCAAATTACAGCGTATCCAGAACAGTGCCGCCCGGCTGGTCATGCGTAAAAAAAACAAGGCGCGATTCTGCAACTATTCTCCTGTGTCAGAATTGAATTCAAAGCGGCGCTGCTTCTCTTATCTTATACATTAAAGATACTTCTTCTATAAAGAAGATTATTGCGTCCTACGCTCATCCTACGCACATCCGTGGTCCGAGTGTAGTCTTGCATCTTTATTAATGTTTTGAATAATGTTCAGGCAACCCATTCAATGCCCGATTGCCAATCGGGAAGAAAGAGTACTTACATGCATTTGTTCTCGCATAAGAGATAAGGAAAGTGTTTTTGTCTTTATGTTTATCTGAGCATTGCAACAGGTTGTTATTGGTTTGCGTTTCTAAATTAGAGTTTAAGACCTTGTGTATTATTACTACTTTTCCATCAGTGCCTACATAATAATGAGATGCCGTCCTATCTCAAGGAACTAATCAAATCCTATGTTCCGCAAAGAACGCTCCCGACTCCTTGCTTCTAAATGTGCCCAGTTTCTCTCTGACCTCCGTTGTCCTAAAGGTTTGGAATCTACGTGCCATCCAACTCAGGTATTCTATCGGCACTTTTAAAAAGAACTTAAAAACACATTATTTTGACATTTACCCTCGTTAAATATTTTTAGACCCCCTGCTGTTTTACTTTTATCTTAAGTCGGTTAATGCTACATTTATTTGCTTTGTCCTATGTTTGTAGAGTTTAAAGATTATTAATTAGCTTTAAATCCTTTTTAGCCTAGAGAATTATATCCAAGTTGTTGCCAATTTGTTGCTCAATGTTAAATGCGCTCTGAGCTTACATTATGTTTGCTGCAAGCCTTATACAAATATAAGAATTATTATTAATTATTATTATTAGCTTCCAACTAAATTCTAATCAGTTCTATGAGACAATGTATATATGTTGCTACACGCAAAGTTAAACATCAGACAGTTTGCTAATGAAGTTCTTGTAGTAAATTCTACACCAATGACAAAGCACCATCCCAGAGGGCACACCACGTCGTATCTACGTGGAAAAAACGGAACGGGTAGACCACGTTTCATTAAAAATCTTCCGCGTTAAACCCACATCAGTTCAGTTTTATTAGAATAGCTGCCAATAATAATGTCTTTTGATAACACTGACATAAAATAGTCTTGTTTAAACGTAAACAGGCGTCTAATTTTATGTAGATTGAAAAGCAACTTGCATTTGGGCAATCAAAAAATAACTTTACAGCGCTTGTAAGGTTCTTTAAAAAAAAATTATTCCTTGCCGGATTTTTCGCAACTTTAGATAGACTAGACGTGTTTGGGATGTTATTGATATCATACAAATATTCTTCTAATGTGCAGAACTTGTAACAGCCACCTATGTATATTATAATTATGTAATTCTAAAGTCTAAATTCATAACAATACAGTTTTTGACTTCTCACAATCCGAAATCTTACGTTGTCCGCTGCTAGGGGGGGGGGGGTGTCGAACCCAAAATGGGTTAGGGGACGTCCATTAATTACGTCAACAAAATAGGGGGGAGGGGGGGGGTCTGAAAAAGTTTGACAATTGTTGACATGGGGGAGGGGGGGAGGTCAAGAAAAGTTGACGTCAACAATGTTACCTTTTATGAAGTAAATAATGATACAAATTTAGTACTAAATTCTACATTTGTCCTTTTCAACTTACATAGATAACATTAACAACATAGTTTTAAGTTAATACAAATATAACAATTATGGAAACTACATTTGATATGTCCTTTTTGTGTCCATCTTGCTAGTTTGTAGATCTATGTATGGGTGGAAAGTAATGCAATATTGTTAGCAGGGCAAAGTGACCGACCAATTGTAGAAAACCTCACCTTCGCTGTCTAGCGTAGGGTTGCCAGACACATGGGTGTCAAAAGAAGGACACCTAGATACAAAAAGGAGGACATTGCGTTTGAATTGGATAGTTTCGCATTTAGCCCGCAATCAGTATAATTTTATTACAAGAACTGCCACTAAGTTTAAATGTGTATTTGTAAACTGAGCAAGAATTTAAACAGTTTTGTTAAAAATAACATATAAATTCACTGTAGGCTGAAAGGCAGCTTGCATTTGTTTGGGCAACATTTAAAGCTCATGCGAGTCTTCTAAAAAAACGGATAATTATGTTCTTGTACAATAAATGATCACCTGTTTATTAATTATATTCTTAACATGTTAATACTAATTTTAAAATTTATTTGTCCTTATGCCTAAAAAACATGAAATATTACAAAAGCTGGACATTTTAAAGGTATTGTGCTTTGCCTGCCGGACGGAGGACAAAAGTCTAAATAGGAGGACATGTCCTCCTTTTGCCGGACGTCTGGCAACCCTAGTCTAGCGAGATATGGTGGCTGGAATAACAAAGGAACACAAACACACCAACAAACTGTCTGCAGAGAACGTTCAGAAACCAAGTTTTTTTTCCGCTCAGTACATCTAAATTAAGTTAGGCGCCAGAGTCCGGCGTTCGTTATATGAGCCATGTAAGCAATGGCTGGGATTGACAATAGAACTAAAAACAATGATAGGCCCTCGCCGGGACTATAACTAATGTTTGCAGCATTGAATGAAGTGAATTTTGTTAATCCAAATTGGTTATTTTAAAAATATTTCCTTCAGAAAAAAATAATTCTTGGCCCACCCCATGAAGTACGAAATACTTAGCCTACCTTATTTCATTTTAACATCCCTAATTCTGATATACAAACTAATATATTTTTGCTCACTACGTTATAATAGGTAAAACATTAAAATTAGGTCGATTAGGCTACACATTTAGTAATTTTTACGTTTTCATTTCTAATTTTCTGGAAAAATGTAATGAGATAAAAATGTATTAGTATCAATGGCGTCGCCAGTATTGGTAGGAGTGGGGGGGGGGGGGGGGCAAATAGTGCAAGGAAGGGGGACAGGGAAGGCAACTACCGTGTGTATATAATCTGTGGCAAATGTGCGTAGTTTTGTAGGTATATTTGAAAAATAGTTTAAATTTAATTAGTGTTTGCAGGGCATTCAAGAGGTTGATTTCTTTGAATACAATATGATTTTGTACACTTTACCATAAAATTCTTTAGAACTAAAAAAAATCTGGGCAAAATTGATTAAAACCGATAATAGCTTTCGATGGTGATAATAAAATTTGCGATTATCGTTGACCATGATATTAAAAAGCATATGAAGAGGATGGCGATGTTAATCCAGGATGCTTTGTAGATGCGTACGCAATCCAGTGGTACTGCCACCGCTCCTGCTTATCTGTTGGGAACATAGTTTACAACGAGCCATCGTTAAAGACGCTTTTTCAAAATTTTCCGACACAAAGGATTGTAACTGTAACTTAACATTTGGTTTGATGTTGTTTTTATCGCAAGCCATAGTTGGTATTTGGAAAAATGAAACACAATATCAAAGACTAAATAGTGTTAGCAAGGCATTTCAAGAATTGTTTTGTGTGAATCCAACATTAGGCCTATTTATTAAAAATATTTCCATCAACCCCCCCCCCCCCCAAAAGGCTGTGCTACTTGAAATAATGATTAGGCCTACCTCCCAACCAAGAAACCGAAATCTGGTTTTAAAAATCAAAACCGGTTTTCGGTTTCAAAACCGTAATCCGGTATTTCGGTTTTCGGTTAACATTCCTAGTTAAAATAGAAAGCTAATTTAAAACTGGTGCACAATTTCCCCCTAAAATATTTGACAATTAACATTGTAACAAAAGTGAAACGTAGAATTAGACATGATTAAATATGATATATGAAAAGAACAATAGCAAACATAATATGAGAATTATAGGCCTAGTCAATTAGAAATCTTTTTAACAAGTTTTAAAATGTATTAGCCTACAATAAAATTAATTATAGTATAGACCTTTCCTTTTTAAATCTATTTTAAACATAAAAGCAAGCGTCTAAAATTGTGTTACTTGTTTTGAGGGGGGGGGGGGTAACCAATTGTTGACGTAATTATATAAGGGGGATCTCTGAAAGTTTGACAGTTGTTGACAAGGGGGAGGGGGGGAGGTAAAAATCGCCTAAAAATTGTTGACGTAATTAATGGACGTCCCCTTATGAGAGATAAGACAGATATTGACATCCCTAATATTAACATTATACATATTGGTTTAGTTAGATATTGATAAATTGTATAAATCTCATATCAACATTATTTTAATTTTGTCTTAATTAAATGATTTGATCAGTTTTACCCACTACAGTACTTTTATAATTAAATTTTTTTGACATTTTTTGTAACACAGATATTTGTTTTGCATTTTTTTTTCAACACCGACCTCTTGAGCACAATATTCTTATTATGATCAAAGTGTCATAAAGTCCTATATAATCAGCGGCGAAGCTAGACATTTCTTTCAAGGGGGGGGGGGGCTGAACTTTTACGTGACAAATATTAATAAATCAATTTTCGCGAATTTAGTACTTATTAAAAAAAACTGTTGAAAAATTTTATATTTCAAAGGTTTTCAGGGGGAGGGAGTTTAGTTCCACTTGTGGCTTCACCTCTGTTTATAGTTGATGTTTTTCGTGCGCTTGTGGCTAAGTTAAGTGAAAGCAAGTATTCATATAAGCAAAAGGACACTTTCGCATTTCACTATCAAATCCGTACTCGCATTTTAAATTAATTAATTAGCTTCTTATAAGAATGACGAAAGTTGGACAAACAGTCGGAAGAATGGACAAGTTTTAAATATTATTCATGCATGGTGAACTTAAAAACGTATCATGTAACAACACTTCCGGTCCTATTCGTTCATTTACTAACAAAACATGTCTTTGTGCTGCGCCACTGGTTGTACTGCGAGTAAGAAAAGATCTACTGGATAAAATTTTTATTTCCTTTCCAAAAGACGTTGCCGAAAGAAAACGATGGATTGTGAACGTCAGGCGTGAAGAATCACCTATGTTTATTCCCAAAAGTATTGCTTGATGCAAAAGAATTTTCGTTTTGTGTCTTTATGTATTTATAGGTCAAGATTTTTTTTATTATAGTTCATGTTTTATAAACAAAGCTAAATTTAACTTAACGTGACTAACATGTTGACTATTAATTATCGTATACTTACTTTTGATGTTAACAACGGATTCCCCATGACTAATAGTGTAGCCTTAATATATATATATATTTCTAAAAGACCAGAACTGTACGGAGAGATTTAAATAAATAGTCAAACACCATCAAAATGCGAAAAAGATCATTTAATGAGTATTGACGGAAACTAACCGGAAGTTCAGGAACACGATAAACCCAGACATATTAAAAAGGTTAGGCCTCATTAAGACTTGTCCAAGCGCTCGTCATAAAACGATCAAACTTTCTGACTTTAAAAAGTGAAATGGAACGAAACATTTGATTTTGTGTAAAAAAATATAATATTATTATGTCTTAGTTTATTGGCGACTAAAATTGGAACTTTTGTTTTTATATTCGTAATTTCGTATTCAGGTAAAGAGGGGTCACAATTTAATAAAGATAGCCAACTAAATTACTAAACTATCGTAAAAGTATGCAGGCCTGCTTATATAGAACTAACAAAAATATTTTCAAAAGGCTATAACTACATTTTTCTAATGTTATCCTATATATTAGCGTTTGTAATATATAAGATAACATTAGAAAAAACAAAACGTTTGCCCCTATTAAATAAGCACTGTAACTTAAACAGTGGGAGTAGGCTACTGATTGATCTATCCAAAATCAATAAATGTTTAAAGCTAAACAGCATGATGTAACCAATTTAAAAAAAATAATTTAAATTATACAATTTAAAACATTTTTTTACCTATAAATAAAGTCACCAGTGAACGAATTAAAGAAATACACACAAAACGAGCACTTTACTAAAATCACAAAAAAAGCGTTCCAAATACCTTGAACAGTAAGGATCTCGAACAACAATAGAAAGCATAGAAATGTCATGGATAGCCTACATTGGGTTCCCATAGCAACAGAAGATACTACAGCCATACTTCAACTGCCTGTCCCGTTCATATTTCGTTTTGGTGATGTATTTTATTGATGTGTGTAATCACGCACTCGTAAAGTGTAGTCAAGCCCTCGCCATGGCTTCGCCGCAAGATTTGAACTCGTGTACAACAAGTTTTCTATTTCCACCAAGGGTGATAACCCTTTAACCTTTATCAACATATGCAACTGTTTTTATCTCCTCACCGACAAAACATGAAAAATATTTCTATGTGCTAACATATAAACACCCCCCAAAAATATACAGAACCACATAAACATAATTAACTCCCAAGATAGGCGATAAATAAAAAAAAAACCTAGCTAGCGTCTCCTTAACCACGCCCATTTTTTTTTCTTCGCCCATTTTTTAAATTTTATTTATATATTCGCCTCTACTCCTTTCTGTGTCATAACTACCATGGTGAAATAGATAGTACTTATCTCCTCCTTGTGACCCCCCCGGGGTGGCAGTTCAAAGATCATAAAGGGGGGTAACAACCGAGCTCATCTCGGAAAAAAAATCTGCGAGGAAACAAGTTTATAAAAATGTATCTCAGTGGTAGATGGGTTGAATAAGTATTTATGATGGTCGTGACTTTAAGGGTAAGATTTTAGGGTGGGGAATTTTCAAAACTAGACTAGTCTATATAATATTATAGATTATAGACATTACTTGAAACTTGGCTTTTTTTTTTTGGAGACTATAAGTTAAGATGACCTAGCAACTTGTACGCTCCGATACCTAAGTATGAAATGAATTCAGTATGAAATGAATTCAGTATGAAATGAATGCAGTATGAAATGAATTCAGTATGAAATGAATGCAGTATGAAATGAATTCAGTATGAAATGAATTCAGTATGAAATGAATTCAGTATGAAATGAATGCAGTATGAAATAAATTCAGTATGAAATGAATTCAGTATGAAATGAATTCAGTATGAAATAAATTCAGTATGAAATGAATGCAGTATGAAATAAATTCAGTATGAAATGAATTCAGTATGAAATGAATTCAGTATGAAATGAATTCGGTATGAAATGAATTCAGTATGAAATGAATTCAGTATGAAATGAATGCAGTATGAAATGAATTCAGTATGAAATGAATTCAGTATGAAATGAATTCAGTATGAAATGAATGCAGTATGAAATAAATTCAGTATGAAATGAATTCAGTATGAAATGAATTTAGTATGAAATAAATTCAGTATGAAATGAATGCAGTATGAAATAAATTCAGTATGAAATGAATTCAGTATGAAATGAATTCAGTATGAAATGAATTCAGTATGAAATAAATTCAGTATGAAATGAATGCAGTATGAAATGAATTCAGTATGAAATGAATTCAGTATGAAATGAATTCAGTATGAAATGAATTCAGTATGAAATGAATTCAGTATGAAATGAATTCAGCAGTGCGTACCGGCACCTTTTTCAACGTGGGGAAAATTTTTTACTTTTCATGTATTTTAATGTTTATTATTCATTTATTATATTATTAATGTGTTAAAATTGAATTATTTTTAAATTGCGCGCAATAAGAATTAAAATATAAAATGCGAAACTACTTTAAAAGTTAGGCAATCCATCACTGAGTACCGGCACCTATTTTTTTACACAAAAAAAGCACTGGAATTCAGTATGAAATGAATTCAGTATGAAATGAATGCAGTATGAAATAAATTCAGTATGAAATGAATTCAGTATGAAATGAATTCAGTATGAAATAAATTCAGTATGAAATGAATGCAGTATGAAATAAATTCAGTATGAAATGAATTCAGTATGAAATGAATTCAGTATGAAATGAATTCGGTATGAAATGAATTCAGTATGAAATGAATTCAGTATGAAATGAATGCAGTATGAAATGAATTCAGTATGAAATGAATTCAGTATGAAATGAATTCAGTATGAAATGAATGCAGTATGAAATAAATTCAGTATGAAATGAATTCAGTATGAAATGAATTTAGTATGAAATAAATTCAGTATGAAATGAATGCAGTATGAAATAAATTCAGTATGAAATGAATTCAGTATGAAATGAATTCAGTATGAAATGAATTCAGTATGAAATAAATTCAGTATGAAATGAATGCAGTATGAAATGAATTCAGTATGAAATGAATTCAGTATGAAATGAATTCAGTATGAAATGAATTCAGTATGAAATGAATTCAGCAGTGCGTACCGGCACCTTTTTCAACGTGGGGAAAATTTTTTACTTTTCATGTATTTTAATGTTTATTATTCATTTATTATATGTGACCCGTTCCCACAAAAGGAGACATAAGTGGTTTTTTCAACATTTTAAGTTATATATATCGTTTGAAAGGGCATTGAATAGGCTTTATTTTAATACCAAATTTATTATTATACGTCAATATTTCATTTTTCTATGACACTTACTATCACTTAGAACTAGTCAGACAAAAAAACAAAAGTTTCGAGAAAAGGCGTTTTAAAGTTAATGCATTTGAAAATGTCTTAACTCTATAGCAACCAGATTCGTAATATCTATATTTACATACCAATCGAAAGGGCATTCAATTATCTTTTTAGTGGTGTATATACGATATTATTTTATAAAAAAACTGAACAAAAAATAATTAAAAATCACATCGCTCAAAGAATTTAACAGTGAAGCAATGCCGCTCTCCATTGTGTAAAATTTTCATAATATCGAAAACGGAAAGCCTAATTCTTTACCGCATTGTATCCCACTAGCCAATCAGCGAATTTGTATTGGAAAAATATGGTATCGTAACCAATGATCAATTTATAAACGAATTTTCATTGGATAGAAGGAAAGGAATTGTTTATCCCAAACTTCAGGCTTAAATATTTTCTGATTGGTTTCTATAAATAAATAGTGATCACAAAGAAATTTCCGAGAATCTGCCCTTTTCAATGATATATAATGTTATGGGGTTCTGTCAAGGTTAAGGTAGAAAACGATAGGTTAAATAAAGTCGAACTTTAGTGACCTTATGCTAAATTATAAATCACACGTTGATCAAAATAATTAATTACAATATTTTTAAGTAGAAAAAAATATAAAAAACATATAAATTATGATTTAGAAATGGATAACCTAGTATTTACAAAAATAAAAAAAAATTCACCTGAAAGACCCCCACAATACAAAAACGCATGTAGCACAAATTGGTATTTCCGACTTATGTCACCTTTCGTGAGAACGGGTCACATATTATTAATGTGTTAAAATTGAATTATTTTTAAATTGCGCGCAATAAGAATTAAAATATAAAATGCGAAACTACTTTAAAAGTTAGGCAATCCATCACTGAGTACCGGCACCTATTTTTTTACACAAAAAAAGCACTGGAATTCAGTATGAAATGAATTCAGTATGAAATGAATGCAGTATGAAATAAATTCAGTATGAAATGAATTCAGTATGAAATGAATTCAGTATGAAATAAATTCAGTATGAAATGAATGCAGTATGAAATAAATTCAGTATGAAATGAATTCAGTATGAAATGAATTCAGTATGAAATGAATTCAGTATGAAATAAATTCAGTATGAAATGAATGCAGTATGAAATGAATTCAGTATGAAATGAATTCAGTATGAAATGAATTCAGTATGAAATGAATTCAGTATGAAATGAATTCAGCAGTGCGTACCGGCACCTTTTTCAACGTGGGGAAAATTATTTACTTTTCATGTATTTTAATGTTTATTATTCATTTATTATATTATTAATGTGTTAAAATTGAATTATTTTTAAATTGCGCGCAATAAGAATTAAAATATAAAATGCGAAACTACTTTAAAAGTTATGCAATCCATCACTTAGTACCGGCACCTATTTTTTTACACAAAAAAAGCACTGGAATTCAGTATGAAATGAATTCAGTATGAAATGAATTCAGTATGAAATGAATTCAGTATGAAATGAAATCAGTATGAAATGAATTCAGTATGAAATGAATTAAGTATGAAATAAATTCAGTATGAAATGAATTAAGTATGAAATGAATTCAGTATGAAATGAAATCAGTATGAAATGAATTCAGTATTAAATGAATTAAGTATGAAATGAATTCAGTATGAAATGAATTCAGTATGAAATGAATACCGTATGAAATGAATTCTTTATGAAATGAATTTAGTATGAAATGAATTCAGTATTACTATTAATACTATTGATATAATTTAAAAAAAGAAGAAATTAAAACTTTAAGTATAGCTTCTTGGCAATCAAATGTATATAGGAATAATTCTGTACAACATATTTTTAGAGTGCATGGTGATGTGCTTTAGTGCAGGGGTCGGCAACCTTTTGCTTATTGTGTGCCAAACTAGGATATTTGAATCGTTTAGCGTGCCAACAGCGTGAAAGTCAAACTGCTTTACTATATTATTTTTATAAAGCAATTTATTTAGTGCCGTAGCAAGACCAAGACCAAGACCAAACGAAAAGTAGCGTAATAGAGACAATTTATTATTAAAGCGTTTTATATTTAATAAAAAATTAACATGTTTGTTATTATCATCTTTTTTAAAAAGCCTTTATAGCTAATACACAATTTCACTACTCAACTTACACATTTATACTTATCAACATTTGAATTTAGTTGTCAAGATATAATGTTAGTAATAGTATTTGGAATTATTTTTATTGTTTATATTGTAAATATAATTAACTTCTGGAGAAGGAAAACTCTTTATCATAAACCTCCACTGCCTGGTGGCTAAACCCATGCACGGGGAAGGGGGAGTTAACCCCAAAAACAAATCAGGAGCCAGAGTCCCTAAGGCAGTACGCTTTCTGCTCGTCACGTAGCATACTGGCAACTCCTGCGACGCAACTGATGACAAGCTGTATTGGCTACGCCTTTCCCTTGTCTACATCTGATGCGTGGAGGGAGGGGAACTGATGCATGGGCAACATCAGCCTCTCCTTAACACAATGCCCAGGCTTGCGCCCTGGAGATGACACTCCAGCTTTGCTAATTAGCGTCGACAAAACACGGAAAGCGGCAGTTACCGGCAATAAGCCATCTGCTGCAGAGGGCAGACCTCGTTCTATCGAAGAGGCTGGAAGAGCAGCGAAGAAATTTAAAGAACATATACTGGCCCTGACCAACTCCAACGGTTCGCTTTCAAGTGCCAGGGATGCGACAGAACCCAATTGGAGGTCCTCACAGGAACAGTTAATGCTGCGGGGCTGGAGATGTCACAGGAGCGCAAATCTAATTGTCTTCCGAGACTAAGGAGCCAAAGAAGAAGAAGAAGAAGAATAGCTATAAAGTGTTTGTAGTTTGATCTCAGCATTACTGAGATTTACGCTAAGCTATTATTTAAACTTTTGGCATGTGTTGGCACTACAAACTACAGTTAAGCGAAAGAGATACGTCTTAATCATACAAACTGGGTAGAAATTGTAATGTTTAAAAATGTACATATACATTCTTTAGTCATATAATATTTATATCATTTTCAACTATCTTTTGTAATTTGATCATTTTAGAGTTAGAAATTGTAAGCCATTAATTTTTTTTATAAGGAAACAAAAAAAGAAACATATTAGAAATATTAACGCAAAGAAAACGGGTTAATTATTTACCTTAAATCAAATTCTCCAAATTTGATGCTAGTGATACCAAACGAGTTAATTGTTTTAATATAACTAGTGTACATATGAAAATGCTCATCTATCTTAATTTGCCTTCAAGTACGGTAGATAAAGAGTTAAATGTTTTCAAATTGATTGCACGGAAAGATATGTCCATATGTTTTCACTTGCATTAGACAATATTCTTGGAGGTCTCTCGCGTAGGCCTACCACTGAAAATCGTTCTGCGTGCCGAGTTTGGCACGCGTGCCTTAGGTTGCCGACCCCTGCCTTAGTGCATCCTTTACGCTCTACTCCCCCAACTGCCATTGCGTTCAATTCAATGTTTTACTTTTTTTTTTAATAGTTATTTCGTTCCATGACCAGCTCTAAGATAAGCAAAGGGAAAATTGTGCATGGTGGGAGGGGAGGGGACGGCAGGAAAATGAAGAAACAAAAAACAGTAGCGGAGGGGGGACATTGCGCAAGGTTTTAGTGCAGGGTGTGGCGTCCAATATAGTGCGGTGGCGTATGCAGGTATGGAACAAAAATAAAATAATAGCAAAAAGAGAGAAAAAGAGGCGGAGAAAGAATTAGAGGAGAGAGTGGGGGGGGGGGGGGGGTTAGATAACTAATATAAGTTGTTTTTAAAAGACAGGAAATGGAGATTGACATATAGAAAGAATGCATACAAAACTAATACAATGTAATAGTTTAGCTTTATATGTTTTATTTCTTGCTTTACGTTGCGGATCCATTTTTTTTAAAGTTGATACTACTAGAGCTTATTTAGTCCTAAATGCACCATAGAAAGTTTCTTTTGCATAGGTCACACTCTAAGGATGTAGATTCAGGATTTAGCCAGTGCTTTACAGTGCTCTTGTATGGGGCAGTGGTTCCAAAACTTTACCATACAATTCTTTAGAACTAAAAAAAAATCTGGGCGAATTGATTGAAACCGATAATAGCTTTCAATTTTTCAATAGTGATAGTCCAATTTCCGAATATCGTTGACCATAATATTAAGACTTGGTAACTTGTAAAATAATGTATTGAAAGGTTTCGCGTAGCACCAATCAAAAGAATGTGTATTTAATAGTACCGTTAATAATAAAATAAAAAACTTAGTAAAGAAAAAGATCAAAAAAATTTTTCTAACATTTTTATTCAAGAGACAAGGGCGACTAGTCCTACTCTTGAATTTTTTTTTGTTAAGTTGGTAACGTCCCTTAGATCTTTTAAATTCTGTGATCAGAGGTCAGAAAATAAATTACATTCGGTTCCCATTAAAATTTAAATATTTATTTTGCTAAAATTTTAGACATATTTATTTTATACATATTTATTAATATTATATTATAAGTATATTATATTTATGTCTAGTAAAATGTTTCAATAACTATTTAAATATATTATTTCTACTTATTAGGCTATAGTATTGTCTAACAGTGGGCACGGTGGACGCGTCCAGCTGGCATACCGAATCTTGGTGGCTCTCGTTTGTACGATTCGCGGGCGCGCAGCAGGGGATTTTAGTTCGCCGGTGCACTCTTTTTAGCGTATCGGTGGTTTACCACTTTTGAAGATTCCTCTCCTGACTACTCATCAAAGAAAGAAACACCCAAAGGAGCTCAGTTAATAAATCTATAAATTAAATAATGTATTAAAAAGGGGTAATCAATATAGCCCAGTAGTTTAAATACTCATGTATGTCAGTCAGTATTCAATAAGGATTTGAAAATGCGCACCATGAAGTGTAATTTAAACAGAAAAATTTAAACAAAAAAAAATGTATTTTAGAGATTCGAGGTAAAAGATGTAGGTGAAAATTTGAATAGAATGTGTTGTCAAATGTGCCAAGTAGTTTCCACTCGTTGGCATGACGGAAAGTGGTTCAATTATTTTTCCAAATATTGGGTCGGTCGCCCGTCACTAGCAAAGAACGTTTAGCGAATTTAATTGAAGGATTTTTTTGTAACAGTTGAAATAAAGGGACCGTCAAATAATACGCTAAGGGCGACCATTTTAAATATATTTTTTTTAAATTTACAAACAACAAAATTTATAAAACTTTTTTTTTCTAAATTATTTGGTTGCATTTTTTTTCCTGCAAAACCTTAGACAACTCTTTTTTTTACTCCACCGACCCCCCCCCCCCCCCCCCCCCACAACCAAAAAAATATGTTACAAACTGACAGTATTTAGTGTCCGAGGCTATTATCTCGCAGAACCCTTGAATTCTAGCCAAAACCCATCTAAGGAACCGCAAAACCCATCTAGGGAATCGTTTGTCTATATATCTCCTAAATACATCACCCCCCCCCCCCCCCCCGGCCCGCAGCGGCTGTCCACTACTCCCACGTTGACGCAACATTATTTATGATGATGATAATATATGGATCGTGACCATCTGGTGGTAGAACCTGCCCAAAGGGGGGCGTCACCTCCCGATCCCCCCCACCTCCCCCCTCTCCCTCTCTCCAGGCCGACTCGCTATTGTTCGCTGATAACAACCTTTATCTTACAGTCACTAAAACGACATAATCATAGGATACCTCGGTTGAGATCAGTTATAGTTCGAGAGGCGAGCCACATGTTCTGGTAATTATATCTTTTTTTATTCCTTTTTATAGATGTTTTTGTTAATCCTTGTCAAAACATTGTAGCCCCCCCCTTCCCACACACACACACACACCTCCAACCCCCACAGGTCAGGTGAAGTTAGCGTTCACAAAGTTTCCGTTGCCACGGCATACAAGGAATTGTGCATTCCAAGTCCGGGGATGTCAGTACCAGCGTGTTAAAATCTCTGCTCTTGTATCTAGATTCGAAACCCCCAAGACATTCGGGATGAAAGTGCGATGCGCTTCCGCTGGGCTTAGGGGGGCTAGCGTACCCAATCTCTCTAGGGTTATATTCCTGGTGAAGGCATTTTCCCAGGGTCTGAGTAGTGAGTAAAGTGAGCGTTGGGCTGGTCAACCATTCCTTATTATGACGTGGACATGGAGACTTGTGAACGCTATTATAGCCGAAATAAATTATCCGGCGTTGTCCGAGACAGGTCATATCATATTTTACTTCCAATGAAAATAATATATTATATTCAATATTATAGTATTATACTATAAGCAACAAAATCATTTTGTTTTTGAAAATTCAATTATATAAATATTTCATATTTGACTTATTTCAACCCGATTCTTCGCACGGGTGAAGGAATGAGAAGTCTTAAATCTTGGCTTAAATATCTTTATCTACTATGTTACAGACGCTCCTTCTATGCAGAAGATAATTACATCATACGCAATGATGTTACATATAGTATGAGATTGAGTTTGAGTCTAGTCTTGCATTTAGATTTAAGTTTTCATGAGTAATGTTAAGTTTGTTCGATATCCCTGGTTTCTTCAGACAACCCATTCCATGCCGGGCTGCCCCTTCCATCCCCAGACAAACACACACACACACACACAAACACGCATTGAGTATTACAAATTAGATACAACACTGCGAATACTGGCGAGAACAAAACATGTATATCAAATAGCCTACCAGTATTGATAGCAAGGCAACAGATCGACACACACATTCACACAAAAACAAGTTGAGCTTTACATGTTAGATATAACAGTGCAATTACACAACTATAACAAGCAACAGCTGAAGATAACATCATGCACAGTGTTATGGTTGATCCAGGGGGAGGCTATGTTGCCTTCATGATTCGGGTCCTTACTGTACTGAACATATAACCAAGTCAACTCAGATGTTTAGAAAATTAAGAAGAAAACATAATTATTTATTTGTAGAAAAGAACGGACGAACAGCACATACTACAAGACGTCTGATATGTACGGCAACTAAAACAAAAGACTATCTCAGTTGAACACATAACACAGTCACTCACTGGCCCCCAACTAATGAAAAGTCAGGGTTATATCAGGGAGTAGAGGTGACGTACGTAACAAGTAACAACAGCAAGTAACATATTATACAACAGCACAAAGCAATCAATGAAAAAATGTACATGCATATAACCAGGATTCGTACAGAAATCGATGTATCATCGATTAAGTTGAGCTCTGGTGGGTGATAACACACGTGATATAACATTTGTGAAAGTCATAAAGCTTACAATATAAGCAGAGCCCACACAAGCCTATGTAGCGCCCCAGGGCAAAAGTTTCAGCGACGCCCCCTTGCGTACTGTAACTGCTTTGTTTAGGGGCTATATTTAGAATATATTTGCCGCCCCTATAAGTGTCGCCCCGGGGCGTATGCCCTCTCTGTCCCCCCCCCCCTTCCATATGAGGGCACTGAATATGAGTGTTAGGGTGAATACGTAGATGCGGTTGACAGTAAGAGACTGCTGACAGATCTCTTCGGCTTCGGTGATGACGGGACACAGTTTCCTGCATGTCCAACGGAGTGTGTAGTTACTCAGGAACGTGGATACCTGCCCATCGGAACACACTTTGTCCACAAATCACCGCTAATTAAATCTAGAAGCTTTGAATGTCTGCTATGGCTTGGCACAATATGTATTTCATTTGAGAGAACACAGCTTTTCTACACTCACACGGGATGCACACAGTCGAATGAAGTAAGAAACTATCTCTTTTAGATTAATAATTATCACGTTAATTCGTCTTAATAAGTTTGAAGTTAAAGATTATCTTGCGTCAGGCTTCCTTACACAAGGAAAAAAAAACATTCCGAGACGGTGTGTAAACATTGGAATCAAGCGAATTACCAAAGACTATAAAAGATTGTAAATTGTAAGATGGAACTCTTTCTCTATTTATAGAGCTGAATAAATAGTTGCTGCATGCGCTGCCTCCCATTTGATCTCAAGTCTTGCAGTATAAATAAATAAAAAAATCGATGTCACAGCTGTGGTGGGTTTCTCAGACTGTGTTAATCACATTAGTATTCGGCCGTGTCTACACATTGGAATTATGATTGGAATTGATGAGTAAAGTGAAATGGTGAAAGGGGGATAACGGTTTGAGACGCTTTGGTTGATTGGTTATTTAAACCTTAGCGACCTCATTAAAATACGCTGGTCATTGCCTGCGAATAGCTAACAACACATTGTTCAAGGGGATAGAAACATATTTCTATGTGGATAATATTTGTATAAAAGTTGGTAGGTAATGCATTGTGTAGTCTAAAGATGTATATTATATAGGCAGAGCTTTTGATGTATGTATAGAAGAGATGAAGAGTTAGATTTGTTCTTATTTTCTATGTTACAAACGCTCCATTTATATAATGACAATGAGGGTGATGTGTAGAGCTTGACTAGTCCATACCAACACAATCAGTATACTGAGTACGCTCCTTATTTAGAAGACTAGTTTGCGTACTACGCTAATGTGCAGATGAATTATAGCTTGGTAATTAGATACTTAGATTGATATATAGATATATACGTTAGATAGATATATAGGTTAATAAATGATTAAAAATACGTCGAAAGTCATAATTCATGGTTGCATGATAGATAGATTGATAGATAGATAGATAGATAGATAGATAGATAGATAGATAGATAGATAGATAGATAGATAGATAGATAGATAGATAGATAGATAGATAGATAGATAGATAGATAGATAGAAAGACGAACAGACAGACAGAAAGATATAAAGATAACTGGTAGATGAATGAATAGATAAATACAGCGATTGGTTCAGTACATTGATATATACATGGATAGGTAGATAGATAATGTAGATAATATATTATATCTATAGCAAGATATATAGATAAATGATACGATAAATATATAATATATACTTATAAATCGATAGATAGATAGATATTGGAAGTGTAAGTCGGATATAGTATTTTTTGTTTATGTTTATAAACACAGTTTCCCATTAACAGCACACCACTGTGTATTCTTTAACATATCAATGTTTGTCACAAGCACACAGCACACATTACTCACCACACGTACACACTTACACACATACACGACCCGTTACACACACGTGGGTAGCTGCCAATGACACTTATACTTATCAAAAAGCAAACTTTGTCTCAGCTAATTATACAGCCTCTAGCTATAACAGCCTTGCCATCATTTGCGTCATAGGGTTAAAATTACTAGCCTTGTTTTTTTTTTATATTTGTAACAAAATATATAGTATAGTACAGGCGTTGGCAACCTATGGCACGCGTGCCAGACTTGGCTCGCAGAGCAATTTCCAATAGTACGCGGAGGACCCATTAAAAAAAGGCAACTCAAGTCTCTTAATTCTACAATAAATTGTTTGGTAGAGCAGGATGACTTTTAGGCTGTTGGCACGCTGAATGAATTAGAAATCCTACTTTGGCACTTGGCACACTACTATCAAAAGGTTGCCGACCCCTGATATAGTATTCTATGGAGAAGTTAAAGATGTGTGTGTGTGTTTTCTCGACAGAGGGCTGGTTTGTCTATTTGTAAAGCTATCGAGTTTTAAAGCCTGATTAAAATAAAAAATACCAGTTCAGCAAGGGCGTCTCTCAACCCTGGTGGGGAAGTAGGGGGGGTGAAAGGAGTGCGACAAATTCTTTAAGAGTGATTGTGTGGCCAGGACCATGCCCAGGAGCGTTTTGTTTTCCCTTCAACTTCTGGCAGGTGAACCACAGAACAGGGTTGAGACTAGGGATGTTAAAACCGTTTTTTTTTTCCAAAACCGGTTTTCGGTTCTATGAAACCGGTTTAAAACCGGATTTCGGTTCCCCCCCCCCCTTACAATGTCACAAGTCACATGGAAAAGCCAAATGGGCGTAATTTTGTAGGTATATTTGTAGAATACTTCAAACTTAATTAGTGTTTGCAGGGCATTAAAGGGGTTGATTTGTGTGAATACAATTTGATTTTGTACTCTTTACCATACAATTCTTTAGAACTAAAAAAAATCTGGGCTAAATAATTAAAAACGATAATAGCTTTCAATGTTTCAATCAAATTACCCGATTATTATTGACCATAATATTATTAAGAAGCATTTGAAGAGGCAATGTCTATATGGTAACTTGTAAAATAATGTATTGAAAGGTTTTGCGCAGCACAAATCAAAAGAATGTGTATTTAATAGTGCCGTTAATAATAAAGCACAGACGCGGTGTCTAGCCGAATCGTTCAGGGTCACAGGGAAGGGCTAGTTTGCGTCTCTCCATTGCCTACATCAAAGGGCAGCGCACATCTAAAAGTAAATGATGAGCCGACAAGTAAAAAGATTCATGTTAATTGTAACTGTAACTTAACAAGCCATAGTTGGTATTTGGAAACACAAGAAACACAATACTTAAGACTAAATAGTGTTACCAAGGCATTTCAGGTATTGTTTTGTGCGAATCCAACATTATTTATTACAAATATTTCCATTAGAACCAACAAAAAAGGATCTTTTACTTGAAGTAATTATTAACTTCCAACCAACAAACCGAAATCCGGTTTGGAAAATCAAAACCGGTTTTGGGTTTCAAAACCGGAATCCGGTATTCCGGTTTTCGTTTAACATCCCTAGTTGAGACTACAAGGGAATGCTGTCTGTTGGAAAAACAAATAAAATAACGTTATCCGGATGGCCACACAATCCCCTATTTTGAGATCATTTCATCGTCTTTAAAACGCCTTTTATTTTAACAAAAAGAGCATTACATAGTGCAATACTATTGACACAAAATTAAGTTATTTCGTAGAGCGCTCCTTTGAATCCAACAACATGGAACAGTTTGCCTCAGACACAGATATAATTCTGAAGCAAACGAGTCCCATAGGGAGCCGGCTGGGCACTGTGCTTGCCCCATAATCCCCTCAAGTATGTCGTAGCCACGGACATTGGTGAACCCTGCTTCAACGGCCCTATGGATTAACTATTTTTGTCGGAAGGAATTCTTTTACTAAGAAGAGTTAAAAGACATTTCCTCTTTAATTGGTGCTTTGGTTCCTTCCCTACCTACAAACATCTGCAACTGAATTGTGGGAAAAGAGTTGCTTGAACATGTATTTCTACACGTATGCCATATCAATTCCTAGAAAAGTAACAATCATACATTTTTTAAAACAAATTAACATTGTAACTCTGGCCGCAATACGCGTTTAGGAGATTTAGATTTCGATGATAAGGTTGTTAACAAAAAATGAAATGTAATTGAAAAAAAAAATTGAAACAAAATACTAGGAAAATGGCAAAGTTCAAGTGCTCTGAAAATCTAGTTCTAAGTGAATTAAACAAAATATTTCAACTTTTCCACTTGATGTGAATTTCCCCAAAAATAGCGAACAATAAGGAACTTGATGTTATGGTATTTTGAGAGGATGGTTTTTATTTCAACAAACCCTTGAACGCGTGTCTACTTAATTCATCGTGTTAAAATGAAAACTAGTGAAAACAAAGGTCCGCTTTCCGACAGTTGCGGATGTATAGGGTTGGTGATGCACAGTTTCATTGGCCACGGTCGTACGAGGGCGATTGCGTGGCCATCAAAACGCTAGTCCACCCGCTTTGTTCCTCACCTTTCGCATCGCAAATGAAGGCAGGTATCCGTCAAAGCTGAATAGACTCCATACTATAATGCGTAAAAAAACAACAACGTACGAGCCCTCCGGCGTTCAGGGATGGACCAGGGAAGGAGGCACACCGAGGTCCTATCCGGACTTCCCCCACCCCTATAGGCTTGCCATGTAACATAGGTACGGTCTCCGCTGCCACATGCACTACATTACTTTTCCCCCCACTGCGGAATTCCCCTCGTATCATTATCGCGGTGGCTCGCCCGTAGACCTGCACTGTCGCCCGGTAGCACATATCCCATACTACAGGTATAGGCATCCAGGCACCAGGGCGGGTTTGAGGCGGACTCCTGCGCACATTGCTTCTTCCCCAAACCGTGGCGCTTCTTGTCGGACGCGCAGCAGGGGTTTTCTCCCTCATGCGTTCGCCCGCCGGTGTATTCTATGAACGTAAATTACACACTACGCTCGCCTTCGAGGCCGATGGGTACATAACTGAGTGTATTATAATTTTTGTCTAATGTTTATTTTTATAATTATCAGAAAGCCTACGCCTTTTTCTAAGTGGATTAGGCTGTTGTTGTATTTCCAGTAATTAGATCCACATAGTTTTGGTTTTCCTTTCACATGTATGGACTGGTTTACTAAAAATTAATTTTCACGATTTCTGCTTTTGTCATCAATATATATATAATTACCGTGAGTTTGTTTATATTTATATATATATCTATATAAATGTGTCCTTTATAGACGCCTAGGCCGTTTGACCAATCATCACAGAAATTAAATGTATAAATTGGAAACGTCCACAAAAATAAATTTTTATTATATAAACAATATTGCTTGATTCGTTAATTTTAAAAAAAATAAACTCAAACCTATTGATAATCACTGTATGTTAAAGTTCTAAACTGAGCGCCATTTCAGAATGATGTCCCTTTGAACGTTTATTTACTATGTTGAACGCGATACCTTATAGGGTTTTCCCTTTCTCACTGCAGGTGTTATTGTAATTATTTTTTTTCTCTCTGAACAAAACACATTTTAGTCATTCGTTTCTCCGTCATTTTGACGGGCATAACCACTAGTATCTATATATTTGTCCTCTATAGGCACCTAGGCCGTTTGAACGACCAGCACAAAAGTTAAATATAAACGTCTTCCAAAAGAAATGTGTATTATATAAACAATATTGCTTAATTCGTTAAGTTTTTTTATTAATTAACTTAGGCCTAGTACTAATCACCGTATGTTAAGGTTTTAAACTGAGCGACATTTCAGAATAATGTCCTTTTGAAATGCTTTCACTTTATGGTGTTTTTCGGGACTTGGTTTTCCCGTACTGCGAAATATTATTGTCAACTTTTTTTTATTATAAGCTTATACTTTTTTTTACATTTTGGTATTTGTGTCTGTTTTTACTCCCTTTCTATTAACTCGTACTGTCTGTCTGCTTGCTTGCTTGCTTGCATGCTTATAAAACTTTGAATCAATTTTTCGACCACTTCCTGTCGTCCAATCGAGCTGAAACTTGGGCAGCAGACTTGTTATGGCGACTAACAATATATTCTATCAAATTTTAAGTTTAAAAAACTTTATTATACTATAATTATGATTTTTTTGTAATTTAACAAACACTTCACAAATAAATGGTATATGGTTTGGTTTCACCTTGAAAATGCCGGTCCAACTTTTTATGGTTTTTGCGGGCCAAAGCTAGAAAAAAAGAAGAATGCGCTGAGATTTGACGTAATCAAACTTTGCGATCTAGCTTTGTGAATGAAGGGAACAAATTAATTCATGTTTACGTTCGTGTCGTGTTTTTTTCTAAAGCGTACAAATGTTCACGGAAATCAGAAACCGGTATTTTTTAAATAATACGGAATCGTTATAATTAGATGTATATTTTCAGACATCAATCAATTATTTAATTACATGATGGTAAGCTTAGTTTACAAAGAAAGGGAGTATAATATAAACTTTGTTTTTATGGGTTAGTTTTTATTTCTTTTTGATAGTATTCTTTTAATAAAATATTATTAATAAGAAGTCAGAAACTTGACAGCAACAATTCATTTGCATTTTTCAGGGCCAGCCGACCGTAAACAATGAAAAAATAAATAAATACCAAAACAAAACGTTTTCACTACATTTGTTATTGTAATATTGTTTGTTATTTTTTCTTTCTCTTTAAAAAAAAACACATTGTAATCATTCGTTAATCCGTCATTTTGACGGGCAAATCTCCTAGTTAATTAATATAGTCCCTTTGTCTCTTCTGACTTTATCAAGGCTGAGATAGCATGATGTGACGTACGGAGTGTGTTTGTACTGATGTGGTCAATGACGCGGCAAAGATGGCTTCAGAGATGGCAACGCTTCCGGTACTGCTCGTGATGATCTTATCAGTGTGTCGAGGTACAACCATGGTTGCGCTGTACTTGGACAGTGTTTTGTAGATTGTCAGCAAATATGAAATATGTATTTATATGCAGAAAGATAAAACAAAGGGAAAGAGAGGAACAAGAGGACGCATACAAAGGGATGAAAGTGAGAGAGAGAGAGGGAGGGAGATAGGGGGGGGAGGGAGGGAGGAATACTAAAACATTTTTATTGTAAAGGAGAGGAACATGGTGGCAGAGCAGCGTGATCGATCGGCGTACCAAAGGTCCTAGGTTCGAATCCTGGTCAAGGTTAGGATTTTGTCCCGGGACGGGAGGGTGTCCCTGAGTCTAACCAGATCTAAAGGGTGCCTGACCTTAGTTGAGGAAAAAGGAAATGTGTCTGTGCATGTCGCTGGCTACACAATCACCTAGTATGCCGTGGCCACAGAAAATGGTGAACGCTGCTCCACCGGCCCTATGATCAATTTGGGCCGACTGTACTATATTGTAAAGGCGTCGTATATATTTATGCTCATAAATTTATAGGTGTGGATCGGCCAGGGGTTTTTGTCTTTTTTTCAAATATATATTTTTTTATTTGTGGTTTCCAGACCTCAGTAATAATGTTTACTGACTCAAATTAATTATTTAAAATTGAAGTTTGATTACATCTTTTTTTGTGTTATTTTTGAATTCGCTGTTTGTTGCTTTTGTTATTGTTGTTGTTCATGTCGTTGTTATTTGTATATATTTTGCGTCACAAATTAAGTACAATTATTTTCGAAACTGAGACACTAGTCTATTAAAACATTCATTATTATAATGAGTTTAAACTTCCTTGCCACTCACCAACGCCTGAGTTCAAGTCTACACCATGTCCATTTCTTTTTACTACTTTACTTCTAACGTCTATTTACATTAACCATTGGCCATGTCTATATATAAATTATACCTTGCCCAAGTGGACTAGAGAGCTTCTTATCGCTAGAATTGAGACGGAGACACTTTTGTAAGTTTGGCGTGCTAACTAATGATGCAGATTAGAATTTGTATACCGCCACCACTCTTCATGTTTCGAACATTTAGCACGCATGCTCAGTGCGCTTTTCCTCACAATAACAATTTGTGGGTTTGATCCGAAAGTTGAAATGGAAATTATGGCACCCTTTTCGACGATGCCATCTTGCTTCCGGAAGTCAACACTATCTCATCGATTTCTGTTCTTGTGGCTCTTCTTGAGCAATGTTAGACTACGTTTTCTTGTCATGGTTTGGTGGAAGCGTATGGTTAGGACCTTGTCTGTCAATCAAAGATTTTACCTATTTCCTTGTAAGCATATTCCTAGTCGAACAAAGGGCCAACACAATGTGTCTCTAGCATACTCGGCTTTGAACGATTTTTTTTAGTTCTCCCCATGTCACACCTCCAGGGCGGGCTCGTCCATATAGGCAACCTAGGCAGTTGCCTAGGGCGCAAAATTTTTAGGGGCACATAATTGAGGATTTTTTTTTTCAAATTTGGGGATTTAAAAATATAAACTAAATTATAGTTTAGTACTTCTGTGCGCCACTAGCATAGGCAGACGAATTACTAGGTAATGAAAGGCGACGGGTATTTTATTTAAGTTGTCTTAGAAAATAGGAAAGTATGCCCTTACACTACTCAGTTTCACCCCGCCGAAGGCACTTTAAAGAGGTCGCAGAATTTGTTTTCGCCTAGGGCGTCGAAAACCCTAGAGCCGGTCCAGCACACCACACAGCCTTATCTCTTCTTCACATGGCCTTCTACAAGTTGTCTATGTTCTGCCACCCTTTTCTTTGGGTTCTATTGCCTGGTGAATTCTTCAGTTGGCTTTCTAAGAGTGTGGTCAATCCATCTCCATTTCAGTCTAGCTATTTGTTGGCTGATGGGGCTCTTGTTTTATCCTCTGCCATAAGTCTCGTTTTGTCATCTACCACAGTCAGGTCTTAATTGTTTTTCTTTTTATGCGGTTTATCTTGAGTATCTTCCTGGGGCATCTACTGCCAAAGGTATGGAGTATGGAGTCTATTGGTCAAAGTGTTAAAGTTTCTATAGTCTATATTTCTGAGCCATAGAACAAGACTGATTTGAAGTTTCTGTTAAATACTCCAAGTGTGTATGTTTTTGGAAATTAGCATAATCTTCTGTCTAGAAGTAACGTCTGTAAAACGTATAAGATATCTGAACAAAGCAAAATAAAAGCTTTTCGATTGAAAGTTATAATTAAACAACAAAAGAAAGTAAATTTACCATACACTATAAATCACGTGATCATATCCATCAATCAGTTCATGAGTTCAGATCCAAACTTGGAATTATGATTTTATGATCATGATAAATGACATATTCACCTTCTCAGATTAAGACTCGACCATACGGGAATATCATGGCCATACCAGTGGGGTTAGGGAAACGGGTCAGTTGTTTTTCAAAGCTTAGTTATATAGTCTGCGTGTGAACATTTTTACAATTGCCATAAAATACACCCAAAAATGTCAGCAAAAAGCTGAGTAAAAAAATAGAAGTCATTTTTTTTTGCTTAACTTCATAATTGAAAACGTTATCGGTTTTTTTCTCTTCCTCTCTGCTGTTCCTGGTTGTTGTTTTGGGGACGTGAATAGCTGCTGCCTGTGACATTGGATGGTTCGGCTCCATCTGTCAATACAAATGTCACTGCACTGACAAAAACTGCCACACAGACGGAGCTTGTGTCAACAATGCCACCTGTCAAAGTGGCTGGTTCGGGCCTGCTTGCCAGTACGGTAAAAAAAAATACATTTGTTTTCTAACAATAAACATAGGTTCCAAAGTAGTGCTGAACTTAAGGTTGCTATCCGTCCCGATATATCGGGACCGTCACCGTCATGGACTACTTGTCCCAACACCCCGACAAGAGTAAATTTTGTCCCGATTTTGCAAAAATACTGTTACGAGCTTGGCTCAAGTACTGAAGTAGTCCTAACGCCATCTCTCAACGCCATCTGTTAGCGCAACATATAAATGCAGCCTCACTTCGTTTTATTTATGTCAACAAGTTTATGTTGACCAAGGTCGTCTCACAGATGGCGTTGCATGTTGCGTACCCTGCCTGTATCGACGATGCAAGTACCTTCTAAATCTAGCGCCACCATTAGAGAGAATACCAGACTGACTTGCATGAAGTTTTATAAATACGTAAAAGGGAAAAAGACTTGCTGAAAAAAAGGTGAAATCTTTCCAAAAATTTGGTGTACCAACTACTTCTGCCTTAACAAGTTCCACGTCATAATAATATTGTGTTCTAAATAAAAAGAAATGATATTAAATAAATTGTGTACTTCATTTCTACACCCCCATCTCAGAGTGTCCTGACGAGGTTCTAGCTAGATATGGCAACCCCTAGCTGAACTGGACTTTCGATTTCAAATCTTTTGTGAAGACTACATGGGTTTTCTTTTTGTGGTAGCCATTATAACATATAGAGAACGTTAAGCAATTTACATCCACTTTTACTATTTCTAATTTATATTTATAAAGTTTAGTGCTATGTTTAGACTATTTTTGCCGCCCTTAGAAGTGTTGCCCCCGGGCATATGCCCCCTATCCCCGCCCCCCCATGTAAGGGCACTGTCTAGTTGAATTACAAAATTAAGACTTTTAATTTACAGCTACAGATGGATTTGTCAACTAAAAAGTTTTACATGCACAAAATATGCTAACATTTGGCCATAATAACCGAAAACTTATACATTCTTTTATAAAATAATACAAATAATAACTATGCAATACAAAGTATATTAAAGCTTATATTTTATTTTATTTATATATATTTTTTTATTTAATTTGTTTAAAAACTAGATTTTTACCTTTTTTTTTCCCCGCGCAATTCAGTCAATTTGGTCACCAATGCAAAATTTCAAATCTTCACTGATGATGAACAAAAGAATTTATTAGCAGACGACAATGATGAAACGTGCCACAAAAGTCTACGAGTGGCGATAATTACCTGGCAATCCAATTATGCGTTTTCTTGGATCAGACTAGTCACTGATAATGCCGCAGGTCAGTGTAACTATCTATCCATATCAACAAAATATCAATATATCGAACTATCTCTCATTGACTTAGTTCCTTTGGTTCCTTGTGGAACATAGGGCCTCCGCAACAGCTCTCCAGCGCACTCGATTTCGGGCAGCCTTTTTTTTAAAATTCACCCCATGAAAGGTTGCAGCTTGTTATTTCCTCCTCGCAGGAGCGTCTTTAGGTGGTCTTCGGGCGACCAGCACATCTTTTTCCCTGGGGGTTCCATTGCAGAGCCTGTAGAGTGATGTCCTGTGCGGTTGCCGCAGAGTGTGCCCAATCCACCGCCACTTTCGTCTCGCGATCTGCTGTTCGAAGGGATCTATCATTATAGATATTAGACTATCGTTCTTTCTTTTTGAAACTATTTATCTATCTATAATCTATACATATTTATTATTTCTATATATCTAAATTACGTAGATATGTTTTACTCTCCGCTCTATTTGGGAGAGATAGAGAAGGCAATATTCATTTTACTTTATTTATAGATCCATCTATATGTCTTTCTATCAATATGTCTATGTCTATGTATATGTCTATGTATATGTATATGTCAATGTCTATGTCTATGTCTATGTCTATGTATATGTATATGTATATGTATAATGTATATGTCTATGTATATGTTAGATTAACAAAAATTGTCATTGTACGGCGGCCGCGCGTTCGACTGGCGATCCGAGGGTTCTGTGTTCGAATCCTGGTGGAGGCTAGGATTTTTTTTCCCGGGTCTGGAGGGTGACCCTAAGTCTAACCAGAACTGATGGGTACCTGGCCTTAGTTGTGGTAAAGTAAAGGCGGCTGTGCATTGTGCGGGCCCTCACAATCACCTAGTATGCCGTGGCCACAGAGCCTGGTTAACGCTGCTTCACCGGTCCTATGATCAATTGGGCCCGAAGGATACTTTACTTTTCTTATATGTAGATATATCAATATATTTGTATCTATTAGTTTATTTATCTAAATATCTTTCTTAAGCCCAAAGAGTTTAAAATAAATAGATAAGTATATCAACAAGTCTAGGATCCACCAAAACTACGACGTACATAATACATACAACCTCCCAACACATACAGAATAGTCAAGAGAAGTGTTGTCTGCCCCCTTTTATCGGTGGTTATTGCCCTTGATTGTAGATATAGAACCAATTCCAATTTCACCAAATCTTCTATCCCACCAGACGTCAAATCCAATATAACGGTCCTTTTGAAGCCTTTCAAGGACACGGACAGCTGGTACTATAACCACGAGTACGTGTCGTGCGAGCACGAGACCAGGTACGTGGTGAACAAGAGGACCATCGACATCGTCTGCGAGCTCCAGGCATCCGTGCACGAGGTCATGCTCGAGGGACACGGGATCAAATCTCTGTGCTCTGTGTACATCAGCGAGGGTGAGTTCGCCGTTAGTTAAGGGGCGGTAGAGAAAATGACGGTTGTGGGTGGGATGGGAAAGGTGGAGTGCAAACATATGTAGGCCTATTTTTAGACACATATACATTAACATTGAGCTCTTATACACATACAAAAGTGATAACCTATGCACATAGTTTACATCCTATCTTATCTTCTTATCTTACATCGTCTTATCTTATGTTATATGTTACAGACGCTCCTTCCATAAGGAATGTAAATTGCGCATCACTTTATCCGTGGGTTGATTCTAGTCTTGCATTTTGATACGTTTTTAAGTTATTGGTTTTAATGATTTGCTTCAGGTAACCAATTTTATGTCTGGTTTCATTCGGCAAAAAAAAAAAAGAACTTATATGCTTTTGTTCTTGCATATGGAATAAGTAAATTGTTTTTTATCCATATGTCTTTCTGAGCATGTTGGCAAATGAAGTCTCTTAATTTGAAGTCAAAGCTAACAGAAGAAATACTGGTAATCGATAGCGAAAAAATCCAATATTAAAACAGCCCTTTAATTTTAATGTGTCCTTGAGACTATAATTTAGTATAATACAGGGTAATTTATAAAAAAAAATGAACCGCATTCATGCTTCAGTTCTTAAGAAACCTCTAAGTTTTTGATTGGCTGTCAAGTGACCTTTGACATCTATCGCAATACACCAGACACCTTACAGTTTTCTTCAGTCGATATCAGACAATGACCAGACCCGTGTATACTCGAGTTTCAGGTGGGACCAAAACAAACCAGAAACGGTCGAGGGTGGTGAGTACCTAGATAAGGGGGCGGCACACTTTTGATTATAGTGAATCAGTGAACCAAAGTAGGATTTCTAATTCATTCAGCGTGCCAATAGCCTTAAAGTCATCCTGCGCTAGCACTCAAATTTATTGTAGAAAAGTATTTTTTTTTTCTTTAGGGTCTTTAATGTGTCATTGAAAAATTCTCTGCGTGCCAAGTTTAGCACGCCTGCCATAGGTTGCCGACCACTAGCCAGGCTAAAACATATAAGCAGTTGAAGCTGTTTCACCATGGAGGTATATGGTCTGAAATTACTCTGACAGTGTAAGGAACACTTTACCGACGTTAATACTAAGGATAGCAATCCAATTTATAAAAGTTACTGTTTTTTTTGGTGGTTATTTTTTTTTCAGGTCGAAATCTAGTCTTAAAACAGCTAACGTAGCAATCTTTTTTGTTATTTACCTTTTTATTGTTGCTGTTTTAGGTGGAAAACTAGCTTTAAAACCGCTAACGCGGCAATCCAATTAATTAAATTAATTGTTTTATTGTTGTTGCTGTTGAGGTTCTTAGGTCGAAATCTGGCCTTAAAACAGCTAATGTGTCTATTAAATTTAGTTAATTTGATGTTTTTGATGTTTTTAGGCCGAAATTTGGCTTTAAAACAGCTAACGTGTCTATATGATTTATTTAATTTACTGTTTTGTTGGTGGTGTTTTCAGGTCGAAACCTGGCCCTAAAACAGCAAGCGTGGCAATCCAGCACCTACACTGAAGTGGACAAATCCAAAGCCGCCAACGCAGTGGATGGAAACACGGACGGAGACTACGATCACGGGAGCTGCACGCACACGGGGATGGAGGAGGTCCGAGGGAAGCCTTCGTGGCAGATCACCTTTTCGTTTCCGGTCATCATCCGTCGAACGGTCATCTACAACAGAGGTAACGACAAGGAAAGGGGAGGGGGTCGTGATAAGAAACAATTGAGTAGCTTAGGATGTTTCGACTGTTGACATAGCGTGGAATAGGGTTAAAAAACAGGGCGTGGACTGAGCGTATGCTTTATGACCATTGAAGTAGGACATCCACCAGCGTCTATCTATCTTATCTTATACATTACAGACGCTCCTTCTATGAAGAAGACTATTGCGTCCTACGCTCATCTGTGGTCCAAGTCTGGTCTTGCATCTTTATCAATGTTTTAAATGATGTTAATTAATGGTTTTCCTGATCTGTTCAGACAACCCATTCCATGCCCGAAAGCCACTCGGGAAGAAAGAGTACTTATAAACATTTGTTCTCGCATAAGGGATAGTTCATATCTGTTCTAATTCCACTGGGAAAACATTTAATACGTTTTTCAAATAATCATTTATAGAAAGCCCACAATTAGAACAAACTGAAATTTCAAAGTATTTCGGGATAGTAATAGTAAGTAAAGTACTTGTCGGACCAAACTGATCCATAAGGCCGGTGAAACAGCGTTCACCAGTTTTTGTGGCCAGGGCATACTAGGGGATTGTGTGGCCAGCATAATGCCCAGCCGCCATTAACTTACCCTAGATAATGTCAGTTGAGTTTGTAAGACTCAGTGACATCCCCACCCCCCAGAGCAGGCAAAAACAATCTTAACCTTCACCAGGATTCGAACCCAGAAATTTCGGTACGCCCGGCGAACGCAATACCGACTCAGCCACCATACTCCATTAAAAGATAGTAATAAACACATAAACATTTACTTGTAATAAACACATAAACATTTACTTGTAATAAACACATAAACATTTACTTGTAATAAACACATAAACATTTACTTGTAATAAACACATAAACATTTACTTGTAATAAACACATAAACATTTACTTGAAATAAACACATAAACATTTACTTGTAATAAACACATAAACATTTACTTGTAATAAACACATAAACATTTACTTGTAATAAACACATAAACATATACTTGTAATAAACACATAAACATTTACTTGTAATAAACACATAAACATTTACTTGTAATAAACACATAAACATTTACTTGTAATAAACACATAAACATTTACTTGTAATAAACATATAAACATTTACTTGTAATAAACACATAAACTTTTACTTGTAATAAACACATAAACATTTACTTGTAATAAACACATAAATATTTACTTGTAATAAACACATAAACATTTACTTGTAATAAACACATAAACATTTACTTGTAATAAACACATAAACATTTACTTGTAATAAACACATAAACGTTTACTTGGAATAAACACATAAACATTTACTTGTAATAAGCACATAAACATTTACTTGGAATAAACACATAAACATTCACTTGAAATAAACACATAAACCTTTACTTGTAATAAACACATAAACATTTACTTAAAATAAACACATAAACATTTACTTGTAATAAGCACATAAACATTTACTTGTAATAACACATAAACATTTACTTGTAATAAGCACATAAACATTTACTTGTAATAAACACATACACATTTACTTGTAATAAACACATAAACATTTACTTGTAATAAACACATAAACATTTACTTGGAATAAACACATAAACGTTTACTTGGAATAAACACATAAACGTTTACTTGTAATAACACATAAACATATACTTGTAATAAACACATAATCATTTACTTGCAATAAACACATAAACATTTACTTGTAATAAACACATAAACATTTACTTGTAATAAACACATAAACATTTACTTGTAATAAACACATAAACATTTACTTGTAATAAACACATAAACATTTACTTGGAATAAACACATAAACATTCACTTGAAATAAACACATAAACCTTTACTTGTAATAAACACATAAACATTTACTTGTAATAAACGCATAAACATTTACTTGTAATAAACGCATAAACATTTACTTGTAATAAACACATAAACATTTATTTGTAATAAGCACATAAACATTTACTTGTAATAAACACATAAACATTTACTTGTAATAAACACATAAACATTTACTTGTAATAAACACATACACATTTACTTGTAATAAACACATAAACATTTACTTGTAAAAAACACATAAACATTTACTTGTAATAAACACATAAACATTTACTTGTAATAAACACATAAACAATTACTTGTAATAAACACATAAACATTTACTTGTAATAAACGCATAAAAATGTACTTGTAATAAACGCATAAACATTTACTTGTAATAAGCACATAAACATTTACTTGTAATAAACACATAAACATTTACTTGTAATAAACACATAAACATTTACTTGTAATAAACACATAAATATTTACTTGTAATAAGCACATAAACATTTACTTGTAATAAGCACATAAACATTTACTTGTAATAAGCACATAAACATTTACTTGTAATGAACACATAAACATTTACTTGTAATAAACACATAAACATTTACTTGTAATAAGCACATAAACATTTACTTGTAATAAACACATAAACATTTACTTGTAATAAACACATAAACATTTACTTGTAATAAACACATAAACATTTACTTGTAATAAACACATAAACATTTACTTGTATAAAACACATAAACATTTACTTGTAATAAACACATAAACATTTACTTGTAATAAACAAATAAACATTTACTTGTAAAAAACACATAAACATTTACTTGTAATAAACACATAAACATTTACTTGTAATAAACACATAAACATTTACTTGTAATAAACACATAAACATTTACTTGGAATAAACACATAAAACATTTACTTGGAATAAACACATAAACATTTACTTGGAATAAACACGTAAACATTTACTTGGAATAAACACATAAACATTTACTTGGAATAAACACATAAACATTTACTTGGAATAAACACATAAACATTTATTTGCAATCCCCTTGATGATGGGAAACATTAAGTTTTATTAAAAACATCTTGCAACAATAGGCCTATCATAAAACTTATGATAAAACTAAAATGATACCTAAAATTATTTAGACCTAGACTTGAATATGTATGATCTGTATGAGATCCAATATATTCTAATGTTTTTTAAAGTAAGAAAGAAGCTGTAACAAATGTAGCATCATTAGTTTAAAAAAAAACTCTTCATAAATGACGATTCAATAGACATTTTGTTGTGATTATAAACTATAAACACTGTCACATTATTCACGGATTCAAATGTATTGTTAAAACCAGGAACTGAAATTTTGCATTTAATTTGTAATTCACGGAACTCGAAACTCTCAATGTGCTTCAGTGCTCTACATTGTCTTCCAATGGGCGCCCCTTTGGCTCCAATTGACTACACTAAGCTCTGGTGTGCTCCATTTTCCTCCAATTTAATGTCCCCACTTTGCTGCAAAGTGCTTTTTTTTGCTAAGATTTGCTCCATTGAGCATTAGTATGTTCGCTGAGCTCAACTAAACTCGACTCTGCGCAGTGCTTCAGTAAGCTCTAATGTGCTCAATCCCCCCCCCCTCCGCAATGAGCGTTAATGTGGCTCAACTGTGTGCTCCAATGTGCTCCAACGATCTCTGCAGTGCTTCGATGAGCTTTAATGTGGTTCAATGCGCTCCATTTGCTCTAATGCGCTCCAATGCACTCCACTGTACACTCATGTGCTCTGCAGTGCTCCAATGTGCTCTATATCCACTAATTAATTTACTTGAACAGCTAAAAACAAATGTTTCGTTGTACCTCTTCCCTAGTTACCTGTTGTCAGGATCGTCTGCAAGGATTCGAACTCAGAACCTTTACCCCTGGGGACGAGGTGGCTTACAGCTACGTTGACACTGATGCCGAGGCTATGGACAAGTACGCTGTCTTCTTCCTCAGGAACTCCCACGCCATTTCAAAGTTGAAGATTTCAGCGAAGAGGAGGTACACGGCTCAGGTCTTTTTAAATCTGTGCGAAGTGGAAGTTTTTGGTGGTAAGTGCGTCACTGGTAATCTAGCACGGTGGCCGAGCGGCAGCGCGTTCGACTGGTGATCCGAAGGTCCTGGGTTCGAACCCTGGTGGTAACTAGGATTTTTTTCCCCAGGACTTGTCCATGAGTCTGTCCAGCTCTGATGGGAACCTGGCATTAGTTGTGGTAACGTACATGCGGCTGGGCATTGTGCTGGGCACACATCCCCTAGTATGTCTTGTCCACAGAAACTGGTGAATGATACTTCACCAGCCCTATGTTTAGTTTGGTCCGAATGGTACTTTACTTTTACGAAACTAGCAATCACACAATATAATATTATTATATAATAATTGGTTAACATAATATAAAATAACATGATTTAATATAAAATAACATGATAACATAATATTATGTTATTATATACACAGAGAGATATATATATAAATAGATAGATACATAGAAATATAGATATAGATATTTAGAGATATAGATATAGATTGAGTCCTTTGACTCAAAACAAAAAGGTACCCACAGACTACACTAACCTGTATATGTTAAATATCATAAATTATTATGGTTATTATTTTTGTTTAGATTGTTGTTGTTTTATTAATTCGCTCCTTTACCACCATTAGTCTAAAGAAAACATTGGTATAAATTCGAATACAATTTTCGAATGTGTTTGCATGCCAAAATGTGCCATGTTATTTTGTTACTTTGTGTATTTATAACAAGAAACCTTCCCTCAAAACATAATACATTTTTATGTAGGTAATAATACCATTAAGCTCATCCCTCTAAACACACACACGCACACATCACCGCCAGAGCTAAGTATATAGGCCTAACATTATGCATTGCTTTTATTAGAATCGTCAGATAAAGATTAACTTCAAAGTTTGAGCACCATCAGTTCAGCTTATGAAAATAACAACACACCCACTATATAATTTTAAAGTGGACACGTGTGCGGATTAGGTCAGCCATGGGCATGACGTAGACACCCGTGTGTCAACGTGTCAAAGCGTTACTTCTCAGTGTGTGTTTATTTGCCCTTTGGCAACATCTGTGGGCAGATATCGGCAAACACTCAGTAGATTGTATAAATCCTTGGAGTATAATGGGAAATATAATTAGCAGTCGTCCATATATTACACCCCTAACAAAACAGTTGTATTCCAATCTCCCTTTTATCACCACTGTACCTTGTGGACCTTTTTATTGTAACTTCTCCCTTCATGCGTACAAATGAATTCGTTATTCTAACTCCCCCCCCCCCCCCCCTCGGCGCCACCCACAGATTAAAACAAAAATGTGTCAACATTTTTTTTTCATAGTCATGTTTTATTAACTATTGTGACAATAGAATAATAATATATAACAATTTACAACAAGTTGTAGTCATTCGTTTCTCCGTCATTGTGACGTGCATTAAAACTAGTAATAAATTTGTGTTTGTTTCGAATACTGAATCAATATCTAAACTATATATAAAGTACACTGACTGTGTAAGGTATGATTACCATTGGTTAATTTAAAGAAACGCGACTTTATTGTCTTATTTTGTAAGTGTTATATGTTATTTAAAGTAAGTAAGTAAATTGCGTGGTCAGCACAATGCCGAGCCGCCTGTACTTTTCCCGAATCAAAGTCAGGGCCCAACAGATGTGAGTAGACTCAGGGACACCACACAGATCGGATAACTAGGATTCACCAGGATTCGAACCCAGGACCTTCGGTACGCCAGCCGAAAGCGCTGCCTCTCGGTCACCTTGCCACCGCCCCTTTTGTTAGTTAATGCATGTCTGGTTGTTACCCCAGGCAACGCCGGGTAATTTAGCTAGTAATTTATAAATAGAACTATAGGCCTAATATGTTCAAAACAGAAACTTATACTAATTTCAAGAAATAAAAATATTTCAATCAGACATGGAAGATGTTTAACTTTTTTTATTTTTAATCTGAATCGAAATTTAGAATTTCGTTATTATACCAATTATAACACAACAGTCTCGAATGCCGTTTGCAACCATTAAAACGAAATTGCGAACAATCGAGACGTCTTTGTTTTGCATAGATCTATTTACGCCACAACAAAAATAATCAATATACATACGCATTCAAAGTAGTGCAGGCGCGTGAACGAGGCACGTGACTCGTTGCTGAGAAATTAACTAAGCTTATGTTCAAATCTAATGTATGAGTTAGGGTTAGGATTAGCCAGTTTTCTGTATGATTTTGTGAGAGTTTTAATTGTTTAAGATATGTTTAAAATGCAGTGGCGTAGCTAGGGGAGGGGGAGGGGGGTCCAAAATCGAAAGTACACCCAAAGGCCCCCAAAGGAGTATCCGAATTGTTTTTTCTCATGTCATAATGTCGAATGTCAAAATCCAGGGGCCCCTAAGGAGGCCAAGCCCCCCGGGCCCCCATTTCTTTTGCAACGGCACTGTTAAAATTGTGAAAACGTACGCATCTCACGTTGAGATCCCTCCTGGTTCGTATCAGTGGCGAAATCTCCTAAAGCCAACCACACACTCCACCATCAGTTTTGTACGTAATATATGAATGGCCTCCTAGGTGTTGTTGTTTTACTTACAAACCGATTAGTCGGGTTTAAAGAGCTTAAACATTGGATTACTCATGCACTTATCATCGTATTGCCACAGTAGCGCTTTTGTTGTATTCAATTTATTTCAAAACCTTTTACCCTTTCAATTATGTTTTCAATGAATGAAGCATTTTCCAATGTTTATTAAATGTAATTTAGCGGTAGGTGTTGCTATTGTAGAAATACAATGTAAGCTAAAGTGCTGGTATGATGGAGTTATAAACAGCTTTATTGAAATACGAAACATGGGAGGAAATATGTAAAAGTAAAGTATTTCGTTGGACCAAACTGATCCATAGTGCCAGGTGAAGCAGCGTTTACCAGTTTCTGTGGCCACGGCATACTAGGGGATTGAAGTGCCCTCACATAGGGGAGGGCAGAGGAGGGCATATGTCCAGGGGCGACACTTACAGGGGGGCGGCAACTGTAGCAAATATAGCAAATATAGCACACGCAGATACAGTATGCAAAGGGGCGACGCTAAAACTTTTGCCGTGGGGCGCTACATAAGCTTATAAGGGGATTGTGTTGCCAGCACTAGGCACATACTCCTTAACTTTAGACTCAGGGACACCCTCCAGACCAAGTGAAAACATCCTAGCCTGCACTTGGATTCGAACGCGCTGCCGCTCGTCCACCGTGCACCCAAAAATGGGAGAGTTTGATCTATATTTACATAAACAAATCTAAGCGAAATAGTCCTAGCATAGTCAAGTGCGGCTTGATTACGTATAGAGTCTATATACATGGTTGGATCACATACACAGCCTTTTCCCCTAATAAAATTCAGCCTTTATAGAAACTATTGTGTATGTTCCGGAAATAGCCAAGTTTATGCAGATTGCAAATCACGCCTTTAGATTGACCAACCAGTCATTATAAGTGGCCGCAGAGGATTCTTGTTGACGCATCCTCGTGCGACGAAGCACATACATGCCTCGGGAGACTGTTTATTATCGTATGTACCAAGGATCGGCAAATTAAGACACGCGTGTCAGACTTGACACGCAGAGCAATTTACAATGACACGCTCAAGTCCCACTAAAAAAGCAATTGAAGCCTCTTCTACAAGAAATTTAGTGCAAAGAGAGGGTATGACTTTTAAGATGTTGGCACGCTGAATGAATTAGAAATCCTACTATGCCGATCCCTCCCCTCAAAGCCGTGTTACATAATTAAACCGATACATTGCCAATGTATATTTACATCTCTCTAATGAAAGGGTGAAATGAAAACAGAAAAAAAAAAAAAATAATAATACTACAAATAATTGAATCATGAAATGAAACTAATGCTCTGTGTAACAGATTGGCAGTGTCCTCCGGGAAGGTATGGGCTCGACTGTGAGCAGGCGTGCAATTGCGCAGACGTGTCGGAGCAATGCTTAGTCAACACTGGGGTGTGTCATTATGGCTGCGCGGCTGGCTACCAGGGTGAAGGATGTCGTGAAGGTAAACAAGCTAGACACCTGCATGATCTGCATGCAACTGTTGAATGTAAGCCATTTTTAGTTTTATAGTAGATCTAGATCTATTTACGTTTGCAACATGTTGTTTTTTTAAGTTAGACCCTTTGGACAGTTTATACTCAAAACAAGACTAAGACTTGAATACTACGGGAGTGATAACAATCTATAATGAAGTGATAGCTAGGGATTGTGCAGACTATGCAATGCACAACAACCCGTTGGTAAATCGATGGAGGAAGTGTGGCGGCTTCTGGCATCCGGCGGATCCAAGGAAAATTCCGCAGTAAATAAAACTGGGATCTGTCTACGTGTGTCCTAACCACTCATTCGTATTCTATCCCATAACCTCAACCTTGGGTTATATAAAACCTCATCAGATGTTTCGTTAAGTATAGTCTAGCCGTCGCACGATGCTCCTTCTGATGTTGTACAGATCTTCCCACACCTAAAATGTTGCATAGTTTTCCACCACACATTTGCCGGTATACATACACTTTCGGATCTTTCCATACATTCAAAGATTGCACAGATCCTTTCACACTTTCTTATGTTGCATAGATCTTATCAAACTTTCGAATTTTCAACATATCTTCCTACACATTGGAATGCTGCAAAAGATCTTGCATTGTCGGGTGTTCAATAAATATCTCGACACTTTATGATATTTCAAAGATCTCCCCGAAACTTTCTAGTGTTTTACAGATCTTTTTACGCATTCAAAAGCTCCATAGAACTTTAAACACATTCGGCTGTTGGCTAGATCTTCTCACACAACGGGATGTTCTATAGATTTTCCACACATTCGGATGCTGCAGATATCTTCGTACAAATTAGGATGTTCTATATACCTTTCCCACACATTTTTATTTTCCATAAGTAGCGGACGCTGACAAAAAAGTAGGTTATTAAAAAAACAGGCCAGAAGATCTTGAGAATATCCTGGCCAAAAACTATATCAAATGAGGACCTACGTGAGATGACAGGAGTAGTCCCGCTAGCAGAGAGAGATGGAGATTGCTGGCACCCGTACGTCTACAGAAAATCTACTGGCTCCCTCCCCAGGACAGCCCTGAGATGGACCCCCCCCAACTCCCTGGAAAACGCACGTAAGGAAGACCAAAGGAAACATGAAGAAGAACTGTGGAAAGAGACTTGAAAGCTAGAGGCCTGAACATAGAAACAGCCCCGAGAGCTGCAACAGAAGGAGACAAATGAAGGTTTTTGGCCTTTGCCTCAAGCGCCAACCGGCACGGAGAGGATTGAGAGAGAGTGAGAGTTATATTATAAAGACAAACGCATGACTTTTAAGTAATCATACAATGTGACTGCATGCAGTATTACTTTTGTCTTGCATGGGCCCAGAATGTGATCCAGGCCACTGGGGCTTGAACTGCAGCCATACATGCCACCCAGGGTGTCAGAATTCCTCGTGCGACAAAGTCACTGGACAGTGTAACGGGGGGTGCTCCAATGGTTACATTCAGCCGGACTGTCTTCAAGGTGAGTCTGTTACCGTTTTAAAAACAACAATTGTCACTGAACTTTTCTTCGCTGACTGTTGATGAATTTTATTCTGTGGGGTGTCGGTATCCTTTTGATAGTCTTAAAGATTTATTGTCCTGTGCTGTGAAATCTCCATATATCAATCAATCAATCAATTTCCTTTAAGTCTTCCATTAGACATAGGAATTTAGAATGAAGTCATCTCAATCTTAGTTTTAGGATGTGTAGAAGGCAACCTACGAAGAACAATTTTATTCGCTGACTTATGCCTTTTGTATGCCTCCGTCTTTGGTTGTACATTTTACTTATATTTACTTTATCTATTATTTCACCTGTTAATCTGTATTTACTTTATCTATTATTTCACCTGTTAATCTGTATTTACTTTATCTATTACAAGCTACATTGCCCGGCGTTGCCCGGGTGAAAAAAAAAGGACTGTCTGGGGTGCAGATAACACATTTATAAACTACACTTACTGAATACTTTGAGAAAATTAAATAAATATTGTAATAGGGTAAAAAAAAATAGTCAAATATTTTTATTTAACAATATCTATATTGCCTATAGATTTACAATGTCTTATTTTGTTTTTAAAAGTTTGAAAAATTAATTGTCGAAAAAAAAAAAGTATAGCCTAACTGGAGAATCGAACCCTGGTCGCCAGTATAGAAGTCCACTACGTTTACCACTGAGCTATCGAAGACACATGTCCGATGTGAAAAATTATTAGACGATATATTGGGCTAGGCCTAGATAGGTCAGTGACACACGTGTTTTCAAATTGACCAATGGGGATCCTCGCGGGGCTTAACACTGTCTTTTTATATATATAGATTTCACCTGTTAATCTGTATTTACTTTATCTATTATTTCACCTGTTAATCTGTATTTACTTTATCTATTATTTCACCTGTTAATCTGTATTTACTTTATCTATTATTTCACCTGTTAATCTGTATTTACTTTATCTATTATTTCACCTGTTAATCTGTATTTACTTTATCTATTATTTCACCTGTTAATCTGTATTTACTTTATCTATTATTTCACCTGTTAATCTGTATTTACTTTATCTATTATTTCACCTGTTAATCTGTATTTACTTTATCTATTATTTCACCTGGTAATCTGTATTTACTTTATCTATTATTTCACCTGTTAATCTATATTTACTTTATCTATTATTTCACCTGTTAATCTGTATTTACTTTATCTATTATTTCACCTGTTAATCTGTATTAGTGACTATGTCTATCCGTCTATTTACCTTCCCCCTCCCCCTTTTTTCTTCTTCTTTATTATACTGTGAAGACTCCTTTAGACGAGGAAAACGTCCACAATTGTACGTGATTTTATGACGAATGCTCATGGGATAACAATTTGTGCATTAACAATTTATAACTACGAAAGTCAGAAACAGTTGACGGAGCTTCATTGAAGGTCCAACTTTTCAGTGAAAATTTGAAAGTTCGCTTTAGAGGGGGCAGTGGTGGAGGCTTGGTCCACCATCTTTCTTCTTATGTCCCATTGTGTTGGTGTTGTTAGTATGTGTGTGTTGGTGTTGTTAGTGTGTGTGTGTGTTGGTGTTGTTAGTGTGTGTGTTGGAGTTGTTCTTTTTCGCATACCACTTGAATCATTGGGGGATGGAATGCAAGTTAGTTATGTATGTCATCACGCGATGGTTAGCAGGTCCATAACAAATGAGTCCTGATGTGTTAATCACTTTGGCTCTCTGTGTGTCTAGCACCCCACGCCCCCCCCCCCCATCGCACGCACACACACGCACGCATCGCCCTACCCAAATAGCCATAAGAGTTAAGAGCAACACACAAATGACGATACTGTTGAAAAAAAAAATTTAAGCATTCACAGCAGACTCGTAAACAAAACTTGTAGATAACTCGGGCCGGCTGGTCCAGCGGTTAGATCACCCGACTGTAAACCTACACGTCGCGGGATCTATCCCAGGCCGTCGACCGATCCCTGACTCCCTGCAGGAGTTTTGGGCCTAGTGGGTGTAAAAATCTTCTATCTAGACTCTAGAAGGGACGTCTGTAAAACTTATAAGGGCACATCATGATATTGTTTTTTTAATGTTGGACCCCTTCCGATATAAGTCTTGAAAGAAACAAATTGACTTCGCTCTCTTCTCTTCCTCCCCCCCCCCCACGTGACAGCCGAGTCAATTTCTCAGTCTCCACATTCCCTTTGCTAGGAAGTACGAAGTTGCCTCTTGTTTCCATTTTTTTAATTTGACGACACTGTTAACGGATAGGTGTAATGAAGACCCCGGGTTCAAATATGTGTGGAAGGCTAGAATTAATTGTTTAATCCGGATATTGAGGGTCTACCCGGGTCTATTCATATTTAATGGAACCCTGACAGTAGTTTAGGCAAAGTTGAATGTGCCTGGGCAATGACCTAGTATTCCTGTGTTAAATGAAACTTCTGAACGCCGTTTCAATTGCCCTATGAATCAAATTGGTCCTTTTTTTAAAAAAAAGTAAAAATTACCATCGGATCATACTGATCCTGGGCCGGTGAAGTATCCTTCTAAACACCTTCCAGACTTGGGAACAAATGCTTCCCTTTACCAGGATTCGAACCCAGTACCTTCGGCACGCCAGTCGAACGTGCTGGCTCGGCCACAGTGTCCTTTAGGATAATTTTAACCCTTACAGTCCCGGGCGCGTATATAGCGGAACTGAAGGCAGCATAGATAGAAGTAGGTCGGTACTGGAAGGGTTAACTGTATTTTAATGTATGATAAAAGAGTTTTGGGCCCACACACAAATCAACTGGCGCTAATATCAATTTAGTTGCAAGTAAAATTAATTACACAGTCAATATTATTTTGCTATTTTATTACTTAGCCAGTACATTGTGGCATGCAACGGGATAGTTTGCCAGCACAATACACTGCTGCATTTATTTCTCCCAACTAACACCTAGTATCCATCAGCGCTGGGTAGACTCAGGTATACCCCGAGAGCATCAAGCACAGCGCTGGGTAGACTCAGGTATACCCCGAGAGCATCAAACGCAGCGCTGGGTAGACTCAGGTATACCCCGAGAACATCAAGCACAGCGCTGGGTAGACTCAGGTATACCCCGAGAGCATCAAGCACAGCGCTGGGTAGACTCAGGTATACCCCGAGAGCATCAAGCACAGCATTTTTTAATATAGCAACTGAATATATCAGCCCTCCCGAACTGACATACTGCGAAGCTCAGCCCCCTCCCCACCTCTGCCTATCTCGGCTCTCTCGCTCTCGAACAAACACACCCAAATTTTATCCCCAGATACAAACATCTTATCAGATCAGAAAAAGTTGCTGTCCTACGTTTGTCCACATCCAATGTCCACCAAGGTTCGGGCGTGGATTGCAGTCTCTAAATTTCCATGCTTGGCTTTCAAAACTAATTCTATATTAATCCGGCGTGACAGCGGCAAACCTTCAAAAAACAAAACAAACCCCTAACCTTAGTTGATATTTTTACTTTAAGTAAGACTTGACCCTATTGCCATTCCCAGTTACCACGGCGCGCTATTAAGTTATTATAAGCACTCATAACTATCACTTAGCTGACAACTCCCATATCCCCCACCCAACCCATAAAAATAGGTTGGTATGTAGTTTGCACTTGTCTATATTTAAAAGTTCGCATTTTCTCCTCTTTTTTATTCTTCGTTTTAATAGCTTGAGCACTCCATGTATATATAGCTCACTGGTGGAGTGTCAGCACTCCATGTATATATAGCTCACTGGTGGAGTGTCATATATGTTTCGAATTTTAAAAAAATTAACCGGGTGTAATTTAAATGGAAATTATTCCTTTCTATGTTTTTGATTTGATTAAAAGTAATATAATTAGAAAGGTGGAGAAGAAGAAAAAAAGTAACCAAACAAATTTATTTTTAATACATCGACGACGGCAGCGTCTCTCCGTCCATAGAATCGTTGATGCAGGGAAATAAAGAAAAAGTTAACTAGGTCTATAATCTATGGTATATAATATGATATGTCTCGCATAAGGATGTTAAAACGAAAACGGAATTCCGCACAAAGTATTTCCTTAACATTAAATGCCTTGCAAACACTATATGTCTAATTTGTCATAGGCGACTCATAGTCTTTGCATTGTTTTTTAATTCTAAATATTGCTTGCGATACACAGACAACAATAAACGCAGATGTTAACGAGTCAGCAACACCATTCGTATGATCCACTAGGCTTTCCTCACAGACGCTCCAAGTAACGAACTGACAAACATACCAAAAAAAACGTTCTGTAGCGCTTTGTGTGTGTGTGTGTTTGTGTGAATGGTAAAAACATCAAGCCAAATATAACGTTATAATTAACATAAATCTTCGGCTCATCCTTTTGATGTAGACAATGAAGACGCACAACTAAGTTCTTCCTTTGACCCTGAACAATTCGGTTAATACAATATGTCATAAAGATAAGACTGAAGTTTATTCAAATATTTTAGTAGAATATAAAAACGGTATTAACATCCCTGGTCTCGCATAGGCCCGGCAGATTCGGTATGATGAGCTGACCTTGACATAAAAATTAGCCCCTGTCGCAACCCTCAAAGGTCGCCCCTGGTATATATATGTAGGGACCTACCATTTTGTTTATATTATATACATTGAACATTCCATTCTCACTTCCCTCCCGAAAGCTCGTAACAGAGTTGACGAGAGCAGTGGTAGGTCACGTGGTCTCCTCGTTCGACTCATCTCACACAAGGACAGCCATTATCGCAGAGTACGCTACACACATTCCGTGCGCGACACGCCCTCTCCGTAATGAGAGTAGCTTCCCCCTTTTCATCGCAGCAATTGCCAACTTTTAAAAACACCCACTTTGAAAAGAATTAGTTTATCTCCCTTTGCAGTGTTGCATTTTTGTTTATTTGCTTTTATCCATGCCGTCAAAGTCTAGGATGATGGGGAGGTGGGGGTGTGTGTAATAGAGCATTTGCAATAGGCGTGGCTTAGGTTTCTAGGTCACGTAACAATTTAAATAGAAGCCATGATGGTGACTTCGTGGAAAAAAAATGGTTCTTTACCATGTCTATTTTACACCCAAAAAGTAAAGAATTTGTTTCCATAAATCTTGATATTTAACTGTGACAGTGCCGTTGCTAGGGATTTGGGGGCCCGGAGGGCTTGGCCTCTTTAGGGGCCCCTGCATTTTGACATTCGACATTATGACATGAGAAAAAAACTATTGGGACAATCCGTTGATTTTTAATGGTTAAAATTTTAGCTTTGAATGTTAATTTTCATCGCATGACAGTGTTTTATATATTTTTACGTCATATTGTTGAAATGATGATATTTGAAAACAAAATCTTCTAAAGCCTATTAGTAATACGGCTGCCATTGTTCACCACTACACAAAGTAAACCAAAAAAAACACGTGCGCTTTTTGTCACGTGATTGCAAATGCTCTAAAGTCCATGGTCGAGGGAGATTCAATTAGATAAATTGCTACTTCTAGGGTTTCGGCGTTGGAAAAGGTGCCATGACAAAACCTCATATATTACGAAAACATTTTTTAAAAAAAGGGGGGTGGGTATTGGATTTGAACGATTTTGCGAACGGATTTTTACTGAAAAAAAGTGTGAGTCTCAATTAATTGTGCTTAATGTATTGGTTTAGATGGCCTTTCCTTAAAAGGCTTTTCGGATTGACTAATTAAAAAACTTAATTTTTAATTAATGGGAAGTAAATTAGCCTAACGTTTGATTCAGACTAAATGCTCTTGACATTAGTCCTGCTAAAAAAAATCGGCACTAAAAACATTTCCATGTTTGATTTATTTCAATTCTGTTTCTGGAAATTAATATAATTAGTTCCTCTTGTTATATTTTAACAATTATCTTCATGCAGTATTCATTTCAATGAAATCTTAAAGTTCTGTTATAGTATAAACATAAATTTGTGCGTCAGCAGACAGGAAATTTTATAAGAAATCATAAATAGTAAAACAAATGCCAATAGTGAAATATCTTTTAAAGGGCCGTCCATTTGGGACGTCACACGATTGCGGTCAAGCCACAAAAAAGTCATATCCACCTTCCCGTGATCAATATTACACCAGAAAACTCTGTACCTCCCCTCCCGTCTTCCCACATAAAGAAGAAAAACACAATGCAACCGATTTCAGATTTTAAAACGCGTATGCTTTAAGTCAGTTTTAGGAGGGCACTGTGTCCGAGAACAGCGCTTTCGGCTGGCGTGTCGAAGGTCCTGGATTCGAATCCTTGTGAGGGCTAGGATTTTTTCCTCCCGGACTGGATAGTGTCCCTGAGTCTACCCAGCTCTGATGGGTACCTGAAATTAGTTGTGGTAATGTAACGGCGGCTAGGCATTGTGCTGGCCACACACATCCCATAGTGTTCTCCTTTTACAGAAACTGGTGAATGCTGCTTTACCAGCCTTATTATTAATTTGGTCTGACGGAATACTTTACTATTGTCATCGCAATATGTATTACGTTATAAATTGACTTTCGGTCGAGGCCGAAGCAGAAACCGAAAGTTTAACTACACCTTCGGCCGAAACAAAAACCGAAAGATAAACCGAAATCGCCAAAGAAAAGATGTAAAAAGACTGCACATTTGTGTGTAATATTAACTAGTTTATGGGTACTCTATTTAAGTAAACCATAGAACATGTCATAGGCCTATATAGGCTACAGTTGTATATACATGTATTTTATATAATTAAATTTTAATTTTTTCCTGCTTTCGCTCTCCACCGTACACAATTTTTATCCTCCCCCCCCCCCCACCTTTCTCTATCAGCTCTTCTCTTGCTCTATTCCCAGTATTTACCACCACTTTTCTCTCCCTGACGCCATGGATAGCCACAACTATAAAACATTACAATATACACACTTTAACGTCATTACTTAAACCTGTTTAAGAGGAAACTTCATCTAACGATGCAAATTATATTTTTTTTTTATGTGCAGTGACATGACATGGCTGCAGCGTACTACCCTCACACTAGTCTCACATCGTTAATAATCATTGCAACCACTCCCAAACCCTAGAAAGTGGACGTAATTTATGGACGCCCCTAGATCCGCCCATTCCCCACTTAAGTCTAAAAACAGTACAGACGCGGGTCATGAGTATTCGAATAAAGGAAGTGACGTCAAACATCAAAGAACAACATCAGACTTGTCACTGAACTACATACTTGATAAAGTTACTTTGTGGTTTCTTTGACATGTATTAAAAAATGTATTTTAATCACGCGCTCTTGAATAATGACAAGGCGGAATAATCCCCCCCCCCCCCGTATTGTTTGCTAGATTGTTGGGTGTCTACTGACTCGCCAGTAGATTGGCGAAAATGTGTTGGATACACATCGACTCACACTCCACATGCCACTCCTAGTATTTAAAAATGAAATGATGACCCCCTGAAAACCATTTGTAGACCCCTGGACAACAATGAGAAGGACACCGCTTGAAACAGAGCTGTCGTATGAAAGTGTATAGACTAAACTATATGGACTGCAATATAGACAGAGCTGTCGTATGAAAGTGTATAGACTAAACTATATGGACTGCAATATAGACAGAGCTGTCGTATGAAAGTGTATAGACTAAACTATATGGACTGCAATATAGACAGAGCTGTCGTATGAAAGTGTATAGACTAAACTATATGGACTGCAATATAGACGGAGCTGTCGTATGAAAGTGTATAGACTAAACTATATGGACTGCAATATAGACAGAGCTGTCGTATGAAAGTGTATAGACTAAACTATATGGACTGCATTTCTTAGAAAACCATGCTAGGTCGGTCTGCTTGAGAAACAATTAAACAACCTTAAAAAAAATGTTTTTCGTATACATCCTGTAAATCCAAATTTGTTCATGCATTTGCCTTGCGAAGATTTCGCTCTTCAGCACTCACAACGGAAAACACACAAAGATAAAGCGAAACTAATAGACTAATAGATTCATTTTTTTTTAAATAAGGAGAAATCACTAGTATATAAGTCAACCGGGTTCATTTTGGGATTTAAACATGAGTTCAATAAGGATTTTAAAGCACGCACCAAAAAGTGTAATGAAATTCAGAAAAAAAAACATTTGTTTTCTGTTCGGTTTGAGTTTGGGGAATAAAGTTGAAAACTTGATAGAATGTGTTGTCAAATGAAGCACGGCTATGTGCCAAGTTTCAGCTAGATGGAAAGTGGGTCAATGAGCCTTCTGAAAAATCGGGTCGTTCGGAACAAGCATAGAAAGAACTATAGAAAGTTCTGCGAAGCATATCAAAGATTTAATGATGCCATTTGACAACCAAAAGTTTTCAATAAGTATAAGCTCATGTTATAAGTAAAGTTTTTTGTGACCGGAGTCGTCAACCTTTTGTGTACCAAAGTTGGACTTCTAATTCATTCAGCGAAAAAGTCAACTTGCCGTTCCCTTGTAGAAGAGACTTGAAATTGTCCTTTTAGGATTCTTCCGCGTGCCATTGAAAATCGCACTGCGTGCCACAATGACTAGTACGCGTACCGTAGGTTTCCTGCCGCTGGACTAGACTTTTTGCGACCCTTTCTGAGAATACAATAGTAAGTCTACTTGAGACAAAAACAAAGAGTAAGTTTCAAATACATCTGTAAATAAATGGAGAGAAATAATTTAACAAAAATATGATGATTGTTTTACAATTTAAAATTCTGTTTGTTTGTTCTAAGAGTTGCTATCTCGTACCAAAGACTATAATAAGATGGACTCCTTGCTCTATTTTTAGAGCGTATTTGTTCTTTTTCCATGCGCATCCAATAACGCTGTCTTAAATGACTTCTATGCTCCTACGTTTGCATTAAAGGTCAGCTGTATACTTTCGATTTAAATTTTAATTTTTCATTGAGAAAATCATAGCGATTAAATAAAACGGAAGTGCGCAGTACAAAAGGGAATCGGGAATTCCGAATAGAAGTCATTCGAGTCATCCAATAGCAGAAATATTAAAGCAAGCGGTCCAGCTTATTATAGTAGTCTTTGCTCGTACATAGATGTCTATATCTTTCCAGCATAGTTTTCTAGCATGTCTGTCGGGTTAGATAAAAACATTGACATTCGACGTGCAGTTGACCCTTTTTTACGACATGGCATAATTATGTAACGAGCCGAAATAGCAGGTCATCATTAGCACATGGACCGTTTTGAGTGTTTTTTGGAGTGTGTTTATGCTGCTAGATGGTGGTGATAATATAATCAGCTTTAAACAAACACTCTGTGCGACTCAATTAGAGGTGGGCTATTTATTTAGGCTAAAGTTACTGCTGACGTTATTATAAGTATAAGTGCACCTCACTGCATACTTAGTGCATACAATGATGATAAGTAGATACTAGATAAACGGATATATATATATATTCATACATACATAGATAGATAGATGGATACACAGATAGATAAATGGGTGTATAGATGCAAGAATTAATGGATCGGTGGATACATGAGTGAGTCGACACACGGTGGCGGCGAACAGCGTACCGAAGGTCCTGGGTTCGAGTCCTGGTGAAGGCTAGGATTTTTTTCAGGGGTGTCCCTGAGTCTACCCACCTCTGCCGGGTAGGCCCACATGACATTAGTTGGGGTAAACTGGTAAAGTAAAGGCGGCTATGCATTGTGATTGTGCTGGCCACACAATCACCTTGTATGCCATGGCCACTAGGATCAATTTGGTCCGACGGGATACTTTACTTTACTTCGATACGCGGTGTATGAAGTGTATGAATGAAGGAATGATTGAAATATTGAAATAAACGATTGGATGGACGAATCGATGGAGCACTATATATATATATATATAGGCTGTATATCATATATCAGACTATTTCCTTTAACAGAATGTCCAGAAGGCACATGGGGACTCAACTGCTCCAGCCAGTGTCATGTCAACTGTCAGTACGGGTCATGTGACAGGTTCAACGGAGACTGTGACAGCGGCTGCGTGTGGGGTTTCCAGTCTATAGCATGCAATGAAAGTAAGTACGACCTTGCCTACAACCAGAGCATTATTTCATTACTAGTAGTTATGCCCGTCAAAATGACTTAGAAATAAACGATTACAATGTGTTTTGTTAACAGAGAAAATAACAAACAGTATTACAATAAAAACTATAGATCTAGTGAGAACGTATCTTTCGGTATTTAGTTTTTGTTCTTTTGTTAATGTCTACTGGCCCTGTAATATGCATACAAATTATTGTTGTCAAGCTTGTATATAACCAGGGCATTATTTCATTATAAACAATCATCCAGGTTTCACTTTTTTAATACTAAAAACTAAGCCAATAAAACAAATTCGAGGTTTTTTAATTAATACAAACAGTCTTGTTTATGCACAGTAATGTTTCCGGTCTTAAACAAAACTGCAATGAATTATATTGAAAACTGTATGATGCGAATTTAACTTTTATGCTATAGGACTATAGGCTATTATTATAATAAAGCTACTTTGCAAATTATCCTTTATTAAGCAAAGCGGAATAACTCTTGGTATTCACAATAAAATGCATTGTCGAATGGGAGAAGCTATGATTATCTCCCATGAAAGTCAATGTGTTAGTTTGACATCTTTCATTATTTTTTTTTTATTTATTATGCCACACAATCCACTTATGAATTTGCCTCCAAAACATGTTTTTTGTTTGTTTGTTTGTTGGCAGCATGCGTGCATTTTCTAATAATCACAAATTAAAATTGCTTCAAATGATTTTTTTTTTATATTTTGTTATTGCTATTCCAGTCACCAAATAATAACTAAATAGGGCACAAACAGATAAGGAAAGTTTCATAGGCATAATATTGACTAAAGTTTGAGGAAGTTTGATAATATTGACTAAAGTTTGAGGAAGTTTGATAATATTGACTAAAGTTTGGGAAAGTTTGATAATATTGACTAAAGTTTGGGAAAGTTTGATAATATTGACTAAAGTTTGGGAAAGCTGGATCGTATTGACTAAAGTTTGGGAAAGTTTGATAGTATTGACTAAAGTTTGGGAAAGTTTGATAATATTGAGTAAAGTTTGGGAAAGTTTGATAATATTGAGTAAAGTTTGGGAAAGTTTGATAGTATTGACTAAAGTTTGACAAAAGTTAGACAGTATTCACTAAAGTTTGAGGAAGATTGAGAGTATTGACTAAAGTTTGGGAAAGTTTGATAGTATTGACTAAAGTTTGGGAAAGTTTGATAATATTGACTAAAGTTTGGGAAAGTTTGATAATATTGACTAAAGTTTGGGAAAGCTGGATCGTATTGACTAAAGTTTGGGAAAGTTTGATAGTATTGACTAAAGTTTGGGAAAGTTTGATAATATTGACTAAAGTTTGAGAAAGTTTGATAATATTGACTAAAGTTTGAGAAAGTTTGATAGTATTGACTAAAGTTTGGGAAAGTTTGATAATACTGACTAAAGTTTCGGAAAGTTTGATAATATTGACTAAAGTTTGGGAAAGTTTGATAATATTGATTAAAGTTTGGGAAAGTTGAATAGTATGGACGAAAGTTTGGGAAAGTTTGATAATATTGACTAAATTTTGGGAAAGTTGGATAATATTGACTAAAGTTTGGGAAAGTTTGATAATATTGACTAAATTTTGGGAAAGTTGGATAATATTGACTAAAGTTTGGGAAAGTTGGATAATATTGACTAAAGTTTGGGAAAGTTTGATAGTATTGACTAATATATCTTTTATAAAAAGTAACACCATAAGACAAAGAGAAATATAATGATACAATTTATTACTATTATTTGTGCATTAAAATGTTGATGATAATGTAAAAAGATGAACAATTCATTTGATACACAAGAGACTGTGACTAGTGCTGGGTGATGACATTGTGCGTTGACTCAATTTCCACAACCATTGATGAAAGAACAGGGGTGGGGGAGGGGCGTACGGAAGGGGGCGTAATTCCATGTTGTCACCAATTAAATTATAAGCGATGACATTTTGACGAGGGGGCGGGGAGTTAAGGGTGTGCGCTGACCTCTTGGACAATTTTGGTTGTATGGGGGGTGCGGCTCATTAACTTGATGGTTCTAGTCTTCGAAGGACTCGCTCGAGCGACCGATGCTGCACGCGACTTGGCAGGGTATACCAGGTAGCGGGTCTTGTGATGTGGAGCAGTTTTTAGCCAGGGAGCAGTAGAGCAAGCACGGGTCCCCGAAGAACGGCGGGAAGATTTGCGCCTCGGTCAGGTAGACGTTGTAGAGGACGACGACGAGGAGAGCCAGCAGAGCTGTCAGTGTCAGGCGGTTCATTGTTTGTTGTTGTTCTTTAGACAGTGGTCACCGCGTGGACAAAAGTCAGTAGAGCTGTGAACAAAGAAAAAAAAAAAACAGGTACTGTGGTGTATTCAAACTGCTATTGAGATAGTGATTGTGCACATGTGCTCTGCCTGACAAGACCCATTCAACTGTTGCGATTTTGTTGGCGTTTTTGTTTCGTTTTGTTATATACGACATGCACAATCTGTACATGCTTATAGTGAGCGCATTTCACCTTTATAAAGGCTTTGGGCGTAACGTTTTGGTCATTAGTATGTACAATCAGTCTGTGACGTTTTTTTCTTGTTGTTGTGGTTTTAGTCACATGTATTTGGTGTAGGACAAACAACAAGCAGAAATCACCGCCTTTCTACCGCTTTCTCCCTCTCTTTCTCTCATCCTCTTTCTCTAACATTTTGTCGTCCACTTTCTCTTCTGCTCTCTCTCTCTCTTTGTTTTATTTTCGTCTTTCTCTCGCTTACTTTTCTCTCTTTTCCTCTTTCACTCTTTCTGTCTCTTTTATTGCCATCCTTTTCTCTCTCTCTCTCTCTTCCCCTCCCACCCCCTCTCTTTCACTCTCTCTCTTCCCCTCCCACCCCCTCTCTCTCTCTCTCTCTCTCTCTCTCTCTCTCACATGCTCATATTTACACCCTTTTTAGCACCTGTACATTTACACATATATTTTGTCCACATGAAAAATGTCAGGTCATTTTTCTGTCATGTTAACACGAAGTAACACCAGTGACAACGTTACGACGTAACACCAGTGACAATGTTACGAAGTAACACCAGTGACAACGTTACGACGTAACACCAGTGACAACGTTAAGACGTAACACCAGTGACAACGTTACGACGTAACACCAGTGACAACGTTACGACGTAACACGAGTGACAACGTTACGACGTAACACCAGTGACAACGTTACGACGTAACACGAGTGACAACGTTACGACGTAACACCAGTGACAACGTTACGACGTAACACGAGTGACAACGTTACGACGTAACACCATTGACAACGTTACGACGTAACACCAGTGACAACGTTACGACGTAACACCAGTGACAACGTTACGACGTAACACCAGTGACAACGTTACGACGTAACACCAGTGACAACGTTACGACGTAACACCAGTGACAACGTTACGACGTAACACCAGTGACAACGTTACGACGTAACACCAGTGACAACGTTACGACGTAACACCAGTGACAACGTTACGACGTAACACCAGTGACAACGTTACGACGTAACACCAGTGACAACGTTACGACGTAACACCAGGGACAACGTTACGACGTAACACCAGTGACAACGTTACGACGTAACACCAGGGACAACGTTACGAAGTAACACCAGGGACAACGTTACGACGTAACACCAGGGACAACGTTACGACGTAACACCAGGGACAACGTTACGACGTAACACCAGGGACAACGTTACGAAGTAACACCAGGGACAACGTTACGACGTAACACCAGGGACAACGTTACGAAGTAACACCAGGGACAACGTTACGACGTAACACCAGTGACAACGTTACGAAGTAACACCAGTGACAACGTTACGAAGTCACACCAGTGACAACGTTACGAAGTAACACCAGTGACAACGTTACGAAGTAACACCAGTGACAACGTTACGAAGTAACACCAGTGACAACGTTACGAAGTAACACCAGTGACAACGTTACGAAGTAACACCAGTGACAACGTTACGAAGTAACACCAGTGACAACGTTACGAAGTAACACCAGTGACAATGTTACGCGGTTAGCTTTTCCTCTCTCCTTTGACAAGACTTTTTTAATGGCTCCCCCCCCCCTTTTTTTCCCCCTATCCGTTACCTATTTCCCTCATTAAATACAACAGTTAGTGTGTCTATATCCCTTTCCATGAATTTATTTTGTCCAGAATAGAAAACCTTAAACTATTTTTTTTCTAACGTCTGGGTGATTCTTAATGGGTAAAGTGTTATAGCGCAGCATTTTCCAAATTGGCATAAAACAAATAGATTATTTTTTAAAAAAAAGCATAAAAAAAAAAAAAGAAAGCTGTTGAAAAGTCATTTTCGTTGTACTAGCGATAGATCTAGAAAAGTATATTTCCACCCTGGCAGACATTTTGAAAAGACCAATCCCCCCCCCCTCCAACCCCTCTCCCTTTCCAAGAATGTCATATATACCAACATGGCGGCTAAATTAATTGGCACAGGGAACAACTGGAAGAATATTGTACAAAGAAATGAATCAGGCCAACAAACAAGACAACATAAAGTCCCCCCCCCCCCACAAAGAACAATGCACTATATTCCAGTTGAGAACAGGACATATAGCACTCAACTCACACCTAAATAGAATAAACCCAACTCAACCACCTGACTGCAGACATTGCCCTTGCCCACAAGAAGCTGTGGACCACTTCCTGTTTGAATTCCCTGAGCCTCAGATACAATCTGCTCCCCCCTCAACCTACCATTACCAACACACTATAAAGCAATATGGAAGAACTGAAAAAAACATAATCAATATATTTGTCTGGCATTGACTGCAAGAGAGCAAACAGCTCTGTAGACTGGCTAACAGAATAAGAACACCAACATGCCCCCTCCCCCCGACAACACCACTAAACTCCTCGCATATACTCGTTTCACCCAATAATTACTATTACGGTTGTATTAATTATAAACCTATGCACAAATAACCTCACAACCCCGAGGGCTGTATTACACGTAAAACACTCTGTTATGAATATTCTATAATAATCTAATCTCTATATATAAAGTAAACTTGTGTGTGTTCTTCTTCTTCTTTAGGTGCCAACTCTGGAACAGACATCGGCGGTCATGACTCTCCATTCTTTAATGTTGTTAGCTTTTTGCAGAAAGTTATTATTACTTATGTTGTTGTTCGTGGCCCATTCGTTCAGGCTTTCTTCATATGTTAGCCTTTGTCTTCCTCTGTCTCTCTTACCAGATATTTTCCCACACAAAGCCAGTCTTTCAATACCATTTTTCCTATAGATGTGTCCTAGAAATTTCATCTGTCTATTCCTAATGGTGTTAATGTGTGTGTTCAACCAATCATATTAGTTAATTAAAAGACACGTGACCTTATTGTCTCATATTAAACGCTTGTGATTTCACTTCGGACATGCGTCTTCGCTAACTAAATTAATAACGTATCGGACTGCAATGCGGGCGGCCCGGGTTCGATTCTCCAGTTCGTCTATACGTTTTTTCTTCAATATTTTTTATTTCAATTAATATTACTTTAAAAAAAAAAGATTGTAAATTTACGAGCAACTGCGGGCACTTTAGATTTTCGTTAAATAAAAAGACTTGCCTATTTTTTTACCCGATTACAATATTTATTTTAAATTACATTCCTAAAAGTCTTCAGTAAATAAATTAAAAAATATTATTATATTTATATCTTTCTGTTCATTGTAGTTTATTAAAAAAATGTATCCGTGGCTTATACAGGCCTGTTTTATTTCGCCCACGGGCAACACCGGGTAATTTTGCTTGTCTATATATATTGATGTAAAAGCAGTAGCGTAACTAGGGTCATCTGCGCCCGGTGACATGACACAAAGTCTGCACCCCTTCTCGGACCAACAGAGTCTGGGGGCTCATTGAACCCCCTAGAACATTTTGAAATTTTACGGTTTATGTTATTCATTTTCGAAGCATCTGGTATTTTAATGAAATGGAATACAGACTAGTCTAATAATTCTCTATATGATTGTAAACAATGTATTTGAAAAAAAATATACTCTATGCTCTGGAATAGACATAGTCTACAACAAATTGATCCTCCTTGATTTGACTGTCACAAACTCGTCAATCACGTTGTCAAAATTAATATTCTCAAGTGTTTCTCTTTCGATGCTAAGGCGTGCAAGATCACTCTGACCAGGGGTCGGCAACCTTGTGCTAATTGTGTGCCAAACTAGGATTTCTAAACCATTCAGCGTGCCAATAGCCTAAAAGTCGACCTGCTTTATTATACTTTTTTTTTTTTTGCTTTTTTTTTATAAGACAATTTAACTCCGTGGCAAGACCAAGGCCAATAGCAAAGGATAGTTATGAAAAAAACAAACGGTAAAGCTTTTATATTGAATAACAATAATTAACGCATTTGTGATTATCAACCTTTTTATTTGCCAAAAAAATAATATTACCTACCAAACGTTCACATTTTTGTTAATGATTTTGTAAACATCATTTGGTTGTCCAGATAAGGATCTAGCAACTGATAATGATTATGATAGTTTATTCTTAGTTTAACTGAGATTGTCTTTGCTCAATGCTGAACATTACCGTAAACATAGTATAGTAGAGCGGAATTCATACGCAATAATCATATGAACTGGGTAGTTAATGTAATGTTTAAAAAATGTGCATGAAATGTTCTAGTCATATAGATCTAATATTTATTTAATTTTCAACTACATTTTACAATTTGGTCATTATAAAGTTATAACTTGTAGGCCATTTAGTCTATTATAAAAGAAAAATAAGAAACACAATATTAGAAATAATAGCATAAATAAAACGGGCTAATTATCTCCCTTTAATTCAAATAAAGTTTCTAATTTTGATTTAGTATTGATGCCAAACAAGTTATGTTTTGTAATATAACAAATATTACTGACTAATTATTATTCTTTTTTGTTGTAGATCCAGCATTATGGTATTCATTAGAATATTACCTGCATTAATTGTTTGTCCATTTAACCCACTTGATTTAACCCGTCCTTGTAAATGCGTTCAACTAACTGAAATGTGTCGCTCTGTCATTCAGAAACATCGTCTTCAACGGTCAGTTTTCCTCATTAAGAACTGGAAAATGTTTGTTTTTTCATCACTAAAAAAAACACCTCTTGGAAGTATCTCGCGTGCCATTGAAAATCGCTCTGCGTGCCAAATTTGGCACGCGTGCCCTAGGTTGCCGAACCCTGACTCAGACGATATTGTCTCATTGAATTAAATAAGACAAAATAAGTTTGCTGAAGGACCGCTCACAGCTTGCAAATGAAACAGCAATCGTTAGAAGTATTTGCAGTGAAATGCGCATATTCGGAAATACGTCATCTCCAAATGAAACAACAAAACCAAGAAGATCCAAAGTTACCGGTAGAACTTCAGTCCGGGCACTGAGCAGCATTTTGCAGTCTCCGATTGCTGTGCACAATTCGTGACCATTGACGTCAGTGTCGTATAAAATTTTGCAATTTTAACGAAGTGTATCTCAGCGAAAAGAGTTTTGACGTCTAGTAAAAATCCGAATTTGGTGCTTAGCTTTTATAGACGTAAAAACCGTATTAATATCTCCTGAGTCTATCAATCATAACACGTGCAATTTCTTCTTCTGCAGAAAGTCCCGCATCTCTTGCTAATTCTCCAGGCATCCTCCTTTGTCATCTAATCCTTCGGTCAACCTCGATTCCCCAAGTTGTGCATCTGGTTTTTCCATTGTCTATCGCAACCTGGCTCAAATTATCACGAATATTGACAAGTTCTTGCTCTAGCGATTCAAGATCAGATGCTGCTTCCTTGAAATTCATAGTTGGATCCTGCAACCGTTTCTTGACACGACCAATTTTCCCAAGTATGATGTTCCAGAAATGTAACAAAACTATGAAGTTAAAGTTTAATATACCTGCCAGCAAAGTTTCTACATCACTTCTGGTGTCAGGCGTCATAGTTGCATCTTCTGATAATTTTTCCAACAGCCCTACTAGTTCATCTAGTCCTTCATAAATAGCTTTAACAGCTTCTGATCGTGCACTCCAGCGTGTTTCAGACTCCCTCTTCACTGTGAATGGCACAACTCTTTTTAATTCTACCCAACGAGTTGTTGAACGAGAGAAAAACAAATATATACTTTCAACTGTTCCAAAAAATGTGATAACAATTGAATCCTGTTTAGCTGAGTGTACTCATGCTAAGTATATTCGACTCGATATTATCCAACCTGTATAATTGTTAAAACCAGATGCCACTTTCAGTATATGAAGAATAATATTTGAACCCGAACTGATCTTTGTTTTAAAAAAAACGCCATCAGCAATCCTACATTGTGGATGTGTCATTTGTTGTATGAGTAGAATGGCGCCCCCTAATGCTCAATAGGGGCGCCAAAATCATGCTTGCCAACTGGTTTGTAATGAAGATATTTGTGGAGCTCCAAAATTCTATCTTGCAAACGTATTTGGGATACATTAGTTTACATCAAAATAAAATTAAATAATTTTAATACTCATTTTGGCGCCCCCTAACGTGGTGCCCCGGGGAGATATGTCCCCCCTGCCCCTCCCTAGCTACGCCACTGTGTAAAAGTAAAGGACGTAGTACTCACCTATACGATGTTTCGGAATGTTCTTAGAACGGTGTGTCTCGTCTTCGCTTCAATCAGCAAGTGTCGTACCTTTCCTCAAAACTCAGTACCCTTTATATATAGGCCTAGACACACTTTCTCCGTTTGAAAAAAAAAAACACAACAACCAATAAATCATAAAAATGTCTTATACATTTGATTCATTCAATTTCATAAACACGCAAAACAATACAAAAATATTCATTCTTCATTAGAGCAATTTTTTTTGTTTTGTTTTTTCATTGGATTTAACATGACAGTGTTTTTCATATTCAAAGTACCGGATTATGGGCTTAATAGCGTGAGATCGTTCATAATATTATTCTCCTTCTTAGGTGCTGTTTATCCACAACTCATTTTTTTTTTCGTTTTCTACCTTGCATAATTATTAGGTTCATATTAGGATGTGTGTGTGTGTGGCGGGGGGGGGGGAGAAAACCGGACATTCGGGTCCGGAGAGACTTTGTTTTTTTTATGTGTGTGTGTGTGTGTTTTTTTTTATGCGGTTGACCACGCCCGGGTTTTAGTAAATAGACTGTTTTGTTAACTTTTTGTTGACGAGTGCAAACAAGTAACCTTTAGCTTTAACGCACCCCACCCCCTCATCTCCTTCTGCGATGGGGTCAACTTCGTGTTCATTTCTTGCTGTTATACTTTCCGGTTTCCCCCCAATTTGAGATCATAAAAATATGTATGCTCACACACTCCAATAGCAGCTATTCAGTTACAATGCAAACTTTTAGGGTATATGTAGTTTATCTTTGTATGTGAGTTTATTGTTTTCAAATGTGTGTTTGTTATCAAATGTGTGTTGGTTTTCAAACGTATTTACTAAATAATTTCAAAAGCAACATTTGTTCGTTTTTTTAAACCTTAATGTTAGCGTACATAACGCCTGCTGTTCTTTCTTGTGATTATTTATTCTACTCTGTTGATTTTTGTGCATTGTCTAGAACGGTATAAAATCATAGCGTGTCAAGAAGTTTACTATGAAACCATACAGAATATATATCTTCTAACAAAAAAAAAACAACAACATTAAAATAGCATCAGCATATCACCAAAAGAAAATAGAGAGAGTTTAAAAAGAAAGGATTATTAACCCTTCCTGTACCGACCTACTTTCTATCTATGCTATCTTCAGTCCCGCTATATACGCGCCCGGGACTGTAAGGGTTAATATGCTCTAACTATGGAGTGCTAGAAAAGTCTTTAAAGTTTTATTTAGAACATTGAACTGTTGGGTTAAAATAAAAATGTATCATGAGCTTCATGGTGGTGTTCGGCTGGCGTACCAAAGGTCCTGGGTCTTTTTTTTTTTACCCGGCAAACTCGTTTTCACGAACCGGTAGCCGGGTCACGACCAAGCATTTCGGTAAATACAGCTCTAGGCAATAGATTCTGGGCGGCTTGTTGATGGAACAACTAGTCACTCTATCTATATCAGGCATGTCAAACGAGCGGGCCGCATGCGGCCCTTTGCAACCACGTGTGCGGCCCGCACAAGGGATACTGCGATTGTCTCATTTATCGCGAAAATAGCAGTATTAATACTTTAAACTGGGTGTATAAAACAGAAATCAGGCATGGTGCCACGTATAAGTCAACAATACTGCTGCTATTTTTAAGCTAGTAATGGTTTTCTATCTATGAAAGTTGGCAATAATGACCGGAAGTAGAATACAGGTAGTTATTGCCATGTTAAAAATTTAAAACACTAATAAATTGTATCTAGTTGAATCGTGCCGGTAATTATATTATTTGTATTTATGAAGTACTGCGTAAACTGACACCGTTTAAAATGGCTACAACACCTTCAGCTAAGAAGAAAAGGACACTTGATGAAGACAGAAAAATTGGAACTACAGTATGTTTGTACATAATGGTAAATGGGAAGATACATTGTTTAGTATGCAATAACAGCATTGCCACGCCAAAACAGTACAACTTAAAAAGACATTATGAAACCAACCATCTATCCTGCGATAAATATGAGGGCTTAATGCGTGTTTCAAGACTCAAGGAATTGAAAGCCAACTTTATACAGCAACAGACATGTTTTACAAAAATAGATCAAGCCAATGTCGCTTTCGTTACTGCAAGCTATGAACTCAACCGAATGGACAAGTCTTAACGTGTATGCATGCATAAAAGTTCACAAGAAAAAACATTTCCGGTCGAATTCGATCATTTTATTCGAAACATGTCTGTGTGCTGGGTTACTGGTTGTACGAACATTTGTTGGGGATTAAAATTTCTTTCATTTCCAAAACATGTTTACAAAAGAAAACAATGTATTGTGAATGTCAGAAGGGAATAATCACCTTTTTTATAATATCAAACATATTGCTTAATGCAAAAGAATTTTTGTCATTCGTTTTTATGAATTTACGCATTTTGTTTTTCAATAACCTAGAAAAAGCAACTCTTGACTAATTTAGTTTGTAAACAAATAAACATTTAACCTCACGCGACTAACACTTGAGTATTAATTATCGCCTACTCACTTTTGATGTTAAAAACGGATTCCTCATAACAAATATTGTATCCTTTGTATAATTCTTAAAGACTAGAACTAGCCGTCAAGGTTGAAATCAACTGTCAATAACCAGCAAAAGCATGCTTTTTTTGTTTATTAGATTAAAAATAAAACCGGAAGTTCACGATCACCCCAGTTCAAAAGTTCACGCCTCATTAAGACTTGTCAATGGTCGCCTGTCGTAGGTGGTTTGAATTTTGGCCTTACAGACACGTCAGGGTGCAGTAATGTGTACTCACACCCCCGGCTGGTCTAGTCAAGGAGTATGGCGCTATTGCAGTAATTGGTTATATATCGCAAAATTTATATTTCCATCAACTATTATTGATATAAGTAGGGCGGATTCACCAGCTTGCTACTTTCTTTAATATATCATCAGCCACACAGAACACATAGACTAATAGAACTATAAAACAGTTAATAACTTGTGATGAATTACATATATCTACAGTTTATTGATTGAAAACAAAAGTACTAATGCCAAATATCGGATGATCTGATGTAACAAATGCAAACTAAATCACTAAGTTGTGCAGGTGAAAATAGTGGAAATATTTAGTGAAATTAAACTAGACTGGCTATACTAGCAGGGTATCACCTCCCCGCACTAATACCGAGAGATGTTTCCTATAAGGAGTCTCTCCGATGCACTGAAGAACTTTCAGTGTAAATTTACTATTTTCTATCTCGAATAATTCTGGTTGGACATTCCGAACACGTGACTAAACAGGACCGTTTGATTGGCCAACATTGAACAGTTTCCTTAAAGACACAAGGGGGGGGGGAGAATATCAATGGCCAGCCTAACAATAACAGACTGAGTTTCCAAACTATAATTACGGAGGGGAACATTCCGGGGCGTTTGACACTATCCGAAATCTATAACGGTGGTCACTTTACATGGCAATTATGTCATAAACCTGCCAGGAAAAGGGGGGAAGGACCGATGCAGTAGGAAAGAAGGGTCAGTTTAGTCTCTGGGTGTGGTCTTATCTCAAAACTGAACAAAGACGGGGCTTCCCTTTACTAAGTATCTGAAAGGACATTGTCACTTCTAAACACAATAAAAGATCCAAGGGCTGGAGGGGAAGGAAAGGGAGGGGCATTGAGGTTGGGCCTCCAATCTCAGTTATCTTACACCACCTAGAGGGTCAAGGAGACAGTAAAATCTCGACCTATAATTTGAAAATCTTCAAACATCGAATTTATTAGTTTAAAAATAAATGTGACGAGCGTCACATATCTCCCCTCTTTTGAGATTTCGCTACGCATGTAACGAAATCTAATAGGACTAATTATAAAAATCAATATGTATTGCGAACCTATAACTGCATGGGAAATGCAGGGGTAGTAGGGAAATAGATGTACATAAAATTTGACAATCTACAGTGGTTTACATATCTCAATAGTAAATATAGAGAAATCAAAACAGATAAAGGCATGCAAAAGTAAAGGCAAAAGAATAAAAAAAACTACAAAGATTCATGCATTTATATACAAACTCACACATTCTGGCAATTTTTGAGTGTCCGATCATATCAACGGATAAGCCGTGACCAAGAATCAGAGATCAGTCCAGAATATTACACAACTATTATAATATCGACGAGTATTATATCTCTTTAAGAATTCACTGTTAAGCTTAACCTCAGATATTGTTTGTTTTTAAATGAACTATTAAACTATTAAAAGTAACAGCGAGTAAATGACTCAAAAAGAAAACTCAATAAAATGTATTTCTTATGACTTTCCTGGTCGTAAGTTACGCGTATTAAGGACAACATAAGCTTATTCAAATCAAAGTTAGCGGTAGATAATTGAGCTATATTTTATTACTTTGAGTTTTCAATCGGACCTCGATTATTGTAAGACTTTAGGGGGGGGGGGCGTAAGCAGTGAGCATTAGTCTCAATTATAGTTGCGCTAAACACAACAGACAAGTTATTTACAGCAGCATGGGGCGCGAATTTTCGTTACTTTTATCTCCCTACTTTGGAGAGTGTATACACCTTCAAACTATTGAACTAGAGACTAAGTGTTAAATTGACAGATGGTTTTTTCTTCTTGTATGATTGACTAATACCTTTCAAGTAAATAGATCTAGGTTTAGCGAAATTATTAGATAGGCATATTATACGTTTATTTTTCTAGTAACGAAATTCTTGCAAACTATATCATACTATTATCTCCGTAGAGGCGGTACCTGGCTAATGGCATTCTACTTTTCTTTTCTAAGAAAGGTCCTACTTGTTTGCCAAACAAGTTAGGGGCGAAGGGGGTCGGCGAATTTAGTTTAAATTCCTCTGTGACCGACTGCAAAATACTGGATGCGAAACCGAGTATCTATAGTAAGCGTACATTTCAATGTGTTGATTTAATCATGACCGGCGTTTGCTTAATACGAGCACGTTTTAGTTCAGTGACGTAAGCATAAATAAATTTCCTTAGAAATTTCTGGGGCCCTATGAGCATTATATACGTAAAGATAGCGGAGTCTTGTGTAAGACATAACATTATGAGATAATTGCCAATTGTGGCGATTTCTGAACAGCGGCGGTAATTACGGTACACCATAGGCATAGGTTACACTATGCGGGCCATACAAACTGCAATTGACGTATGGTTGGAGCTTAAACAGACCTGGAAAGTGATATATTTTTGGGTTGTTGTTTTGTTTAAAAGTGAATTCGCAGTCTCACACCCTGATTCAGTGACTAGCACTCAATTTATATCCCAAGGTATCCCGATAAACTCGCTATGCACCTACATTTCTGTGAGGGGGAATTCCCACATAGTCAATAAAGGGGAGGGGTCTATTTCCGTTTCAGGTGACAATGCCATGTCTTCACAACAGTGGCGTCTGGCCTAAATACATCATATAGACAATGGGATACAGTGTGGTCCCTTCAATGGCTACGGCAATTGTAAACTTCCTTGGAAGCGGCGGATAGGCGATGCGGATAATTGCTCATTTTACTTTCCGTTAGCGAGTGTGCTTTCTACGGAGGGCGTTAAGTATAGCCACCTGTGTGGACTCAGATTAAGATATCCAGCCGAAGCTTGGACGCGAATAACTGGGCGAGTTGTAATAGTCTCTCCTGTGTTTCGGAGGGCGGGGACAGCAGGTAGCTGCCCGGGGCTGAGTGCGATTTGGTGCGGGGGGGTGATGCGGGGTTAGTTATTGTTCTTGTCCTATCATGCGGTGCCCTTTGTTGTCCGCCTCCGAGTGTACCCGATTAGTTAAGGGTTAGCGATAACATATAATTTACTAGTTTGCTTGGTCCTAAACATTTCTTACCTAAACCAAAACAACATATAATTCTTCCCCACCGATTTGAACTTACAACCTGGCTATAAGGCTGCCCATTTGCTTCCACCGTGTTCATTACACTGGGCTATGGTGGGCCACTTGGTAAAGGGTTTGGCCCGATTAACAGTTAATAACAGGTGCCAATATGGGGCCGACTATGCTAAGTCGGTGTGGACACCAATGTAGGTCTCACTCCTATCATTGACGACCACGGGAAGGTGGTTTTTATGGGTCGGTGTTAAGGGAAATGTTGACTTACATGGTCGGTGAGTGTTTATGGTTGCCCTGTCGGGGCGCTATTGTTGATGGGGAGGCGAGTGGGCTGTACATTTGCATTTTATATGTTGCGTCCTGTTGAGGACAATTTCTATGCCAGATTAATTGTTCTTTACATTTCTTGTTCTCGGTACTTTCTCTTCTAATGTTAATTTACATTTTAAAACCTGTGACGCGTTTCCTATCGTTTTACGGAAAATTATCTCCTACCTTTTTAATGAATGTAAATACTAATAACTCACTGTCAATGAGTCTTAATAGCTATGTCTTTTATTAAAGACTAAAATTATGTAACTCGTACAACATGATAATAGCTAACTGATTGACTGATCACTGGAAATTGGACACTGACCCACCAAGATACAAAAACGAACACTCACCTTGCGTTTTATTGAGACTTTCATTCAAAACCATACACTCTTGATACAGCTGGCTTGTGGTCCCGTGGAGTTAAGACTGCGGGCGTTGTATCTTGGGAGGTGAGGTAAGCAGACAGATGTCTCTACGGCTTGTGACAGGCAGTGAACATGCGAATGTAGGTTAAAAGTGTCGCCTATGGTGTCAGGCACATACAGGTGATGTCTGTGTTGAAAAGTGCAGGCAGGTGCTGTCCACGGTGCCAAGTGCAGGCAGGTGCTGTCCACGGTGCCAAGTGCAGGCAGGTGCTGTCCACGGTGCCAAGTGCAGGCAGGTGTTGTCCACGGTGCCAAGTGCAGGCAGGTGCTGTCCACGGTGCCACGTGCAGGCAGGTGATGTTCGCGGTGCCAAGTGCAGGCAGGTGATGTCCACGGTGCCAAGTGCAGGCAGATGACGTCTGACTTGATCTGTACTGGCAGAAGACAGGTGTAGGCTAAGCAGTTTGATATGCTGTCAGGTGAGGGTTCTGTGATCTAAGGTGACAGGTGCAGGCGGGTGACGAGTACAATCAGGTGTTGACAGGAGTAGCGCCTATCAGGAACGATGTGATGCTGTTTGTAGTGGTTGACGAAGTTGATGTTTGGCGAGCCCCCAGCGATATCTAAGCGTCGATTGTAATATTCATAGCTCCAGAGCGTTCTTTATGTAAGATGTGCATATCTGGCGCTCTTCGGGTTCAATCCCGGACGAGCCCCCATATATGTCGTAGGTGGTTTGAATTTTGGCCTTACAGACACGTCAGGGTGCAGTAATGTGTACTCACACCCCCGGCTGGTCTAGTCAAGGAGTATGGCGCTATTGCAGTAATTGGTTATATATCGCAAAATTTATATTTCCATCAACTATTATTGATATAAGTAGGGCGGATTCACCAGCTTGCTACTTTCTTTAATATATCATCAGCCACACAGAACACATAGACTAATAGAACTATAAAACAGTTAATAACTTGTGATGAATTACATATATCTCCAGTTTATTGATTGAAAACAAAAGTACTAATGCCAAATATCGGATGATCTGATGTAACAAATGCAAACTAAATCACTAAGTTGTGCAGGTGAAAATAGTGGAAATATTTAGTGAAATTAAACTAGACTGGCTATACTAGCAGGGTATCACCTCCCCGCACTAATACCGAGAGATGTTTCCTATAAGGAGTCTCTCCGATGCACTGAAGAACTTTCAGTGTAAATTTACTATTTTCTATCTCGAATAATTCTGGTTGGACATCCCGAACACGTGACTAAACAGGACCGTTTGATTGGCCAACATTGAACAGTTTCCTTAAAGACACAAGGGGGGGGGGAGAATATCAATGGCCAGCCTAACAATAACAGACTGAGTTTCCAAACTATAATTACGGAGGGGAACATTCCGGGGCGTTTGACACTATCCGAAATCTATAACGGTGGTCACTTTACATGGCAATTATGTCATAAACCTGCCAGGAAAAGGGGGTAAGGACCGATGCAGTAGGAAAGAAGGGTCAGTTTAGTCTCTGGGTGTGGTCTTATCTCAAAACTGAACAAAGACGGGGCTTCCCTTTACTAAGTATCTGAAAGGACATTGTCACTTCTAAACACAATAAAAGATCCAAGGGCTGGAGGGGAAGGAAAGGGAGGGGCATTGAGGTTGGGCCTCCAATCTCAGTTATCTTACACCACCTAGAGGGTCAAGGAGACAGTAAAATCTCGACCAATAATTTGAAAATCTTCAAACATCGAATTCCTTAGTTTAAAAATAAATGTGACGAGCGTCACATCGCCATTAGTGGGAAATCTTACAGTGAAGGAGATTTCGTTAAGCATTGTATTATGAAAGCGGCTGACATTGTGTGCCCATTAAAGGCACAGTTATTTAATTTAAGAATATTTCGTTAATCAGGAACACTGTTTCTGGACGGATTGATGAAATGGCAAATTATTTGAAGCCACAGTTGAAGGCTGCATCATCCAAATTTGAACATTTTTCTATTGCTATTGATGAGACCGTTGACATCACTGGAAGCACAGCTTGCAGTTCTTATTAGGGCCTGTGACAATGAATTTAATATTAATGAAGAACTCATTGAACTAATACTTGTGCATGACACTACAGCGAGGGAAGACATCTTTAAAAAAGTCGAGCAGATTCTACATGACTATCATTTTGATTTGAGTAAGCTTGTGTGTTTATCTACTGGCGGTGCTACGAATATGGTTGGCAGACATAATGGTGTTGCTGCCAAGTTGCGAACAAAAATTGAACACTCTGATCCAGAATCATAATTTGCACATCTTCACTGCATTATTCATCAGCAAAATTTGTGTTCAAAGACTTTAAAATTAAATCACGTGCTTAGTTTGGTTACAAAAACAGTGAACTTTATCAAATGCAATGCTCTCATTCATCGTCAATTCAGTCAGCTGTTAGAATACATGGATAGTCGGTTCACCGATGTTCCATTCTACACAGCAGTCCGTTGGTTGTGTCATAAAGTGCTGAAAAGATTTCATTTACTGAGACCAGAAATTGCTTTATTTTTGGAGATGAAAGGTAAAAACACAGATGAAAAAAAAGATGAAATTTGGATCCAGGATCTAGCGTTTGCTGTGGACATTACTGCACTTTTAAGTAATCTTAATGGGAAATTACAAGGCAAATACAAACTCATCACTCAGTTGTACGTCGACATCAAGTGTTTCATGACAAATCTAAGCTTAGGGAAGACACAGTCGTCACGTGAAAATTTGGTTCATTTTCCTAACTGCAAAGAACTAAAAACCAGGCAAAGACTGAATCTGTACTTACCTTTGCTATATATGAGAGTCACATAGAGTTATTGTCAAAAGAGTTTCAGGAAAGATTTAGTGATTTCTCATCTTTTGAATACCATTCTGCATTATTCTCGGCAACTTTGATGTTGTCAAAGCAAAGGAAAACTTGCAGATGGAGCTATTATAAATGCAGTCTGATTCTACACTCAAAGCAAAGTTTCTAGAAGTCGGGATACCTGGCTTCTATTCATACCTTCCTGAAAAGTTTACAAACTTCAAAAAGTTTTCAACTAGAATTATGGCAATGATCGGTTCCAACTATGTGTGTGAACATTTCTTTTCCTTCATGAAATTAACAAAAACTTCTCAAAGATAAAGGCTGACTGATGAACACTTGTCATCCCTGATGAAGGTCGGAACTGCAAATACATTTCAGCCAGATATACGAAAAATAGTCATAAAAAGGAGGCATCAAACCACAGGACAAAACACTGATCAAAGTGTAAAAATGATTGAATGTTCTTAAATAAATGTTGGATTACAATTGTTATATTTGTCGTTGTGGTGCGTTAGCTTAATAAATCCGTTGTAGTAGGCGTGCAAATTAATTAAATATAATTCAATAGGATTACAGTGTTTCTCAGATAAGTTGGTGTGGCCCGCCGGTGTACTCAAAGTATCTTATGCGGCCCATGGTGCTTTTTTAGTTTGACACGCCTGATCTATATCTCTAGTATATCAATAGACCTATGTTAATAATAATATTTGTATAGCGCTGCCAACAAACATAATGTAAGCTCAGAGCGCATTTAACCTACAACTAAGAACACGGATATAATCTCTAGGCTACGAAATACAAACCTAATTAATGATTTAAAATTTTACAAACATAGGACAAATCAAATAAATGAAGCATTAACCGACCTAACATATAAATAAGACAGTAGTGGTCTAAAGCATGTTAACTAAGGTAAATATTGAAATAATGAGTTTTAAGTTATTTTTTAAAGTTACAATAGAACTTGTTCGTCTGAGTTTAATGGATTGTGTAGATTCCACACGTTCGGAGCGGATATTAGAAGGCTCTAAGGCCAACTGTCGTCAGAGAGAAACGGGGCACTTCCAGAAGCGAGGAGTCGGCAGAGCGAAGTATTCTTTGCGGAACATATGGTTTAGTTAGTTCCTTGAGTTAGGACGGCATCTCGTTGTTATAAAGGCACTAACACTAACAGATTAGTCTACCTATATGTCAAAAGACCTGGGGAGGAAGCAAAATGCTTCCTAGCTTACTAGATTATCACTAGCCTATGACTATATTTAAATCACTTGCATTTTACTAGACAGTATCATTACCATATCGCTCTATCGTTATATTGTGTCTGCCCTAAGAGTGATAAGTGTGGCATACTGTCATTATTTAATGTATTATTCTCTCTTTCTCTGACAGCTTGTGACCACAAACTCTGGGGTGACAACTGTACGATGACCTGTCCAGCCAATTGCCTTAATGGGTCATGTGACAGTGTGACTGGGCAGTGCCAGCTTGGCTGTGTAGAGGGCTACAACGGAACCAACTGTACCAAAGGTGAGATTTCAGACACGTTTTCAGAATAGCCTTTTCTTTAAGATTAGTCACGCCCTGTATGTTCACTCCAATTCCCCCCCCCCAATACTATAAGTCATGTAGTTTTAAAGGCTGGATAGACAGTGATTCCAAGGGGGAATAAATCTGCCATTTGCCTTACAGCCCTGGAACTTCAGTAATGGCAATCAAACTCTATAGATCATCGCTTGCCCCTTATACGCCACATTTTGAGAGTTGCCCTCTAAATCTCTTTACTATAAGCCCCAGAGATTTCCCCCAGTTCTAGTGACCTGGTTTGTCTATTGGCTACACGTATAGTGAAGTCCACTCTAAATACCACACAAGTACTGTCAGTAACGTTCAATATATTCAATATAATGAGTGTAATTGCAATAGAAACATCACTCTCCATTGCTCTCCATTGTCACTGCTTCCCGTACGTTCTTATCTTATCTATTACAGACGCTCCTTCTATAAAGAAGATTATTGCGTCCTACGCTCATCTATGGTCCGAGTCTTGTCTTACATCTTTTATTCATGTTTTAAATGATGTTAAGTTACTGATTTTCCTGATTTGTCCAGGCAACCCATTCCAAGCCCGAATGCCACTCGGGAAGAAAAAAAGAGTACTTATTTGCATTTGTTCTCGCATAAGGGATAAGTTACTAGGCATTGAGTTCATTGAGTTATTGCCCTTAATGTGTATTTGTTTTGTTTGTTTGTTATAGTCTGTCACTTGGGCTACTGGGGAGAAAACTGTGGCAACCTGTGTCGTGACAAGTGTCGCAGCGGGCAGTGTGACAGTGTGACGGGGCAGTGTTTGGAAAGTAAGATTATTGGTGAGTAGGCCTACCAGTGAGTAGGCGTACAGAGATAATGTAATATATTGAAACGTAATACTACTACTAATAGTAATATGAATGCATGTCAAAACATCTTAAGTACTCAACACAAGGCTGAGCACACAGCAAGTAGTAGACAAGGTCATAACAAAACACACTGGGGAATTCTGGGTCGACAACACAGGGGGAGAAGCAGTCTCACAGTTATAGCCTATATACATATATATATATATATATATATATATATATATATATATATATATATATATATATATATATATATATATATATATATATATATATATATATATATATAAAGTAAAAGAGAAAGGAAGATAAGCTGAAAGACAGAACGAAGACGGCATGTCTGGGCATATGAAAAGGTGTCGAAGTCGATTCCGGGTGTCGATAGGCGAATACAATATGACTGATGAACGTAGGAATAGACAAATGGACAGACAGTTTTATTGATTTGATCGATTGATTGCACGCACAGATAGACAGGCTGATAGATAAATAGATAGACACCTTTAAACATCAATAGATAAGATAGAACAGTTTTTGGGGGCAGAGATAAGATAAATAACATAGATAAGATAGATATCTTAGATAGATATTATAGAAAGATATTATAGATAGATAGTATGCATAATTAGATAAGATAGAACATATAGTTAAGATAAGATTAGATACATAGATAGATAGATAGATAGATAGATAGCTAGATAGATAGATAGATAGATAGATAGATAGATAGATAGATAGATAGAGAGAGAGAGAGAAAGAAAGATAGATAGATCGATAGATAAATGGATAGATAGAAAGATAGATGGATTAGACAGTTGGGAGAGAGAGGTAAAATATATAATATAGAAAATATATTATATATAGATAGGTATAATTAGATAGACTTAAATAATTTAGTTACATTTAAATTAAGCAGATAAAGATAGATAGGTACTTTTGATAAATAAATAAATAATTAGATAGATAAATTAGATGGTTACCTACAGATTATATATAAAAATACTTTCTTCAATGCCCAGGCAAGGATGCTATCCCACAGTGTCCACAAGGGTCATGCCCAATCTACCTGAGCGCCGTGGTCTTGACTGCCTCCATGGCGTCGCTTGTCATCTTCGTCCTGCTAGCCATCATCGTCGCTCTGTGCTGGGATAAACGTGAGCTCACTACAAGGCCCCACCTGGCCAGGCAAGAGTCTGAGATAGAGAAAGAATTGCTGAGTCTCAACCTTACCGGAAAATGTTAAGAATCTGTTCTGGCATTTAAGCGTTTAAGAGACAGATTGATATGATTAGATCTAATTACAGTCAGACCTTAGTTTAACATCGATAATCGTTCCGAAAAGAATCGATGAATTCCGAAACCAATGAAAAACAAGTCAACAATTTTTAGATGAATCAAAGTAAATGCAATGTATTATCCATCTTTTTTAAAAATCTTTTATGTTACAGACTCTCCTTGTATTCATGGTGTGAATCTAGTCTTGCATTTTGATTAGATTAGTGTTTTTAAATGGTTATAGACACTTTAAAATTGATTATAGGGCCGGTGAAGCACATTGTAAAAGATGTTGTCTACGTTATGGCACTGAGAACCTGGAGATTTTTAGCTTATGGGCATATATATATATATATAAATAAATATATATATATATATATATATATATATATATATATATATATATATATATATATATTATGTAGGTCAGCGATAGGTCATCGATAGGTTACGCATTTTTGTGTTTGTTTCTTTTGGAGGTCCGGTTATTTTTATAGTTATACTCGGTGACCCAATAACCTTTTAAAATCTCAACTTCGTAACGTATCAGAAATATACGAGTTTCCACACAATAATTTTCTGCTGTATACTATCATATAGCGAGATCTATACTCGAGGGCTATATAGCTAAAATTGTGTTCAAAAATATATTTTAAAAAAATTCGATTGGTCTATCGCTAAGTGGGTCACGATAACCTGACCTAGATTTCGAACCCACTCCCCATTTTATTTTATTTTGTATTTTTTATTTTGCGACACGCGACCCGGTTGAGATTTTCTGAATTTTGAGAAGATTTCAATGTTGGTAAAACGAGCATGAGGTCCACAGTTTGTGGTCCTTATTAAAAAAGTGGCGGCGGGCCCGTTGCTATTTCAGCTCGCCGCAAACTTTTGAAAATCTCTATGGCGCTTTGCATAGATATGATATGTGTACAATATTTTTAATATACACTTTTTTTTTAAAACTGTGATATTGTGGGGAAATTTTTTACTTTGCACCCCGATTTGTTTTGTCAAGAACTAAAATTATCTTCAATTATCCTGCTTATGTCACCGTATTATGTACATGTCTTTTAAGCAGATCTTTATTACGCGATTCGAGTCTAGTCCTAAGAACTGATATTCGTTTTAAATGGTTTTCCTTACTATTCAAGTGTTATGTTTATGTATTTCTGAGTATTGTAATAGATTGTTGTCGAACTGTATGTCTAAGTTTGAATTTAATGCTTTGTGTATTATTTTTTAGTTTTAGCGGCAGCGTCAGTAAAACCCTGTCTTCGTCTGTCTGTCTGTCCATGCAGTCAGCCATCGTTATGTCAACTTATTCATCTTTTCCATCTACTCTTCCATCTGTCTGCCTCTCTATCTATTATCCTTTCTAGTTTTCTTCATATCTGTCATTCTGTGTATCTCTCTATCTGTCTATCTCCCGATCTATTGGTTTGTCTATCCGTCTATCTGTCAATATGTCTTTCTGTCTATCCGTCTATCTGTTCATTTGCCTATCTGCCTGTCTTTCTGTCTAACTGTCTTTCTATCTATTAGTCTATCTGTCTTTATATATGTCTGCCTATAAGTCTTTCCACACGTCTGTCAATCTGTGCACCCGTCTGTCTACCTATCTATGCATCTTATCTATTTAACCAGATATCACTCAACTGGCAACCCATTCTTTTCCCCAATGCCAATTACCGTCGAGGAAAGAAATTTTATAAACTAACGTAAGCATTTATAGCTAACAAAAAAAAACAACAACATTGAGCTAAAAATGGAACAACTGGTCTATAAAGCCATTATCTATGTCAGTGCAATCAATCATGACCTTTAGAATCTAATGCCAGCTTTGATATTTTATGCAATGTATATAATCTATTAAAATTATGTTTGTCCAAAAAAGTATTTATTATTATAGCCTACATTGAAATAGATCAAATTCTTTTTTTATTTCAAAGAGACGGATCTACTGTTTTCTAATCGCTTCTGGAACAATACTCTCGAGTTGTCTTTTTTTTTTTTTAAAAACAATATTTTTTTTGGAATTTTCTTTGAAAGCAATACATTTATTGCGAATATTAGATCTAATTATATTCCTTTAAACTTTATTTATTTATTTTATTTTTTTTCTGACTTTATTACATTATATATAATGAATCTGTTATTTTACAAGACGCATTTATATATACATTTTATATTGTATCATACAATATAGATCTGTAATGGTATATTTTCATTATTATTTGATCCATTTTATTTTGCACAGCTTATCCTTTTGGTATGAATAATATTGCGAAAGATGTGCATTAAATAGGAGGCGAAACTCTGTTATAACTTAATAAATAGATTTTGTAGTATGAGTAATAACAGAGTGGTTTCCCTTTAATTTACACACGTTTTCGCTTTTTTTTTTAAATGCATCAAAGTGTTATTTAATTACCATGAGATTGTATGTATTTAATTTAATTAATTATGAAAATTCCTTCAAAAGGCATTTGTATTATTTCACTTACCTATGGCAACTTATGCTGTTAAATTTGTTTATTTAAAATATACAAAAGTATATATTAAATGCTCATATAACTAAATATAAAATGTATTGTAAAAAAAATATATTAAGAGTAATGTCCCTTCGTATTTCTATCAGTTTTAGTTATGTACCTTTAGGGTTTTCCCTGATTCAAAAGTTTGCATTGGGTCTGAAAAAACTTTATTGTCATTTACTCATATTAGTATCATGTGTTATAGTCCTTTCAACCAATAATTAATGATTTGGTTCATTATAAATGGATATTTTTCTGTTTTGTTTTTGATAGCATGGTGAAATATTCAACAAAATATATTCGTGTTATAAGATACGATAACATAAGATTGCTTTATTGGTCCGAAATGGAAATGACGTTCAACTACATTGATTTATAACATCAATAAAAACAATTTAAAAAACATGCCACACACAAGTCAAACAAACAGAACAGACACACACACACACACACACACACACACACACACACACACACACACGCGCGCGCGCGCAAACATATACACACACCAAGAGAGAGAATAGAAATATTTAAACTAAAAAACAATTGATTGGAATCAAAACCTAATAGCAATTCTCACTCAGCCGTCATTTCGACGGGCAAATGAACAAGTATCATTTGACATTTTACTCAACTAGTCTCTCTATATATATTTATGACATTTATGTATTAATTTATGTTGTAAAAATGTGATATTGGAATAGAGTGTAACAAACATTTTACCAAATGTTTCGGGTTTCAATAACATTTTGAAAAAAAACTATTTTTTTTTTAAGTTCAGGAGGGGGGGGGGGTATTTTTTTCAGCTTCCCCCCACCCCACGTGGCTTCGCCTCTGATAGGCCTACTTATTCATTGCTTATTCCTAGTCAAATTTGTTATGATTAAATTATTGATTAATTGATATGTTGGCTTTTATTGAAAGTTCTGTTGTTGTCATTTTTTTGTTTTTTTGGCTTTGTTAACTTTGACGTCTTTCCTGCTCTTAAACAGACAATTTTAATAACTCATAAATAGAGAAATAAATATTTATACACATCCATCTTGTTTGGGTTTATATATTTTATTTGGCTGTTTGTGTCAATTTATATCTTTTCTCTCTCTCTCTCTCTCTCTCTCGCTCTCTTTTTCTCTCTCGTTCTTTACCCTTTTTCTACCCTCCGTTACTTCAACTTTTTTTCAAAGGTCAATCTTGCCCTCTTCATTTATCCTTGTCTTTCTCATTCTCTCGCCTTCTCTTTGAGGCTGTGTATCACTTTCTCTGTTCTTATCTCTTTCCTGTCCTCTATTTCATTTTCTTATTTGAATCTGTGGCGAGAGAAAGGATTGTTTTTTAAAAAGAGCTTAAAGACCTTTCTCTTTGGCTAGTGGCTGCGTGCCTTACATACTAATATATCTTCCACTACAATTCACACCGAGAGCGCACTGAGCATGCACAATGTAATTGCATGGATGGAAGCGCTATAAAAATGACCATTAATATTATTATTTTATTTGTCCTTCCTTCTCTTTTTCTCTCTCTCACTCTCTTACACACACACAGCACACACATGCTCCTTAACTTGCAACAAAAAACAACAACAACAACAACAATGCATTTCATAAACAAAAAAATTCACTGACCACATAGCAGAACAAAGCTTAGAGAAATAAATCTCAAAGGCTGAACTGCGCACTGGCCATAGCGGTGCGCCATTTCTAGCCTAAGAGTTCGTCAATAAGAGAGGTTTCTTGAGGCCAAAATGTTTGACCCGGCACACTGTTACGGGAAGGGAGGGAAGAATTCTGGGAAGGGGTCTTAAAGTACATGCTCTGCTATATTCTGAAGCCTTGTCGCAAGGTCACTATGTTCCGGAAACACGCTTCAGCCAGTTATGTCCTGTCTTTAGTCTGAAGATAATTTGTTGCATGTAAAAGATTTTACTCTTGGGGGGGGGGGGGGGCACGGTGGTCGAGGGGCAGCGCGTTCGCCTGGCATACCAAAGGTCCTGGGTTCGAGTCCTGGTGAAGGCTACGTTTTGATCTCGGGTCTGGAGGGTGCCCCTGAGTCTACCCAGCTCTTATGGGTACCTGACTTTACTTGAGTTAAGGTAAAGGCGGTTGGCATTGTGCTTGCCACAAAATCCCCTTGTGTAATAGATAACTCTTAAGCTCAGTATATCCCATCCCCCACAGCAGTGGTTGGCAACATGATTGAAAACAGTCGTGAAACGTGGAAAAGCATAAAATATGCATCTGCCTACACTAGTAATTTACAGTTGCAATGGCTTACAAAAGCCACCAGTTTTTAACTGTTTCAAGTTATTGTGTATTAAGGCGCCAAATCGTGGTGAAAAGATCGTGTTTAGATCTATACAGAAAAAAAAAGAAATATGGTAGAAATTTTGTTTTTCTAATAAATAAATAATTTTTTTCTGATGGATCCAGCTTGCTGAGGGCCGACTTCAAGTTAGAGAACTCGAGATACAAAAACGGCTGGTGGGGAAGATCAAACGGAGTCTTTTTCCTGAAAGTTAACAACAACCACAAAAAAAACAACATTAAATATAAAAATGGGGCACAGGGCCACTAAAAATAGTTTTGTATAAATTTCTCTTGCGGGCTAGATATAATTGTACGTCGGCCGATGTGTCCCTCGGGCCATGACTTTGACACCAAGGACGTAGCGAGTAAAAAAAAAAAAAAAAAAACACATTCCTATGGAAGACCAAAGTTAAAAAAAGAAACATTTGAAACAACATAAGATGGTAATCTATTTATAGTTGACCTAATATTACATTTTTTTAAAGACGTTCTGGATATAGAGAAATATTGTAAAAAGACATTTAAAAAAAACAAAACTGTTAACCATATAAATGTGTACAGATCCGAGTGGCATTCGGGCTTGGAATGGGTTGCCTGAACAAACCAGGAAAACAAGTAACTCAACATCATTTAAAACATCAATAAAGATGCAAGACTAGACTCGGACCACGGATGAGCGTAGGACGCAATAAACTTCTTTATAGAAGGAGCGTCTGTAATACATAAGATCGGATCTATAACGAAAAATTTATTATGAAGTATCCTCCCTCTCCCAAACACACCGCTTCATCTGAGAAATAAAACTACCCACGTTTGTGTTTTGTTTTTTGTTTTTGCGGGAAAAAGTGGGTTTCTTGCAAGAAGTTAGGAGGGGTAGAGATGTGTGGATGGTTGCTTGAAATCCAACCAGGAAAGAAGGGGGGGGGAGGCATATGTGAAGGGTTGCATGAGAGCCAGCCAGGGTTTAGAAACTTGGATAGACTAGTTACAAACGTCACAAAATCGATTTCGGTATACGTCTGAATACTTACGAATTCTCTCATTCAGTCAGACGACCTAGCAGTTCATTCCCCTTTATTCGCCCTTGGCAATGAAGGGCAGATAATTTGGGCGGTCCCCATAAACAACTCCAAAAGGCAGACGTGTGATGATAGACAGGATGGCAATGGAAACGAAACAAAAAATACACCAGAATAGAAATGTTTATTAAAATTGATTTGTTTTTTTAAAGTTAATGTCTTTTTTAATCTAATATTGGAAACTGTAATCTCGCGCTTACACTGTCAGGATTATAGTGTTCGAAATTTTCTTATAGGATGAGCGTTGCAGTGTTAGGTATAGCTTACATGGTGATGAAATAGCGTTAGGAATTGCTTACAGGTTAACGATTATATTGCTTACATAAGTATAGTACCCTTGTGACCAAATTGTTCATGATCGTAGGGCCAGTGAAGCAGCGTTTACCAGTTTCTGTGGCCACGGCATACTAGGTGATTCTGTGGCCAGCACAATGCGCGCCGCCTTTACTTTATCCCAACTAAGGTCAGGTACCCATCAGAGCTGGGTAGACTCAGGGACATCCTCCAGACCCGGGAAATAATCCATGTCTTCACAAGTCCAGGATTCAAACCGGGATCTTCGATACGCCATTCGAAGGCGCTGCCACTCGGCCACCGTGCCCCCCCCCCCACCCCATGGCTTACATGGAGTAGATCAGGCGTCGGCAACCTGTGGTACGCGTGCCATACTTGACACGCAGAACGATTTTCAATGGCACGCGGAAGACTCCCAAAAAGATAAATCAAGTCTCGTCTACAAGAAAAGAATCGGATGTCTTTAAGGTTGTTGGCACGCTGAATGAATTAGAAATCCTACTTTGGCACACTGTCATCAAAAGGTTGCCGACCCCTGGTGTAAATTATAGTGTTAGGGAGTTGCTTACAGGTTGAGGATAATAATTTGTAACATTGCTCACAATATGAGTATAATAGGCTAGTCAATAGAGATATCGACCATCTATTGTTTTGGGTGTAACTTCTGAACACAATGAACAGAATAGTCCAGATGTCAACAGAAGTCACAAAAACATTCCTATTATTGTTTAAGCGTAAATATGAATTAAATAATAATGAGCGACCTGAGCCTAAGTAAATAGTGGCAAAGGTATAAAGGTATCTTTAGTTTATTGTATAATAGGAATTCATACGCCATATGCATATTTTAGGCACACGTGATCTGAGTTTAAATAAAGTATAATAAATGATAAAGTATTGTAAATAAAGTATGTTAATGATTAGGCATCATGTATAGATTTAAATATCAATATAAAAAAACAATTCAATGTATGCTTTTCTCAAACATTTTTGCAATAAATAAATTTCCTGTTCAATATTTTGTCTGCTATTAATGTTAATATTTAGAAAACATTTATATATTGGGTTTAGTAATACAGCTTTTCTTAGAAAATTAAAAGCGTACAGTAAAAGCTAATGTAACTTCACCGTATGGTTTAATATTTAATACGATTTACATTTTTTTTTTTATTAAGGACTTGTATTTTATAAAAGCCCAGAGCTAATAAAAAAAATACATTTAATGATAGTTTTATTATATATCCATAAACACCGTGTGTAGTAGTGTGTACATAACATTATAAATAAGTTTGATAATAAAACAAACACAAGTCACAATTTTAATAATTGTAATAATTTTAATAAATAAATTATTGCATTTTAAATCATTTAATTTTAAAAAGAATGAAAGTATCAATATGCTAGGCGAAGACACACATGGGGTGGCGCGTAGACACATTTGGGTGGGGCGTGAACATAGGGGTGGGGCGTAGACACATAGGGGTGGGGCGTAGACATATGGGGTGGGGCGTAGACACATAGGGATGGGGCGTAGACACATAGGGGTGAGGCTTAGACATAGGGTTGGGGCGTAGACACACAGGGGTGGGGCGTAGACACATGAGGGGGGTCGAAGACACCTAGTCCTACTTATTGGCTTTCTAAGTCTACAATCCAATATAGACTTTTGAACTATATGGCAACAAGAATAGAACGCTTTATAAGCATTGTATTCTTGACTAAACATTTTGCAAGTTAGAAATATAAATCCCTTCAGTTTGACAAGGGAATATCTTAATACAAGAGTTTGGAATCAAGCAAACAAACATAAACTCCAGTGTCATACAATTTAAAACATTTGTTTTAGACACACAGTTTCATAAACTCCATTCTTTTTTCCGTTCTACTGGTAGTGTTCTATAATAATAATAATAAATAGTAATTATATTTATAAAGCGCTTACAACAAACATAATGTAACCTTAGAGCGCATTTAACATTGAGCAACAAACATTTAGAAACACGGATATAACCCTCTAATAAGCTAAAAAAAATAAAACTAGTTAATAATTTTAAACTTTACAAACACATGACAAAGCAAATAAATGCCGCATTTACCAACCTAAAATAAAAAAGTAAAACTTTAGAGTCTCAATATTTTTTTCACAAATATTCTGGTATTATATACTTATAATATACTTTTGGCATAACAATTCTGGGATAAAATAATATTTTCAGCTATTTATAAAGCAAATTTGTATGCTATATCTATATCTCTATGGAACTATATTTTATTGAAAAGAATATACTAGCATACATCCTGCATCACAGTAAACATAATCTTTGAACTCGGCGATATGAATTATGAATGTCTGAGTTTAACCAAAGACTATAATAAGATGAACCGCTTGCTCTATTTTTAGAGCTTAATACGTCCTCGATACTTCCCTTGTGCACAAATATTATTATGAAGTCTTGCTTTTTCAGTGCGCAGCCAATAACACTGAATTAATGACTCCTAAACTTCCCTAAAGACTTCCGCTGTATACCACTTTCGATTTTAATATTAATTTTCCATTGAGAAAATCATAGCGAATTACTAAACCGGAAGTCTAGAGGACGTAGCGCGATCGGGAATTCCGAAACTAAGAGTTTCAAGTTATCAAAAAGCAGAAATATGAAAGCAAGCGGTCTATCTTATTATAGTCCTTGATTTAACTTAGTGATAATTTTTTTCAATATGGCCTTTATCCTATATATATTCGCATGTACAAAAATATAAGCATTTGCAAAGCTAACAAAACAAAACAAGAGAAGAGTATTAATGATATACACAACATTACATTTTAATTGAGCAATTCAACAAAATAATTTATTCAATCTATCATCAGATTGAAATAAAGACGAAAACAGCTTTCTTATGGCCAAATTCATATAATGTATCTTTCTTCCCGAGCGTCCATCAGGCAGTGAATGGGTTGCCAGCAACAAGTAAAGAAAACAAACAATTTAACACCCTACAGTACAATTATCAAAATGCAAGACTAGACTCAGACAAGTGGTAAGCGTAGGGTGCAATAATCTCTTGTATTAAATATTCTGTATCGTATAAGATAAGAAGAAGAAGAAAAGAAGTATCTAAATTTATAATGTAAAAAATATGATGACAAATGAAATGCATTCACAATATTATGAACATCTCGGCAAGATCGCAGCAAGATCTGAAGTCTAAAGGCCTTGCTTGGCGCTGTGCAAGAAGTCAAAAGAAGAGGCCGATGGAAGAGAACAATATAGTATTAAAAAAAACGCTCCTGTTGCGCGTCCGAGATTTCATTGCACTGCCGGTGAGGAGGAAGTAATATGCACAACAACCTGTCTCGCCAAGCCCGGTACATGGATGTCTAGGCCATAGTCTGGAATTTGTGCTACCGAGCGATAGTGCGATCATACGAGCGAGCCGCCACGTTAATGATTCGAGGGGTGGGGGGATCCGCTGGTGGGGGAGAAGCAGAGTAAGGCATATGACTGCGGCGACCGTCGCCTTCCGCATGGCTAGTCACGGACAGGATCACGTTACGCCCTGGACTAAAGAGCAAGAAAGCTCGTCCTGTATGTTTGAGAGACATATAAGATTGGCAATCCATGACCTCCCAAAGTGCGGCATAAGACCGTAAAAGGTTGCGCGAGGTTATCAGGCAGTCGTTAATGGTGATCCACCGTCCCACCCACGGGCTAAAGGAATTGGTAAAGGTGATGGCATGGGCTAAAGAAATTGAAAAAGGTGATGGCTCGGGCTAAAGGAATTGAAAAAGGTGATGGTACTGGCTAAAGGAATTGAAAAAGGTGATGCAGAAAAATAAATTGGAGATTTGAAAACGTTATATTTTTTTTTCCTTTTAAAAAAAATATGTTTTTGTTGTTCTTATACAAATGCGTTGAATTATCGAGTGTTAGCAAATTAAAGGAAATCATTTAAATATGAAATTATAAACCGCAAGGACATGGTAAACAATGAAGACTTGTGGTAGAGGATAAAACAAAGACCCCCATCAGCCAATGGATAGCTAGACGGAAATGGAGATTGGCCTCTCTCAGAAATCCAGCTGAAGACATCAGGAGACAAGCTCTCCAATGGAACCCACAGGGGCCAAAAGACAAAGCTGGCAGGCCCAGGACAACGGGAAAAAGATCGTGCCAGGAAGAAATGAAGCAGTGCGTCATGACGTGGGCGTGAACTAAAGAAATCCGCTCCAAAGCCGAGTGCGTTGGAGACTTGTTGCAGAGGCCCTTTGTTCCACAAGGAATTCAAAGGAAATAAGTCAAGTCAATATGTGAATTTATGAATTACGATTTACCTTTACCACGGATGCACATTGGTTTCTTAACATCACCCGCCTCTCCCAACGAATACATTATGGCGAGTTGGCGGGAATGGCGGCTTAACGAAAATCAACTGTCAACGACGTTAATTAAATTTAAAACAAACTGAAACTATCAATGGCGAGATTTTGGCGACTTATCGAGTGTGAGAGCGAAAGTCAACTGTGTGTGAACTTGAAACCCAATAGTTGCCATGGCAACTGTGTGTGCACAAAGTTCGAAGACTGAAGTGTAAACACAAAACAGAAATGAATTCCTACACAAGATTACTAACATCTGGACTGTATCTAAAAATCGGTTTTCGACTACCACAAAATGCCCACTTGGGGGAAAAATGTACTGTAATAGGTCCAGCGCGATAAACTGACCTACATTTATTTGTATCTTGTTTTTTTTTTATTATTTTAGCGACAAGGCAATGTTGCTTTGGTAGCCCGGTACCGGATCTCTGACCCGGCATAAGGGGCAAACGCTAAACTTGACAATTCATTCCAGAAATGTTTTGTGTTAAAATAGTCTCATTACTTGTGTAACCTTAGTCGAAATTTGATGTCAGGCAATGAGCGATTTAACTCCCCTAGAAAAGGGGACATAATTTGCCCATTCATATCACGTATAATATAAATGGACTCAAATGGGGTAGTGTCCCCTTAAAATAGGTTCTGCCAGCAATGGGCTTAAATATAATCTCAACCAAAGCCTACGCCAAATCACGTCCGGGCTATTTTTAGATTTCAGGGGGCCTTAATTTCCTAAGTTGCTTCCACCGGGGCTGGCTAATTTGTTATTCCCTGTGCGATGTACCGGACCCCACCCCACCCCCAACCACACCCACATCATTCGGTCTTTCTCGGCCTATTGATTGCGCCCTACGCGGAGCAGAGATCACGTCCCCTTGTCTGTGTAAATTGCGTCCCTTGGTCTGTGAAGATTGCCTCGGCACGTATGTGGTTTCTGTAGTTACCTCCCCGCCGCTGTCTGCCATTTGAGTGTCGACATCTCTTCCTTGTTTATCTCTGATTCTTCCTGTCGTCGGCTGGAGAGTAATGTTGTAGTTGCATTTTTGCACACGATACTTGATGTCAATGTTGTTATAGTTGCATTAACAGACGACTGAGATGGTCAATGTTGTTATCGTTGCATTAACAAACGACTGAGATGTCAATGTTGTTATAGTTGCATTAACAAACGACTGATATGTCAATGTTGTTATAGTTGCATTAACAAACGACTGATATGTCATTGTTGTTATAGTTGCATTAAGAAATTGCATCATGAGATGTCTTGGTTGTTAAATTTAGTCCTTATCCTTATTCTGTTAAACATGACACCATATTAACTGTTCCTTTTTTTGTTTTTGTTTTGTAGGAATAAAGTTCTTGTTGTTTTAAATAAAAAGCCTCATTTAAACACATGTTTTTATGTTATATTATTGTTAAGTTTGTAAGCGTCTCATACTTTAATATATTTATATATACTGTTTAGAGTTTGAGGCACTTATATAGCCAATGTATCCACTGTACCCTAACTTAATTCTGTTGTCAATATGTTCAGATATTAAAAAACCCAGATTATGATTCAACACAGGATTTTTTTATCTCTCTAGAACAGCTTTTTAAAAAGCAGCTACAATAATATAACATGTTATGTGTGTGTGTTTTTTGATGCCCTTGTCACGTTATATGCGAGGATTGATGCATGTTTTCGCTTTTCTTTGTGCAAACTTTGTAAACCATGAGAGAGTTTTGTTTTTAGCTTTGGGGGGGGGGAAGAAGGATGGAGGAAGGGTACAAAGCAGCCATGATTGGCACCCGTAGGAAAGTGTTCTAATATTAAAATCTGTTTTTTGTTGAAGTTTTTTTTTTGTTTTGTTCTTGTAGTATAGAGCGTCGATCGGCAACCTACGGCATGCGTGCCAGACTTGGTACGCAGAGAGATTTTCAATGGCACGCGGAAGACCTCCAAAAAGGCATCCAAGCGTCTTCTCACGGGAAAAGAAAAGGGTGATTTTTAGGGTTGGTGGCACGTTGAAATTAATTAGAAATCCTTATGGCACACTATCATCAAAAGGATTAGAGCTTTGCTTGCTAAGTTATCAGCAGTGGAATGCCAGTTCTTGACTGTTGTCAGTCTGTGAAAGCAAGACTTTATCCAATCTAGCTGCAACAATGTTATATATCAAATGTTATACTGTAGCTGCACAGTCACGGGTTTATCCTAGTGACGGCTACACGGCATATGTGGCCTGCTGGTCATGGAGTTAGTTCATGATGACCCGGGTTCTAGCTCTTCTCCTTATGTAATCCCTGCCGTTCCGCTCTGGAGTTTCTAACCAAGGCGGTACAAATCGTCTATCAAGAAATATCGTATATAAATGTATAAATAGCATTAGTATTAGTAGTATAGTAGTATAAGAAGACAATAACAACAACAATAAAAAATATGCAGAGCGTTGCATTGAATTCCAAACAGTTTCTTTCTACACACTTCCGGTGAATATTCCCGAATCTTTCCAGATTTGATGATTGCAAAGACAGCATTTGGGGAAAACGGAAATGGAGATTTGCATAAGACTGGCCACAAAATCCCCTTGCTGTCCTTAGCCAAAGAGATTGGTCAAAATCTGTTTATTATTTTGAAGAGAGAGAAAAACAACAAGTTATATTTAAAAATTCCTCAACTATCCACTTAGAAAAAAATTATTGTGAATAAAAAGTATTTAAAATTGAGCTTTTCACCAAGTTTACTCATGATTTACACTTTATACATCCTCAGCATATCTCTGAAAGTATTTCAGTCAATGTTGCTGAATAGCGGGTCAACAGCCTGGCAGTAATTTTAATCGAATTTACTGCACGGGTAAAGACTTTAATTCATTTCCTGGTCACAGAATCTATCGAATCGATTAGCTACCCAGTTTGTAAGGACGAATTCTCAATAGACTGACCACATCCGGTTGTCTCATATAATGGCTCCTGTACACCCATAGTTTAATTTGAATGGCGTGCTTAGTTTTTGTAACGCACTAAACGCCGCTTTACTAGAAAAATGACTTTACAGAGTACCGGTAGACTATGCACCAAAAATAGTTTAAAATGTGATTTCTCGATCGTCTGCGTTATATTGATACACGCTTCCCTCCTTTTTGGGAAACTTCACACAGCGAACGGAGCTACAGCCGGCTGACATTTTGTTTAAACTTTCCTGTTCACCGTCTGTTCCGTAATTGTTCACTGTTCCCTTGTTCTTGGCGTTGATGTTCATCGTCTCCTCCTCCCGGCGTCTCTTGATCCTCCTTGACTGCCTCCACCAGGACACGTAGCCCAGGGCCACCATAGAGACTAAGTAGCCCACGGAGAGTATGACGCCCACGACGCTGTCGGGACGGATCATCGGGATGGTGCGGAAGTTCTCGCAACCGTAGTGCATGATGCTGGTGTTGGTGGAGGCGGATTTCTCCAGCAGGTAAACGCACACCAGGTAAGCAGAGTCCGAGTCCAGGTGGTGGAACTGGAAGCGGTCGGCGCTGAGGGAAAGCTTGTCGGACACAATCTTCCCGCCGGTGGTCTCGCAGAGGGCCGTCGACTCGAAGACGCTGTCCGCCGAGGTGAGGTTCAGCAGGGCCCACCTCACCTTCAATGTGGACGTCCCCGCCTCCAGGAGGTCTATTTTCAGGATGCCAGCGTACTGGGCGTGGTAGGGCTCGTGGAAAAGGTCGAACTGTCTAAAGCCCTCGCTAGCTGGACTGTGCGATGAAGCCACTGCTCGATGGCTGCTGAGCAAGACGACATAGAACAGCAGTATTTCAGATAGATATTTCATGATGAAACAATCACACAGCTATTGCCAACAACTCTCTCTACCTGTAGAAGAAAGGGAAAACAATTGACATAATTGAATTATAAGCCAATCTAAAGTATTATAAAACAAACATCTTCTGGAGTATTTTATGGTCATCAGTTCCGATGAAGCTGAGCTGAACAGGGCATGCCTTAAAATATGAAAGACGCTCCTTCTATAAAGAAGATTATTGCGGCATACACTCATCCATAGTCTGAGTCTAGTTTTACATTTTGATTAGTGTTTTAAACGATGTTAAGTAACTGGTTTTCCTGGTTTGTTCAGGCAACCCTTTTCATATCCGGTGCCACTCGGGAAGAAAGAGTACTTATAATGCATTTGAGATAGGAACATTTTTATTGTCCTCATGTTTATTTGGGGGAGGGATGCACGGTAGCCGGGCGGCAGCGCGTTCGACTGGCGAGCCGAAGGTCCCGGGTTCGAATCCTGGTGCAGGCTAGGATTCTTTCCCGGGTCTGGAGGGTGTCCCTGAGTCTACCCAGCTATTATGGGTACCTGACCTTAGTTGGGGTAAAGTAAAAGCGGCTGTGCATAGTGCTGGCCACACAATCGCCTAGTATGCCGTGGCCACAGAAACCGGTGAACGACGCTTCATCGGACCTATGGATCAACTCGGTCCGCCGCGTACTTTACTTTTTTTTTATTATTTATATGGGCATTGCAACAGGTTGTTATTGTGTTGTATTTCTAAGTAAAAATGTATTGCCTTATGTTTAATACTACTTTACGCTTTGCAAGTCTGTCCTCTAGAGTCTAGAGGACTGGGTACGATTGGAAATTCCGAAACTAAGTGTTTCAAGTTATCAAATAGCAGAAATATCAAAGCAAGCGGTCCATCTTATTATAGCCCTTTTCATTATTTTTAATTATTCCAACAATAATGGGGTCAAATTTAGTCGTAGGCATAAAGTATCAACAGAGTCTTCTTCGCCTTTGTTATTTAACTGGGGGCCTAGGGGTTTTTATGTGTAATTATATTAGTTGTTAATTAAAAAAAAAATTACTTCATAAAAACTTTACACCGAGAAGCCAGGGAGCGAAATATTTATTATACATTCTAGGCTTAGAGCGTCTATGGTTACCCAGACCCTGTTCATGTATCGAGCGATCGCTGTGTCAGTAACTCGTCTTATAAAACATAGCCTACAATAAATAGCATTTTAGATAGTTATAAATCTTTGTTTGTGTAGACGTCTCAACACATATTTTGCATTACGTTCTTATGTGTTGCAATATAAATCGTTATAATTTTACTTTTTCTTACGTAACCTAGACATAGACGCGCTATACCTATAAAGACTAGGCCTACTATAGAAGCCTGTTAGAGCTATAGCAGTGTAAGCATAGCTATGGGCCTATAGGTTAAAAATTATAAATATATAGGATATAAGCCCTATTTTTTAATATAGTATAGGCATATCGAATCGGCCTATCATATAGTTAGCTATACTATACTATAGCAGACCTAATTATAATCTATTTTAGGGCCTATAGACGTAGTCTATAGCCTAGGCTAGGGGTCGGCAACCTAAGGTTCGCGTGCCAGACTTGGCATTCATAACGATTTACAGTGGCACGCGAAAGATCTCCAAGAAAATTTTTCGCAGTCGATACGACGTGTTGTGCACACTGGGCTGCTTATTACATTCAAAAGAGTTTTTATGCTCATCTCTCTTAATTAAGCAGAATTTAAGCATAAATATAATTATTTTTAAAACAAATTTGTTTGTTTTATTATTGTAATAAATATAAGAGGCTTATATACTAGCATTATATTATGTAATTGTTGTAATATTATTAATGTTTAAAAAAATAAACTCTTTAACTTAAATTGACTTTATTAATGGAGAAAATGTTTATTTACAACGTAAATTAATTTTATACATCTAATTATACGTTGAAAAAAGAGCATAATGCTGAATAATAATTTATATGCAACACTAGTTACATTAAAAGCATCACTAGCATCAAATTTGGAGAATTTAATTCAAGGGAGATAATCAACATGTTTTCTTAGCGTTAACATTTCTAATATGTTTTTTTTTGTTTCATTTAAAAAAATAACTTACAATTTATAGCTTTAAATGATCAAACAATAAAACACACTTGAAAATTATATAAATATTATATGAAGAAAGAATATATATGTAAATTTTTAAACATTACATTAACTACCCAGTTTGTATGGCTACTACTTATCTATACCGATTAATTACAGTGATCTTCTATTCCGCAATATATATGTACCGGTATGCTGAGATGAAACTATAATTAATTTAAAGCTATTACTAGAATTATATCTTGACTCTTGACAACTAAATTTAAATGTTGTATGTTGGGTAATGAAATTCTGTAAATAGTTATGAATGGATTTTTACAAAAATTATAATAACAAACAGGTTATTTTTTTTTATTTTTATTAAATATAAAACGCTTTAATGATTTTCTCTACAACGCTCCTTTTCTTTTGGTCTTGGTCCTGCTACGGCACTAAAAAAAATTGCCTTTTAAAAATAATATAGTTGAGCAGTTTGATTTTCACGCTGTTGGCACGATGAATGATTTAGAAATCCTAGTTTGGCAAACTGTAAGCAAAAGGTTGCCGACCCCTGCTATAGTGTTTCATGCGCTTATACCTAGGCAAACGTTTCATATGACAATAACAAATTAACATACTCAAAAGTATTAGCACGGTGGCTGATCGACAGCACGTTCTGCTGACGTATAGAAGGTCCTGGGGTTCGAATCCTCATGAAGACTAGGATTTGTTCCGTGGACCGGAGAGTGCCTATGAGTCTACCCAGCTCTGATGGGTACCTGACCCTAGTTGGGGGTAAAGTAAAGGCGGCTGGCCATTGTACTGGACACACAATCCCCTAGTGTGCCGGGGCCACAGAAACTGTTGAACGCTGCCTCCCCGGCCCTATGGATCAATTTGGTCGGACGGGATTTTTTTTTTACTTTACACTGAAAAGTTACGTCTGAACAGGAAATAAAAAATAAAAAAATCTCAATTTTCTCATTCAATTTCAATTTTAAGTCCATCTCTTGAGTCCGCCAAGTGGTACATTATGTAAAGTAAAGACGCTAAGAAATTACTTTTTTTTTCTACTCGGAAGAAAAGTTAAAAACTTTTAAAGAAATTGCTATCCCAAGAGCAGATCACTCAAGCCAATTCCGACCCTTGTCCAAAAAAGGATACTTCAGTTAATCCCCTTTAGATTTGTTATTTTCTTTCAATTCCCCCCCCCCCCCTCCACCCCCCCCCCCCCCCCCCAGAACTTAGAAAATAACAAATAAAGAAGATACATCATTTCCTGGTCTCAATTTGTTTGGTTCTCTGCTCAAGACTGGGTTATGTCCCTTCTTGACAGAGTCGATACTTTCAAGATGAGTTCTCTGCCTTGATGTAAGTGTTTACGAGTTACGAACAGAACACATAAAGATTTCTGATGTTAAAGTTTCATTGAGTGTCCATTTATATCTAAGTTTCTAAAACGATTGATCGTCGATTTGTTGAGACATAATACTATTTTTAGACCTTGCATGTTCTCTTTTTCCGAGCGCAGCCAATAAGGCTTTCTTAAATGACTTCTACGCTGATACGTTTAACCTAAAGGTTTCCGCTTTTTACAACTTTCGATCTTAATTTTAATATTTCATTGAGAAAATCGTGGCATTAAATAAAACGGAAGTGTACAATACAAAAGGGGATCGGGAATTCCAAAAAGAAGTCATTCGGGTCATCAAAGAGCGGAAATGATGAAAGCAAGCGGTCCATCGTATTATAGTCTTTGTTGAGACGAAGTCTTCAAGTCAAATTATTATAGTAAGCATGGGTTGATGGGGGTAAGAGGGGGCGGGGGTAATGATCTAACACAGATCATTTTGAAAAGTAAATTCACATAATGTCAGAAATGTTGTTAAAATGATATCACACATCAAAAGTGAGATTGCAATGAATAGAATATGAATAGAATGAAGTGAACAGCAGAATGAACCAAGTGATGTGAATGTTTTAAAGATACAGAAGTTACAGAAGATACAGAAGTTACAGAAGTTGCAGAAAATATAGAAGTTACAGAATTACAGATATATAATATATTGAACCTGCAGAAAGTTCTAACTACTATAATCTGTTGAACCTTCAAAAAAAAGTTCTAACTACTATCAGGGCGTATTTAGGATTGTGGGGGCCCTGTTCCCAAATTAATGTGGGGGCCCCTCGTGGCCTCGCCCCTGCCTTCCACATACCCCAGAAAAGTACCGTTAATTTATGTTACATTATATAAAAACATAAATTGTATGTAGTGCATAGCTTGGTTTGACTGGGGTTCTTAAAATTGTAGGGGAATAAATGAATTGTATTTTACTTTTTCAACAAAAGCATGGGGATGTCACAAAAAAAATATTTTTGGGAAGTGTGGGGGCCCCTTTTGTTTGGGCGCCCCTGTTCCAATGGAACAAGTGGAACATGCCTAAATACGCCACTGACTACTATAACATATTGAATCTTCGGAAAGTTCTAACTACTATAATATATTTGATAGAAAGTATGACACGACCTACAACAGACTCTAAATTTCTCACGTGAAAAAGTCGATGTCTATATAAAAACAAATCTATATTTTGTTAACTTACCGCTAACATATTTAGTTGGTGGACTTCTGGTATGATTAAATTACCTTATTTGTCCATGTCCCTTGTTTTAAAACAATAACCTCCCTGTTATCTTTTTGTTATATTCAATTTTATAGAAACAAGCCTTTATTATTAAATCCACAATCATGTTGATAGATAAAACACGCATTCTACAACAACATGTACTTAGTAATGATGACAGAATGTATAACATCAACACGGAGTTATTTATAACCACAAGTTTGAACTCTCGGGTCAAACCGTTCGCTAAACGCTAAAAGCGAACAAACATTAAATGCAGTGAGTGGATGGATTTCGTGTCCCTGGTGGAAGAAACCGATCGATCTGCTTTACTATTGATTGGGCGAACCAGGTGCGATAAGAATTTGTGTGTGTGTTGTGTTTTTTTTTTTAATGATTTACCTCTGATCTTTGCGCTACCTTGTTTAGTGAGTTGAATGTGGCTGTAGTTGAATGTGGCTGTAGTTGAATGTGGCTGTAGTTGAATGTGGCTGTAGTTGAATGTGGCTGTAGTTGAATGTTGCTGTAGTTGACTGTGGCTGTAGTTGAATGTTGCTGTAGTTGAATGTTGCTGTAGTTGAATGTGGCTGTAGTTGATTGTGGCTGCAGTTGAATGTGGCTGCAGTTGAATGTGGCTGTAGTTGAATGTGGCTGTAGTTGAATGTGGCTGTAGTTGAATGTTGCTGTAGTTGAATGTGGCTGTAGTTGATTGTGGCTGCAGTTGAATGTGGCTGTAGTTGAATGTGGCTGTAGTTGAATGTTGCTGTAGTTGAATGTGGCTGTAGTTGATTGTGGCTGCAGTTGAATGTGGCTGCAGTTGAATGTGGCTGTAGTTGAAAGTGGCTGTAGTTGAATGTGGCTGTAGTTCAATGTGGCTGTAGTTGAATGTGGCTGTACTTTAATGTGGCTGTAGTTGAATGTAGCTGCAGTTGAATGTGGCTGTAGTTGAATGTGGCTGTAGTTGAATGTGGCTGTAGTTGAATGTGGCTGTAGTTGACTGTGGCTGTAGTTCAATGTGTCTGTAGATGTGTTTGGCCTGCTGTTGCGGATTCGGTAGCCTGCTTAGAAATATGACTGAATGATACATTTCTTCACGGGACACGGTGGACGACTGTCGCACCGAAGGTCCTGGGTTCCAATCCTGGTGAAGGCCATGGTTTTTTTTTCCTGGACTCGATCGAGGTTGTCCCTGAGTCTACCCAGCTCTGATTGGCACCTGACATTGGGGTAAAGTAAAGGCGGCTGGGCACTGTGCTGGCCACACATCCCCTAGTATGTTTCACCTGCCATGTGATCATTTTGGTCCGACGGGATACTTTACTGTTTATACGTTACAGCATTTTATGTTTATGAAAGAATTCGTTACACCCCCCAATGTTTACTTTCATATCAAGTTGATCAAACTATTGCATTTAGTTGTATCTTTATATTTTGCTTATAGATTTGTGTTATTCAAATGGTGCTATATTTTACGATATAATCAAATAACGTTTTTCTCTTTTTGTAGACTTAGTAATCTAGAGATTTTAAATTCAGTTCATGTATAAGATTAAGTATTTAGTATCTTGTGGTTTTTTTTAAATTTACATGCACTCTGAGCTTACAATATGTTTGCTGGCAGTATTACAAATAAATTATTCTTATTTATTACTATACTGTGTATGGGGTATACTTCAAGTGGGATACTGTCGATGTATCAACTAGATGAAAGAAGATTATATCTAACGTTACTGAACGTTTGATACATTTTTTAGTCTAAACCAATGCGTAATATTGGCATACAGTTCTGATTAAGTGACTGAGAAATGAAGGGGGGGGGGGGGGTAATGTGAAATAGGTAAGTTCCCAGATAGGTGAGCTACTGTTATGAAAAAAAGAAAGAAAAAACGTATATAAAGTAAATTGAATTATTTTTCTCAAACGGGTGAAATAATCTTATCAACTAGTGAAGATACAGTTATCATTCAAGCCAGTTAATGTTATGAAACGTGATACGTTTTGATATCAAACAGGTATATCAAATATAATACTAATAAAAAGATAGGCAATAGTGAAGTGGAAAAACCAACTACTGTTGTTTTGTTCTTTATATGAAATAAATACTACAACGTAAAGATCTTAAATATCCATTAAAATGTATATTAGTTGTTACAATGCTCAGATAAACATACGGAGAAAAACACTTTCCTTATCCCTTATGCGAGAACAAATGCATATAAATACTCTTTCTTCCAGAGTGGCATCCGGGCATGAAATGGGTTACCTGGACAAACCAGTAACTTTACATCATTTAAAAAACTAATCAAAATGCAAAACTAGACTCAGACCATGGATGAGCGTACGACGCAATAATTTTCCTTATAGAAGGAGCGTATGTAATATATAAGATAAGATAAAGAGATATTATGCATAAGCAAAAAACGAGAACAATAAAGTACTACTTACTTATTAAGCCTATATACATATCTGAAAACTCCGGCGTATATTATAAGCCCTAATAGCTTCTCAGATGAACAGAAAGTGGCGATATATTGGATAAAAATGATGCGGGGAATTATTTTTTTTACGTGTGAGCTAGCGTATTCCCACTCGCTGGGTGTGTAGCAAGCTTTTGTGTAAAATCAATGAGAGAGCTCTCAGCTGACTGTATCCTTGGATAACTTCAAGATAATGTAACTCCGGATAAACTCGTCACCTCTGCATTCTATTAATCATTTTATTATTTATCTCATTATTTCTTTTTCTTACATAAATAGACTTAAAATTGATAGACTTAAAGACAAAGAGAAAGTCAGACAGACAGACAGACAGACAGATAGATAGATAGATAGATAGATAGATAGATAGATAGACGGTTTGATAGATAGATGGATAGATAGATAGATAGAAAGCAGATTCACTGGTAGACAAATAGACAGAAAGATAGATAAACAGATAGAGCGATGATAAATAGATAGATAGAAAGAAAGAACAATAGATAGATAGCTGATAGATAGATAAATGGGTGGTTGGATGAATGATTAGATTAATAGTTAGGGGGATGGAAAGCTACAGATACCCCTTTGAACTGCTGGCCGACTACAGGCCTATCTCATTAATATAGCCGAGTGGCTTCGGATTTTGCGCCGGCCACGTAATCTCCTTCTAAGACCAATGCACACGTGACTTTACCCATGATATGCCAATAAACATTTAGCTCAAACACTGAAGCAGTCACGCACACAGAGAGACGGAAAGAGAGAGAGAGAGAGAGAGCAACATGGCCACACAATCGCCTGGCGTCCGTTTTTACGGTTTTTCTCCAAAACGTAAATTTTTGTCCTAAATTCTACACTAGTTTTTTCTTTTTATTTATTAACCAATTATCATGAAATTTGTCAACATAATATATTCATTACATAAGGACTTTTAAATTGTATAAAGAGATTTTGAAAATGACATTTACTTTTTTTATTAATATTTTTAGTAACTTTTTATATGTTTTCTATATGTTCATATCATATGGCTCACTAACAAATTCATAAAAAATTAATTTTAAGTCTAATCTAAAATTTCTCTTTGCAATTTGCATAAATGTAGATTCTCTCCATTTTTGCTAAATGTAACAAAAATTATATTGATAAATACAAAAATAGTTTGGCTTTTTGTTTAATTAAAATATAATATTTAAAAAAAATGGCCGCCATCTCCATGGCCATCAATTTACATTTTGTTTTTCATTTTTATAAGTTTTGACAATACTAGGCCCTACTATACATGGTCCAAATATAAAAACATGTTGGATAAGACATAAATAAAATCCCTCTCTTCTCTTCTCTCTTTACATATACATGTAAATTCTTTTATCATAAAATATTTATATCATTTTTGAATAATTTATACAGTTTGACCATTTCAAAGTTATAAATAATTTATAAGACATTTATTCAACGTATTATAATATTAGCGCAAATAAAAGGGGTTAATTAAAGTAAATGGAGCATTTGGTGTTGACAAAGAAAAGAAAAGATTCAGTGAACGTTCTGTAGTACGGACTAATACTATAGGATTTGAGCTGTGTGTGGTCACGAAAAATGTCCCTTTGTGAAATAGAGGACGTGGCTGTTTGCTGTACATTGATAATACAAGATTTAAAAACAAAGTGATTGCCCCTGGATTGATCGTCATTTCTCTTTGTGCATTGGAGTTGCATGTATTATCTTATACATTACAGAATTTCTTATCTTATACATTACAGACTATCTTATCTTATACATTACAGACTATCTTATCTTATACATTACAGACTATCTTATCTTATACATTACAGACTATCTTATCTTTTACATTACAGACTATCTTATCTTATACATTACAGACTATCTTATCTTTTACATTACAGACTATCTTATCTTAGACATTACAGACTATCTTATCTTATACATTACAGACTATCTTATCTTATACATTACAGACTATCTTATCTTATACATTATAGACTATCTTATCTTATACATTACAGACTATCTTATCTTATACATTACAGACGCTCCTTCTATAAGGAAAATTAGTGCGTTCTACGCTCATCCGTGGTCCCAGTCTAGTCTTGCATTTTTTTTAGTAGTGTTTTAAATAATGTTAAGATGCTGGTTTTCCTGGTTTGTTCAGGTAACCCATTCCATGCCCGAATGCTACTCGGGAAGAAAGAGTAGGTCTATTTATATGCATTTGTTTTCGCATAAGGGACAAGGAAGGTGTTTTTGTCTTTATGTTTATCTGAGCATTGCAACAAGTTGTTATTGGGTTGTATTTCTAAATTAGAGTTTAATGCCTTATGTATTATTACTATTTTACTCTTTGCCCTTCTGTCCTCTAGTGTTTCTAGGTTTAGTGATTTGGCTAATGGTGTTACTCTTGTCAGATGTGAATAGTCGCTAGTAATAAACCTTGTGTCTCTTTTCTTAATTCGTTCTAATTTTTTTTACGTTTTCTTTAATTTATGGGTCCCATACAGAAGATGTATATTCCAATATAGGTCTAACTATGTGAGGTAGCATTTTAGTTTTTATGTTCTTATTACATTTGTAGAAGTTCCTTTTTATGAACCCTTATGCTTTGTCAGATGTTTAAATTACTTCATCTGGGTTTAGTGATTTAATTATTTGTGTTACTATTGTCAGTTGTGAATATTCGCTACTAATGAACATTGCAGTTCTTTTTCTAATTTTTTAAATGTTTTCTTTAGTTGATGGGTCCCATACAGATGATGCATGTTGCTACAGCATTGAAGTTTAGTTATTTATTTCGTTACAGACCCCTGTTACAGTACACTACACAACTTTCCTACATATGGTACTTCCACTTTCACTAAAAGGGAGGAAATCTCGCGTTTTCAGAAATGTTTACTCTAAGACTGGCCGAGATTTCACTCGTTGGCTCTTGTTGACATTTACCTAGTCCCCCGAAATGATTGGATATCTAGGTCACATGACGGTCAAGGGAAAGCAGACTTAATCAGCCCTGGTCAGTGACTCGCATACATGATACTGACCTTTTATGTTTGGCCTTTCCATTTTTTTTTTTGTTGTTGTGTTTTTCTTCGTCGGCATAGATTATGGGCTCGTTTTTTAACACTGAAAACAGCTTATAATTATATTAAAATCAGCTTATATAAAGTAGTGCTTCTATACGCGTATATAAAATAATAAAAATAAATAGGTAGGCCTACGATTTAAGTGACAAGATTTTTAATAATAGTAATTAATAATTTGCCATTTATCTAGCGGATCACTTCATGCAAATGCAAGCATGCTCTCAGTGCGCTCATAAAAAACGACACGACAATAACACTATAAAATCTTTTAAGGCTTTTCTAAGTTTCCGGTAATACAGAGAAATACACCTACAGATAGATAGATGGTAGATAGACATATAGACAGACAGATAGACAGATAGAAAGATAGACAGATAGACGGATAGACGGATAGACGGATAGACGGATAGACGGATAGACGGATAGACGGATAGACGGATAGACGGATAGACGGATAGACGGACAGACACACAGACACACAGACAGATAGGCAGACAGATAGAAAGATAATTAGATAGTTAGATTAGATTAGTTAGATTGATAGATAGATAGATAGATAGATAGATAGATAGATAGATAGATAGATAAATAGATAGATAGATAGATAGATAGATAGATAGATAGATAGATAGATAAATAGAAAGATAGATAGATAGATAGATAGATAGATAGATAGATAGATAGATAGATAGATAGATAGATAGATAGATAGATAGATAGATAGATAGATTGTAAAGAGTAAAGTAGTAATAATAATATGGGTTGCCTGAACAAACTAGGAAAACCAGTAACTTAACGACTAGACTCGAACCACGGATAAGCGTAGGACGCAATAATCTTCTTAATAGAAGGGGCGTCTGTAAGATGTACGATAAGAAAGAGTGGGTTGTGGGTTAAAGTATGAATCAATGGATGTGTAGGTTGCTAGGTTAATCAATGGGTAGATGAATCGATGGGTGAAGGGATTGAAAAATTAATGGATAGATGAATGGATGGATAAATGGATGGACAGATTAAACGAGTATGGAAAATTGAATGGGTATGTGAAAAAAAATGGCTGGGTGGATTATTGGATGAATGGATGAAATTAATGAAATAGAAAGTAATCGATAAGACTCTAAAATAAGAACTTTGCCTTCATACCGCCAATTCAATGGACCACATTGACCACATGGACCACAATGTCCATCCCTTGAGTCCACCAGTCTGACAGTATGCTAAAAGAAAGAATGCATCAACAAAACAAAAGAAACAAAAAGAGGAACAGTCGTACGAAAGAAACGAAACAAAATCAATCTTTTGCATTTTTGTTTTTTGGGGCTAGCTTGCTAGGATTCCCTGTGGAAATGGATGTTGTGGACAGCAAAATGTGAGAAAATTATACACTTCATATCTGTGTTGTTGTTGTTGTTTTTTAAATGGTATATCTTTATGTGAAGGAAAAATTTAGCAGACGACTAGTCTAGAGATATGTTTCTTTTCTTCAACAGTTATCGGTTTTAAAACGTAGTTTGTTGTGTTTTTTTTTTTAAATATTATCTTTAAATGTTTTTTTAGGTTTTAAAGACATCTTTGCAACAGGTCGAAATGATAAATTTTTTTTTAGGAGTGGTTACGTAATTTACGAGACGTTTTTAATTTTAAAAGGCATTATCTGTCCAGTTTACCGCCATTGGAGTTCTGTATTTCGATTCAGATTCGTTTTTAGTTGTTTGTTTTTTTACTTTGACTGTAGCAGTTTTGAAGGGGGGGGGGGGGGGGGGGGCTGTTTCTAAATCAAGTTTTGTCTTTCAAGCATTTAGTTGAAAGCAGTAGCAGCATTTCTGCTCCCTACGCTCAACCTCGATACGAGTTTAGGCCTCGCAATTCGGTTAGGGTTTTAATTTTGAATTAAGGTTGTTTGGTTCTCCAGGTTGGTTCAAGCAACTTGTATCCTTGCCAGAACGCTGCTTTAGGTAAGATAAGATAAGAGAAAAAAAAAGTACCAGATCATAAATCTTAGATTTAGAAATCAAAACGTATAACCCAGCAAGAAACACCACGTCGTATCGACGGGAACAAAAACGTGGAAACCACGAAAACACGTGGAAACCACGTCTTTTTTTTTACTGTCGGTACGACGTTGTGTGCCCCTGGGTAGTTTATATTCGTAGTCAGGTTTTCTGAAGCACATAGAGCTTGGAGCCTTGGAGCAATTTTTTTTTTTTCCAAACGCTAAAGTTATTACGGCAACATGCCTCGAAATACAAGATTTAAAACATAATTTATTGATTTTCTTTCCTGCTTGAAATGGGACACATTAACCCAGATTGATATAAATCGTTTGACCGTTTGACCCAGTTTTAGTTAGAATAGATATCTTTCCCAACTGACCCCCCATGTGTTAGCCCGCCGGTGTGCTCTTATTGTGATTGTAACGGCGGTTTACACACTTCGCAAGTCTATGAGGCCCGTGAATACAGAAAAGTTTAGCGCACGAGGTCTCACTGCACTGCGGAGAGGCTCCGAGCCTCGGTGGGGAGGAAGCAATGCGCGCAAAAGTACGTCTCAAACCCGCCCAGGTGCCTGGATGTCCAGACCTATAGTCTGGAATTTATGCTACCGGGCTACAAGTGCATGTATACGAGGTGGCCACGGCGTTAATGATCCGAGGGGAATTACGCAGGTGGGGAGAAGCAGATTAGCGCAAGTGACTGCGGAGACCTACCTTATGTTAAGCGTCAAAAGCCTTATCAACGTGCCGTGGGATGGCTAGTCTCTGTCAGGATCTTGGTGTGCTTCCCTTTGGTCGTTACGCCCTGGACTAAAGAGCCGGCATCGGTAAACTCAAGTAAACTCAGGGTCAAGGTCAAATCGATGATTGGACCGGTAACAATGTAATGCTTTTCAATTCATTCCCGTAGTTCGGGGTGTAAAAAAATAGTTCACCGGAGGTGAGCTTGAGAGGAGCCTTATCTAATACATACACATACAGTGGGATGAGGAATTGAGGACCGAGGACGTACGAGGGGGGGGAGGGGAGGACCATAATATAATTATTGCACTAAAAAGTTGGTTATAATAGAAAAAGGTTGGCCTACTTACATATAGGACGGGACATGGAGGCCAAGTGGCAGCGCGTTCAACTGGCGATCCGAACTTCCGAAGGTTCTGGGCTGGAACCCTGGTGGAGGCTAGGATTTTTTTCCCGGGACTTGAGGGTGTCCCTGAGTCTACCCCGCTCTGATGAATACCTGACATTAGTTAGGGAAAAGTAAAGGCGGCTGGGCATTGTGCTGGCCACACAGCCCCTAATAAGCAGTGGCCACAGAAACTGGTGAACGCTGCTTCAACAGCCCTATGATCAGTTCGAACGGTACTTTACTTACTTATATATAGGGCCCAAAGTGCAAATTTTAAAGAAAGAAAAAAAAAAGACCTGCTTGCCCGTTTCAGAGTCGATTTTCAAACCTGTTTCTATAGTAGCTATGAAGTCAGCTTCCTCCTGTTTCCGTGGCTTACAAGGGGGGTAGTGTGGTCATCACAATGCCCAGTCGCATTTGCTTTCCTGCTATCAATGTCAGTTTCGTACCCATCAGAGTTTAGGGCCTACCCGTGATGGTGGATGGGTGGATGGGTGGATGGGTGGATGGGTGGATGGGTGGATGGGTGGATGGGTGGATGGGTGGATGGGTGGATGGGTGGATGGGTGGATGGGTGGATGGGTGGATGGGTGGATGGGTGGATGGGTGGATGGGTGGATGGGTGGATGGGTGGATGGGTGGATGGGTGGATGGGTGGATGGGTGGATGGGTGGATGGGTGGATGGGTGGATGGGTGGATGGGTAGATGGGTGGAATGAAAATCGGGTGGATTAGATCAGGGGTGGGCAAACTTCTTTTTTTTTTTGCCTAGGGCCACATTGACTAATAAAAAGCTAAGTGCGGACCGCTTTTTTTTTTTTACAGCAACCTATCACAATATGTAATTATGAGTTATCTATAGGTTTTCAAACAATTATTGCAATTTTATTGTTCTTATATGCGTATACATTATATTTTACAATATGGACATTTTAATTGATTAGCAAGATTACATTTTTTTTCATTTTTTTTTTCAATTGCTTTAATTTAGAATTTAGAAGTAAATCAACTAAATTTTGGCTACAATTATTGATTTCTAATGACATGTGTGTAACTGCTTTCAACTTTTTACAATCATAACGGAAATTCTGTAAAATTCAAGTAAATAAAAAACTAACCCATAAAGGCAAAGTTTTTATTATACTCCCTTTCTTTGTAAACTAAGTTTATATTTAATTTATATTTTGATAGATTTAAATAAACATAAGTGATATCATACGTTATGCATTTCCACACTAAAATTTTGCGCATCTTTTTTTTTTCTAGCTTTGGCCCGCAAAAAACATAAAAAGATAACTCGCTTTATTTCGGCTACATTGTGTCGTTTTCATTCTATTTATTTCATAAAAACGAACATATCCGAAAAGTTTATTTACTTCCGTAGAGGCAGCCATGTTTTACGTAAAATTTTCTTCGATTCGCAAATTGGTCGAAGGTATTGGTGACTATTCCAAAGGTTATGAGGCTGAAAATTTGAGAGAATGTATTGTTAGTCGCAACAAGTCTGCTGCCCAAGTTTCAGCTCCATTGGACAACGGGAATATGTCGAAAAATCGATGCAAAGTTTTCCAAGCAACCAACCAACCAACCAAGCAGACAGACAGACAGTACGAGTTATTTCTAAATGCCCTTGAGTTCGCAAGTGTCCCACGGGCCGTAGTTTGCCCACCCATGGATTAGATAGAGACAGAAGCTTGCTTCCCTCAGAGTGACTGACCTCCAGTTGGGTGACGTTACTGTGCCCTTCTCCTCAACGGTAAAGAGCCTCGGCATGTTTCTGGATTCCACTCTGTCCATGCAACCCCACATCTCCTTCCTGATCAAAACCTGCTTTTTTCACCTGCGACGTATTGCCACTATCCGTCGCTACCTCACTCCGGAAGCTTGTACCAAGCTCGTCATCACTCTCCTCTTCTCTCGTTTGGACTACTGTAACTCTCTTCTGGCCGGCCTTCCTGCCGCTTCCATTCAAGGACTCCAACGCGTCCAAAACTGCGCTGCCAGACTAGTCCTAAAGAAGAAGAAGTCCGACCACATTTCACCTCTGCTCTACTCTCTGCACTGGCTCCCTATTCAAAATAGGATTTTATATAAACTCGCATCTCTATGCTATAAATGCCTCAATGACTCTGCCCCGGATTATCTAATTTCCTGTCTGGAAATATATACAAAACCACGCCCACTTCGATCGGCTGCTCACAAACTCAATTTGACGATCCCGCGGACAAAACTCGTGACAGCTGGTCAGCGGGCCTTCACCTACTCCGGCCCCTCCGCATGGAACACCCTGCCACTCCAGCTGCGACAAAGCTCGAACTTTTACATTTTCAAGACCGGACTCAAGACTCACCTGTTTATTATTGACTCCTAGCCCACTTACATTTTTAAACATTTGTCTGTTATTGTTATCATCGTTAATTGTAATTGTAATTGTAATTGTAGATGTAATTGTTAAGCGCATAGAACTGATTGCGGGATATGCGCTATATAAGCTTCATTATTATTATTATTATTATTATTGAATGAAACGGATAGGTTGGATGAATTGGATGGATCGTTGGATTGGAGTGTATTCAAGGTTGGATTAATCATTTAGCAAAAAAAAAAAAAAGAAAAAGAAAATCAAATAATTAGTGCAACGAGGGAAAGAAGAGAGAAGCAAGTAAAGTAAATTTTCCATAGCAGGAATTTATCATAATTTGTTGACCATCCATGATGTTATAATACAAATGAACCAGAATCCGGAGAGAAAAAAGGCTACACATTACACGAAGAAGATTCATATCAAAGACTTTGCAATGTAAACAGTAAACAGTGGAAGTATACAACAGCAAAACATCTTATCGTAAACCTAAGTTTAATTTTAGTTTGGTTAAAAGACAAAGTGAAGAGCTTTTTATCAAAATTGAGTTAACATTTGATTTTGATATTAAATAGTGTATTCAGCATCTGAATGTTAATAAAAATTATTTATACAAGATATCATAGATAAATTTTAAGGAATTAGTTCAATATTTGCACTAAAATGTGTGTGTTTTACGGAGATAAAATCCAATTCTCGTAGCCATTTGAGATGTTTTTATTTCCGGCAACTTAGGAATGTGACGTCATAGAAAGGATTCCGACTAGGAAAAATGAATATTTTCACGTGTTTTGAATGTATTGCCACATGTTTTGAATCTTTTCCCGGTTCTTATTTTTAACAAAATGGTTAAATATAGATTTATAGCGTCGAGTTTTGTTTATTTATTTCCTTTCTCAAACGTCACCTCCGTATGAGGCTTTTCCAAATCTAGTCCCTTTGAGAAAAACCCCTTCACATGGTCTTTAAACGAAAACCGGAAATGCGACTTTTGGTTTTAATAACTCGAACGGATTAGATAGATCGGATTAGGTGAATTGGGTGGATTAGATTGGGATGTGTTGGATAGGAATTAATAGACGGAATGACTGGGTCTGATGGAATGGATTGTGTTGGATGGATTGAATTGGATTGAATTGGATGTTGTGTATGTTCTGTTTCATTGAATGAAATAGTTGCAATGAATGATGTAGCAATAGGACTCACTAAGGACTCACTTAACGCTATATGGGCCAGTGACCACTTAGCCGACGAGCGTACAGTCTTGTGCAGGGGTCGGCAACCTTTTGCCAATAGTGTGCGTGCCAAACTAGGATTTCTAAATCATTCAGCGTGCCAACAGCCTGAAAGTCATCCTGCTCTGTGGTATTTTTAAAATGTATTTTCAACGACCATTTGTATAGCGCCGTAGCAGGACCAAGACCAAAAGCAAAGGAGATTTACAGAGAAAATCATTAAAGCGTTTTATATTTAATGCTAAAAAATGTACGTGTTTGTAATTAATCCCTTTTAATTACATTAATACCAAATACCAAACTCTATCACTTAACCTTCACTGTTAATAAATTAATATCTAAAGATGATCATTTGATTGTCAAGTTATGTATCTAGCACTTGCTTGAATTGTAATTATAATTTGATCTCAGCTTTACTGGGAAGTAATAATGTTTAATTGTTTTGATCAAACACTCAAATAAGTTATTATTACCGTAAAGAGGAATAGATACATTGTAATCATGCACACTGTGTAGTTAATATAATGTTTATAAAAGTACATATAATTTCTTTATTCATATAATATTTAGATCTATATAATTTTCAACTGCCTTTTACAGTTTGATATTTGAAAATTATAAATCATATGCCACATACTTTTTTTAAAAAAGGAAACACATTACAAATATTGGCGTAAAGAAAATGGATTAATTATCTCCCTTTAATTAAAATAAAGTTTCCAAATTTGATTCTATAGTGATGCTAAACAAGTTATGTTTTTTAATATAACTAATATTAATGAATAATTACTTTTTCTTTATACAAATCTAGCATTATGGTATTCATTTTAAGATTTACTTATAAGTAACAAATTAATTAATTTATTAAACAGCTTTTCCCCCTTCACACCCAACCCCTCTTCTTTGTCATCGAACGCTACAACCTGAAGTATCATTACTTCGCCGATGACACCCAGCTCTATAACAGTGCTAAGCCTGAAGACTTTGACGGTCTCCTTGTTTCCATCTCCATCTGTTTCCTGGATATTAAGAACTGGATGACGGAAAACAAGTTAAAGTTGAACAGAGAGAAGACTGAAGCTCTTATCGTCGATAGAGGGTAGTGTCCCTCACTGCGTCCGACCTTCAGCTGGCTGACGCAACTGTACCTTTCTACCCGACTGTCAAAAGCCTTGGCGTCTATCTGGACTCCACTTTGTCCATGCAGCCGCACATCTACTTCCTCGGCAAAATCTGCTTCTTCCATCCGCGTCGTATTGCCGCTATCCGTGGCTATCTCACCAAGGAAGCTTGTGTTAAGCGTGTCATCTCTCTCCTTTTCTCCCGCTTGGATTATTGCAATTCGCTCTTGGCTGGCCTCTCGGCCTCCTCCCTTCATGGCCTCCAACGTGTTCAGAACTGTGCTGCCCGACTGGTCCTCATATCACTCCACTGCTCCGATCTCTGCACTGGCTACCCATTAACCACCGTATCTCCTACAAGCTGGCTTCTCTCTGATACAAGTACCTGAATGACTCTGCCCCGGACTACCTTCGCTCTTGTCTCGAGCTCTACACACAATCTCGTCCACTCCGCTTGGCTTCTGATGCACTAACTCTACAGATCCCTCGTCGAAGCTACTGTCCGCTGGCCAACGTGCATTCTCATACGCGGCCTTCCGCCTGGAATCCCCTCCCACTACAGCTTCACCAGAGTCCTAGCTTCGATACCTTCAGGAGCCGGCTGAAGACGTACCTATTGCAGTAGTGGTATTCACCTGTATATATAATATACATTTTCGTCTTTTATTCTGTCTATGACTGTTGACAGCGCATAGAACTGTTCCCAACGGGATATGCGCTATACAAGTATTATTATTATTATTATAATTATTTAAATAAACATCTCCTGCATTAATTGTTTGTTCATTTAAGGAGTTTATCTTTCAAACATGAATAATTACAACAATTACATAGGGCCCTAATATACGGTACTGCTGATAAATGAGTCAATTATATTTATTAAATTAATAAAACCCAAAAATATGTTTTAGAATTACTTATATTTGTGTTTCATTAAACAAGATGCGAGCATAAAAACTCTTTTGAATAAGTCCAGTGCCGTTGCAAGGGATTTGGGGGCCCGGGGGGCTTGGCCTCTTTAGGGGCCCCTGCATTTTGACATTCGACATTATGACATGAGAAAAAAACAATTCGGACACTCCTTTGGGGCCCCCCTCAAGTAGGGGCCCGGGGGGACTTTTGAATTTGGACCCCCCTACCCCTACCCTAGCTACGCCACTGAATAAGTCTAGGGGAGACCGGGGCTAGTCCGCCCATTTTTAGCATTGTTAGCTATTCAGTGTTTATTTCTGGATGGAATTCTTTGCCGATTCTCATAATCATTCCCCAACTATTCAGTTAATATGAGCTAGAAGGATTTTGGGAAACCTCTGCCCCAAATCACACAATAAAATCAAATGTGAGGTCACTCTGTGTGGGCGAATGTGCCCCACATGTGGGGCAAGTTCGTCACACATGTGGGGCACATACGCCCATGATGGGCAAATCCGCCACTTGCAAAACAATTCACTAAAACAAGATTTAAACACGATACCAAAGTGATGCTAAACAAGTTATGTTTTTTAATATAACTAATATTAATGAATAATTACTTTTTCTTTATACAAATCTAGCATTATGGTATTCATTTTAAGATTTACTTATAAGTAACAAATTAATTAATTTATTAAACAGCTTTTCCCCCTTCACACCCAACCCCTCTTCTTTGTCATCGAACGCTACAACCTGAAGTATCATTACTTCGCCGATGACACCCAGCTCTATAACAGTGCTAAGCCTGAAGACTTTGACGGTCTCCTTGTTTCCATCTCCATCTGTTTCCTGGATATTAAGAATCTAGATGAAGAACTGTTTTGAACCCAAAATGAATGAAACAAACTTTAACTGAATACAAAGTGTAACTTTAACTTGAGGTTTCATGACGATTCAAATTCAAAAGCATCATTCGAAAAAGTCAGAGTCATTTGATGCACAGTTGTGGCATGTGTAATAGTCACATTTGCCTCCAATACAATGTTCATGTGACCATTCTTTGCACTGCAGACATTGTATTCAGGATTCCTTTTTACTGTGAGACCACTTTAAGAGGCAAATAAGAAAATGCCACTCCTCATCTTCATCCTCTGATGACTATTCCTTTGCAATGCTTCTTTTTGCTTTTTCTTATTCACAACTGAAGTCTTTTTTCCAGGTTGCTTTGCGCTTTTCTTGCGCTTTTTTTCCAAATGGTCCAGTTCTAAGTTTCGCTTTTTCTGGCGTGTCTGTCAGAATGCAGCTTTTCCTCTTCCTTTTCCCGCGTGTTGGTAACTTTCGCGGAGGAGTTTTGGGGTGAGACTTAATTGAAACAGGCAAAATGTCAGCTGCTGCTACAAGCCGCACCGGTGTTCCTTGGCCTTGAGAAGGGCCTGGTTGATCCTGGTGAGAAGTTGGTCCTGGCGAGAAGGGCCTGTTTGATCCTGGCGAGAAGGGCCTGTTGATCCTGGCGAGAAGGGCCTGGTTGATCCTGGTGAGAAGGGCCTGTTGATCCTGGCGAGAAGGGCCTGTTTGATCCTGGCGAGAAGGTTCTGGTTGATCCTGGCGAGAAGGTTCTGGTTGATCCTGGCGAGAAGGGCTTGGTTGATCACGGCTAGAAAGTTTTGGTTGGTCCTGGTGAGAAAGTTCTGGTTGGTCCTGGTGAGAAAGTTCTGGTTGGTCCTAGCGAGAAGGTTCTGGTTGATCCTGACGAGAAGGGCTTGGTTGATCACGGCTAGAAAGTTTTGGTTGGTCCTGGTGAGAAAGTTCTGGTTGGTCCTAGCGAGAAGGTTCTGGTTAGTCCTGTTGAGAAGGGCCTGGCTGATGTTTCTGGCGAGAAGGTTATAGTTGTAGTGGGTAGCCTCAATCAGTTACTGAAGAGGGACAGAAATCGTTTTCTTGGAAAGTGTCACGGCTGTAAGGATAGATGCATGCTTTTGCAAATCCAGAGATGATGTTCTGCACTGTCATAATGAGACCCCATGCCTCATTAACTATCTCTGGAAGTTGATAAATTGTCAATGGGGAGCCAGAATGAGATCGAAGTCAGTTTTGCTGAGCTTGCCATAGGCGTTTTTTTTCAGCGGGCCGAACACAGAGATATTCCCATTGGGGCAGGTTCACCCATCTGTCGGATATGCCCCAGCCAGTGTTGGCGAACCTGCCCCACTATCACCTTTCTACGATTATCAATTCATTACAGCAGCCTTGGTAGAGAAAGCGACAACGTGACACCATGAATGTATCAAGGAGAGCCAGTGTTTTGATAACATGCAGTGTCGTTTAATAGCCTTTACTACTTCTTGCGTAATATGAGGAGATGTAGTACGAAGAAAAAATCTCTTACCTACTAAAAAAACACAAATATCACGGTAGCAGAGCAGTCTAGATTTGTAGCCATTTAACACATACACAAGATCAACCATACACCATTACTGAACAGCGTGGTAGTGTCGTCCAGTCTAAAAATAGCTCAGTTTGCGCGCAATACCACCATGGCGAATGTACCCCTATGGCGGACTAGCCCCGGTCTCCCCTATAGTTAGTCTGTATCAAATACGCGCACCTTATACTGCATGCTCTTCGATAATTGTATAATGTCAGATACATATTTAATTCCTTTCAGGCTGCTCAAGTGTAAAAGACATGTTTGTATGCTTAAAACAGCTTTCATGTGTTGATAAAACTTATTCACAAATGTAAATTGAACCAAAGGTTGGAAGTAGAGTGAATGCCTGGCAGTTAAAAATAGCAGATGAGTTTCCTAAGCAGCTTCCTTCCAGATTTTTCCGTAAAATTGGCACATTTTAATGCCCTTTTTTATGTTTAAAATTCAACTTGCTGCATTTTGCCAATATCCTTTTACTTTAAAGAATATCCAGATCGTATCTTATACATTACGGACGCTCCTTCTATAAAGAAGAATATTGCGTCCAACGCTCATCCGTGGTTCGAGTCTAGTATTGCATTTTTATTAATGTTTTAAATGATGTTAAGTTACTGTTAGTGCCTATATTATTTCTTATTTTTGGTAGCGTGGTGGCGCATATAAGCACTTAACATTTTTTCCTTGGGCAATCATTCATAGCATAGCCAACAGTAACAGATTGCCATCATATATTTCACTCAGCCTATTAATTCTTGAAAATTATTATTAAAAAAAACGAAGTTTTTTCACTTACTTCAATCTTTATTGAACAATATAAACGCAGATATGAACAGACATATTATTTAATTATTTAGGAATGCACATCCAAATTTATAATATAATAACTTCTTAGTATTTAATTTTATTTAACTTGACTCAATGTTTTACTACATTCCATTTTAGGCGGAAGCTACTAACTTAACTTAGTTTATTAAAAACCTTAGCTCAGCAGACGATCACCCAAAAAAGTTATTACCAACTGGAAACAACCGACAATGAATATCGAACAATACATTGCGATTAAATGAAACATTTAAATATAAATACAAAATCAATCAAATGACTGATCCAATCATTATTTTAGTGAAAGGCAATATTCACAGTTACTGGTTTTCTTGGTTTGTTCAGGCAATCCATTCCATACCCGAATGCCACTCGGGAAGATCTAAGTAGTTTGTAGTAAGATCACATTAGTCAGGCTTGGTGTGGTATGAAAGGCTTGCCTTTCATTAAACACAAACTCTGATTTGAGTGCTTCGATGTACTTCTGCAAAAGCACATCTATCTACGGTATCTTAATGTATGCCTTAATTAAATTAAAAAATTACATGAAGCTAAACGTTTTGAACTTGATTGTACTGCTAGATATGTCATTGCAAATCCATTCCAGTAGTCTAACAGTTCAAGTGCTGTTTGAACCCGTCCTTGCAAATGTAAGTTCAACTTAATGAAATGTGTCGCCGTTTCATTCAGAAATATCGGCTTCAACTCTCAGTTCTCGTCGTTCAATTCTGGAAAATGTTGTTGTTGTTTCTTTCATCAAGAAATACCTCTTAGAGGTCTCTTGTATGCCATTGAAAATCGCTCTGCGTGCCATGTCTGGCATGCATGTCTGAGATTTATGATACCTTGTATATGAATACTGTAAATTTTAAATATTATCATTGTTTATAATGTTGTGATAGTTTGTTACGTGTTTCTTACTTTCTGTTACAGTTCTTGTATCAACTAGATTTCTTTTCTCGTTTAGTACATTCTATTATGTAAAAAAAACAACAACGCCAATTGTACAACTTGTCAGTTAGTAAGATAGGCAAAATGTAGTTATTTCGTTCTTGTATATTTTTTTGGGTGTGTCTTTAATATGTTTGTTATTGTTAAATGTTGCCAATGTTGTTATTGAGTGTTTAAGCTTTTGATTAGGCATGTCACTGCTTCGAACATTAACATTATAATAGTTATTATAAAGCAAAACAGTAAAATGTCATTAAATATAATTTTTTAGTTTTTGCGGCACATTTCAAATAAAGTAGTAGATGTTTGTTTCTGTTGTGTGACTGTCTTGTTGGTGAAGGCTGCGTTAAATGTCATATTGTGGTATTAGTTATTGGTTTTGTTTCTTTAGATTTTGATGTTGGATTGAGGGGGGGAGGGCGGTGGCTTTGGTTCTTGGCTGTCCGTTGCAATTATTGTTGTTAGAGTTAAGTTATTGTTAAGAGATGTTGTGGTTGGTGATTTTTGGTGGCTGTTATTTTCTGTTATTTTCTTTTTGTGTGTGTGTTTTAGAGTGTCCTCTTACTGCTAAAAAAAAATATCACAGGTTATAAACGTTATTGATAGAAAGCCCCCCCCCCCCCCCCCCCAGCAACTTAAATTACTTAAATGGTATTGAATACTTTTAACTTATGACATAATAGGGTATATTCAGGACCGGCTCTATGGTTTTTGACGCCCTAGGCGAAAACAAATTCTGCTCCCTCATCAAAGTAAAGTGCCTTCGGCGGGGAGAAACTGAGTAGTGTTAGGGTATACTTTCCTATTTTATAACACAACTTAAATAAAATACCCTTCGCCTTTCATTGATTAGTAATTCGTCTGCCATTGCTAGCAGCGCGCATAAGTGCTAAACTTTAATTTAGTTTATATTTTTAAATCCCCAAATCTAAAAAAATCCTCAATTACGCACTCCCCCCCCCCCCCCCCCAAATTTTGCGCCCTAGGCAGCCTAGGTTGCCTTTATGGAAGAGCCGACTCTGGGTATATTATTATAGTAACATCTTCATACACACCGAGCAGTAAAAACATTATCATGTTATCATGTTCCATCTTCTTATTTTTCTTCATCATAATATTTAATTTGTCGCTCCCTGTGGCGCATAGGTCAACATATTTATTTCCTCCATGTCGCCCTATCCCTGGGCGAGCCAACGGATTTCATGTCATGTTTGTTTTAGGCCCTTCACTTCATTTTCCTTGGTTCTTCTTCGTGTTCCCAGTGGTTTTAACATCTTCTTATTTTCTAGTCTTTCCGTTGCTTTGGTGCTGTTCCCTGTCGATTCAAACAAAGATCGTGGTCCAGCCATCTCCATCTCCTTTTTTCTTTACATTTCGTCTATGGTGTTATGGATAAACTTGTACTTTTTTTTAATTTCATTTCTCCGATTTCGTCTTCTAATTTCTATTTCTAATTCACTGCTCTGATTTCGTCTTCTAATTGCTATTTCTAATTTCACTGCTCTGATTTCGTCTTCTAATTTCACTGCTCTGATTTCGTCTTCTAATTGCTATTTCTAATTTCACTGCTCTGATTTCGTCTTCTAATTGTTATTTCTAATTTCACTGCTCTGATTTCTTCTTCTAATTGCTATTTCTAATTTCACTGCTCTGATTTCGTCTTCTAATTTCACTGCTCTGATTTCGTCTTCTAATTGCTATTTCTAATTTCACTGCTCTGATTTCTTCTTCTAATTGCTATTTCTAATTTCACTGCTCTGATTTCTTCTCTTAATTGCTATTTCTAATTTCACTGCTCCGATTTCGTCTTCTAATTTCTATTTCTAATTTCACTGCTCCGATTTCTTCTTCTAATTTCTATTTCTAATTTCACTGCTCCGATTTCTTCTTCCAATTTCACTGCTCCGATTTCTTCTTCTAATTTCTATTTCTAATTTCACTGCTCCGATTTCTTCTTCTAATTTCTATTTCTAATTTCACTGCTCCGATTTCTTCTTCTAATTGCTATTTCTAATTTCACTGCTCTGATTTCTTCATCCAATTTCACTGCTCCGATTTCTTCTTCTAATTTCTTCTTCCAATTTCACTGCCCTGATTTCTTCTTCTAATTTCTATTTCTAATTTCTACCTTCCTTTCTTTCATATTTCTATACATAAAGATTTTTTTTCAAGCAGATGCAAGGTTCGATTAACGTTTGAATTTTTACAATAACTAACCCAGGCTTGCCTTTTTTTCTTTTTTTTTAAATGTCTGGAATAAAAAAGCAATGTTTATAGATCGGGGTTTGTTTTATTTTGTTTTTTATTTTTATTTGTGGGAAGGCACATTGATCCATTATGCTGACATTGTTTCGTCTGCCATCTGTAGAATCGGTAATCGTGTTTAGATCAAATAAACTAAAATAATCATTTATTTATTTTCCTGGGAGGCAGGAAGGGTAGGGTAAAAGTTGTTTGTTTTTTGTTTGTTTTTTGTCTTTAGCATTCAAGAAAGCATGCAAGACTAGACATCAGACCACGTATGAGCGTAGGACGCAATAATCTTCTTTATAGAAGGAGCGTCTGTAATGTATAAGAGCATGTGGTAAACAAGAGATTCGAGAAATTAAAATTATTCAGTTCGCTAACAGCGTTTACTTGTAACGATTTCGGATCAGTTTATCATAATATAAGAAAGGTGGGGGAGAGAACTTACGACAGTGTGTTGTTGGACTATCAATTCGAAGGCCCATGGTACTTAAAGGGTGTCCCCAGTGTCTGCGCATGTCTGATGGATGCTCGACTTGATTTGTGAGGAGAACAATATTGGACTAGCTCTTAATGCCCTGGGTCTGTGGATAGTATGCTGGCTACACGCTGCCATTGTACGCAGTGACCATTGAAACAGTTGAACTATGATGCAAAGAAACTGTTGAAGAAATTGGTTGTAAATGTTTTTTTTTATATTTTTGTTATAAAGTTTTGTTATGATATCTACAGTTGTTATGATCCTAAGAGGGGTTGATTGTGTGGCAAACACGATGCTCAGTCATGTTTTTAGAGTCAAGCGACGAGAAAGCGTATTCGAGTTTGTTTGCCCGGTGCAAAGCAGGAAAAAAAGGTTTGGACGATTAGCAGAAATGTATCTGATTCTATTAGTTATTCGACATGACACTGAATCATCAAGTGTGTCGGTGAGTTTGAGACCACTTATCAGCAGGTTTGTCTTTGTTTCGGTACATTAGCATGACATTGATACTATGTGTCACAGTAAGTGATTCCTCTAGTCTAAAGTCTAAACTAGGGGGAAGGCATGAGCGTTAATAATGGACACACCCAGACGTGATGCGGTGGCGCTGTAGATTCTCTTCTTTTTTTTTAATATTTATTTCAAACTAATATGTATGGTATGTGTTTTTTCCCCTCGTTCAATTGTTCATGAATAGGTGTAAGAAGAAGGGGTGAGAAGAAGGGGTGGGGCTAGAAGCTATTTTTAAACCATGTGAAATTAGGGTTTTAAACATTCGGTCCAGTGTTGACTATTTATGTTTTGGTGTGTATGTTTTGGTGTGTATGTTTTGGTGTGTATGTTTTGGTGTGTATGTTTTGGTGTGTATGTTTTGGTGTGTATGTTTTGGTGTGTATGTTTTGGTGTGTATGTGTGGGCCTATTTGTAAATGTCGTTGTTAAATGGTTCGGAATTTAATGGAATTCATGAATGCCAGATTGATTTTTTTTTTGGACCGAGCGCAAGTTAACAGTACAAAAAAAGTAATGAGAGCTAGACCAGGAGTCGGCAACTTATAGAACGCGTCCCAGACTTGGCACGCAAAACTTATTTTCAATGGCACCCAGAGGACCCCGAAAATTAAGCAATGCAATTCTTTTCTACAAGATATTGATTGGCTAGAGCAGAGTAAATTTTAGTCTGTTGGCACGCTGAATGAATTAGAAATCCTACACTGGCACGCTATTATCAAAAGGCTGCCGACCTCTGCGCTAGACCGCATAACGTTTCCTAGTTTTCTTTGTCATGTAGAGTAAACGACGGTTATAATAGAACAATAGTGTTATTCGTGTCTCCATATCACATTATATATAGTGTATACGGTAAGATGTTTAGTGTAAAAAAAAAAGAAATGTAAACCCCCAGTGGCATAGATAGGATTTCAAAGTAGTTAAAAGGCGGAGGGGGGGGGAGAATAATGCCAAATAGAAGGGGGCTGGGGAGGGGAAGGGGGAGAGTGGGGGGGGGGGAGTGCATAGTGGGAGCGATAAGATAATATAAGATAAGATAAGATTTCTATATTGATCCAAACAAATGGAAATTTGTCTTGATTACAGATGTTTTTGTCTTTCAGTATGTTTTAAACAAAATAAAAGAATTATTTGTAGTCAAGGACAGAAATATACTTATTTACAAATAGACATGCACGCACACAATCACACAATTTATCATACAAGATAAAGTTCATTGGTAGTCAGTTATTGTATACATTATAATTATAGAGATAATTTAAATATAATTTTGTTAGAGATATAATATTGCCGATGCTAATCTGTTCACTCTATATAACTGTTTTAAATTTATTAAAATTAAAAAAAAAAAACAATTTGTTTTTAACATCTGAAGAAAAAAATTGAAAAAACAAAAACAAAAAAAAAGGGGGGGGGGGGAGGGGCGTTTTGTGGAAGTTATGGGCTCTAGGGTCGTCTAAGCGTATACCTATAATATTATAGCAGACAAACAAAAAAAATAATAGCCTTGAAAGCCGAGCCCATCCTTGTTATTGTGTCGGTGTCACTGTTTATATGTTGTATAAGTTACGTTCGCGTGACTTTGTTTGGTGGTAACGTTGGTTGGAGGTGGGTGGGTGAGTGGCTGTGTGGGTGTGTGTGGTTAGTGCAGTTGTAGTTTTCTTTCAATAAAACATTTAGAACTTTGTTGTTGCTGTTGTTGTTTTTTTTAATAGCTGTGTCTGTCTTGGTAAAGTGAAGAACTGAGGTGGGGAGGGGGAAGGGCGCGGGGGCTGCAGATTTCCCTGTAGGATTGTCACAGCCATTACTAACAGTATCTATCAGAAATATATAGGCTATATATTCCCAACTGTGTCTGTCGTTTGTCTTTATGTGCTGCCTGTGTCTTTATGTGTTGTCTGTGTCTTGATATGATGTTGTGTCTTTATGTGCTGCCTGTGTCTTTATGTGTTGTCTGTGTCTTGATATGATGTTGTGTCTTTATGTGTTGTCTGTGTCTTGATATGATGTTGTGTCTTTATGTGCTGTCTGTCTTTATGTACTGTGCACGTCTTTATGTGCTGTGTGTGTCTTTATGTGCTGTCTATGTCTTTATGTGCTGTATATGTCTTTATGTGCTGTGCACGTCCTTATGTGATGTGTGTGTCTTTATGTGCTGTCTATGTCTTTATGTGCTGTGCACGTCCTTATGTGCTGTGTGTGTCTTTATGTGCTGTCTATGTCCTTATGTGCTGTGCACGTCCTTATGTGCTGTGTGTGACTTTATGTGCTGTCTGTGTCTTTATGTCTTTATGTGCTGTCTATGTCTTTATGTGCTGTTTCTGTCTTTATGTTCTGTTTGTTTCTTTATGTGCTGTCTATGACATTATGCGCTGTCTATGTCTTTGTCATTGTGCATTGTGTGATGTCTGTGTCTGTGTTATTATGTGCTGTCGGAGTCTTTATGTGATGTCTGTATACTGTGTATTTGTGTTGTGTGTACCAGTCTGAGTGCGTCCGTGTGTGTTTCATTGTGTGTCTATATATTTTGTATGCGTTAGTAGTATTAGTATGTGTGCATGTCTGTGTGTGGATATTTGTCTGTTTCTTTGTATGTGTGTGTCGGTGTTTTTCTAAGGTGTGTCTTTGTGTGTGTGTACCCGAATACATCATTGTGTTTGTCTGTGTATTTTTCTACACAACAACAACAACGTGCATACGTTACTTACTTCAATGGTGCAACCTAACAACGACTTAATTAACGATTCATGCAGTAATCGATTCTTTTTTTCTCGCCTTCATTTTCTTCACACACACAAAACACTGAGCTATATTATTCTTTCCACATTTTTATGCTTTATTTTTAATTGATTGATCTCTCCATGTAGTATATAGCTCAGTGCACAAAAAAACAAAACAAAACAAGAACGTTTTACTTCTAAAAACGAAACAAAACCAAAATCATTGTACAGAACGTAGGCCTTAAGAAACACATCTTATTTTGATACTATTAACCCTTACAGTCCCGGGCGCGTATATAGCGGAACTGAAGGCAGCATAGGTAGGTCTACTTAAAAAAAAAAGGTTAATTGATTTTTGGCTTTCGTGGAGTACAGCGATCAAACAAAATCCAAACTTGCTTTTAAAAAAATATATTTAATACTAGCTAAATTGCCCGGCGTTGCACGTGATAACAATTAGCCTACATTTTTTTTTTTTTTTTTTTTTTTTTGTAATATCAGGAGGATCGAATTTGTGCTACCGGGCGTTAGTGCAGGTATACGAGCGAGCCACCACGATAATGAGCCAATGGGAATTTTTCGCATTTTGGGGAGAAGCAGCGTAGTGTATGTGACTGCGAAGTCCGTACCGTATGTTATCGGCGTGCCGCGGTGCGACTAGTCTCGGACAGGACCTTTGTGTACACCCCCACACAGACACACACACCCATGACATCATTACAACGTAGACTAAAGAGCCAGGCAGGCTTGTCCGTTTTCTTATAGACATTTTAAAATCTGTATTTTTAATAACGGGCGATTATAAGCTGCACATGACCCCTTTTAACTTTCCGCACTGTACGGGTTGTGCTGGCCACGCAATCTTCTTACGTATGCCGTGGCCACGCAGAAACTAGGGATCGCTGCTTCACTTGCCTTATAGATCAAATTGGTCTGGAGAAGAAAAAAAAAAAGGGGGGGGGGGGGTGGAGGGGTCTTACTGTTGGAAGTGCATGGGTTTCAAACATGTTAGAGATTGCTTGTAGTTTGTCAAAGCAGACGTGTGTCTAGATCCATTTCAAAACGAGGCCGCAAAGGCCTACTATTGTTGCATCTATATGTTTTAACTCGCTTCCTATGTGTACAAGTGGGGGAGTGGGGGGGGAGAGGGGTCGGCAATAAATAGATCAGTCTCTGTATATATGTGTGTGACGTGTGTGCATGAGTGTGTGTGTGTGCATGAGTGTGTGTGTGTGTGATTATGTGTGTTTGTGTGTGTACGATGCCTTCTCTTGATTTTCATTTTTTTTCCCTCCAGTCGCTCTGTCGAATTTAAACTCATTTACGGGAACTTTACACCCCATCAACCCCCTCTCTTCTCTATATTATTTCGGCTCACCAACTCCCCCCCCCCCCCCACACACACACACAATTTTATTTCCATTTAACTTGTCTGCGGTCATTCATTCCCCCCCCCCCCCCCATCCCGGATATGAGAAAGAGGCGTGTATATGTGTTTAGTGCGATTGTGTGGATTTGAGATTGTATGTGTGTGTGTTGTATGCGTATTGACATAATATGTGTGTGTGTGTGATGATGTGGTTTACGGTGTGTGGATCTTTTATGTATGTTTGAATTTTAGTTTTTAGGATAGGCCTATGTCTGAAAGCCAGATTTTTTAAAGTATTTATTTCACTGCTAGCTAAGATTGTTTTTTTGCAACACATTTCTATATCGGGCGATATTAAGGACCTAATTTTTCAAAGTTCATTAATTAGTTCGTTAATTAGTTTCATTCAGCTTTTTTTTTAACCTGCTAACCCAAACAATATAAAATATGTATGTGTGTGTTGTTTTTAAATTAAAAGAAATATAGTCTATTGAAATAATCTCAAAAAGAAATTCTTACAGATTTTAATATAACAAGACTGTAGGTGTCCTAAAACTAAAATATTACCACTAACTAGATCTAGGCCCCAAGAGGCATATAGAGTACAATATGAATCTTCGGTCTTGGACCCATCAATTGACAAGTCTTAAATATTATGCATGCATAAAAGGTCGAAGTGTACAACATTTCCGGTTGAATTCGTTCATTTGATTTAAAAAGAAACATGTCTGTCTGCTGCGTTACTGGTTGTACAAAAAGTCGTAGTGGATTTTTTTTTTCATTTCCAAAAGATGTTGCAAAAAGAAAACGATGGGTTGTGAACAGGCCCCACGAGAGGGGGCTACAGCCGGTACGCCGTACAGGAACCCATAAGAGTTTAGGGGGGGCCATGAATATTAAATTTAAAATTAAATCGGCAGTTACGCAAATATTTATTTAATTGTTGCTATAAAGCTAAGAGAAGATGTCCCAAAACCTCCTACAATCTCTATTGGCACTGGGAGCCCTTCATTTAGGTATTCTTTGTATGTGTACTTGAACATTTTGTTAAAAATGCAAGGAAGCATCTAGTTGTAATATAGGGCCTGATAATTTATGATAGCATTTAGGATCCCTTTTTTATTATTTTTACCAGAGACACTTACAGATATAAACCTATGACCCTTACAGGCTAACAGTCCTCTGTTAGCTTAGTAGTCTAGGCCTAGGTGATGGAAATACAACTTATTCTAGACAAGCCAAATAATACGGTATAATCCTTAGCATCTGGGATTCTAAATACAAAAATGTGTGGGTAAAATCAAACTGGCTAAGAACGTAGCAGAAATTGTTGACTTTACTATTGATATTAAAATCTTTTTTTTTATCATAGACACATGTAGCCTAACCGCAAACGGCAAAACAGGTAAAAGATGTATGCAACGCAGCGATATTTGAAAACGATTGGAAGAATTTATTTCAATAATTATTTGAATACACGATTCAACAGATGGCTAATAAATGTAATACTAATACCGACTTTAACTAAAATAGCGTTTGGGGAATTAAATATAGATATTTATGGAGTGCTCAAGCAAGTAAATTGACGAGTTTTAAATCTTATGCATGTATAAATTGTGGATGACACATCATTTCCGAACCTATTCGCTAAATTGGATTTTAATAAATTATATTATATTATGCTATAAATTCTGGCTTACTCACTTTTAATATTGAAAACATAATCCTCACAATAATACTTATAGCCTTTGTTTATTTGTAGTCGGCCTGAACTTAGTGTTGAAAGTGCAATGAATTTTTCAACATCCGTGAATGTTAAGTCAGCAACAAGGCGTAAATCTCTGCTTTCAATCGTAATGGTTGCCATTGTAAGCAAAACAAAATGAAACCGGAAGTTCAACAATGCACTTGAAAATGAGGAAAAGATAATTATACGATTGTTTACGGGAATATATAGGAAATGCATTTTCACCAAAATTGCCTATTTCAGAATCGTCAATATTGTCGGAGGAAATGCGGACTTTCCGGTGTTTTCGATTCATTTTGACTTTTCAGTGAAAAGTTTGTGCAGCCCGGGTGGCTTTTGGTGGGGGCTGCACTGGTAGCTGCTGATACATTCCCATTAAGAATACACCGGCGGGCGAACGCATAGGGGACAGCCCCCGCAGCGGGTGCGTGATTCATTGCACTGCTGAGAGGCCACCGGGTCTCTAGTCTCGGTGGGGAGGTAGCAAATGTAGCAATGTACGCTGCAACCCCGTCTCGAAAACCACCCGGTGCCTGAATGCCTGTGCCCATAGTAAAGGATTTGTGCTTCCGGGTGACAGTGCAGGAATACGAGCGAGCCACCACGATAATGATCCTTAGGGGAACCGCAGTTAACGGTCGCTGGCCTGCGGAATCCTTCCCTGTTACACGGCACGCTACGCCTTCGGCGTGTCGTGGGGTGGCTGGAGCTCGGACACAGTTATGCTCAAACCTAAGCGTTACGCCCTGGACATAAGAGCTTCGGCTCGTCCGGGTTCTTAAGAGACTTTTAAACTCGGTAGCTGCTGTTCAGCTGGGAATGTTACCGCTCTCTTCTGGAAGTCAGCTGCTGGGCTCCGGAGGGTGAGTGCAAATGCCCCTGAACTCCGGGGTTAACCGTGGTCTTTGTGGGGTGCCACACGTCTTTCGGAAACTTGAGGATAACCCGGGATGGCCAAGGATGGTGACGTAATCCGGACTGTTTCGCTCGGACTGATGGTGTCGTCACAGGAAGGTATGTGTTCCCTGTCTCTACAAGCGTTCGGCCTGTAGTGGCCGCTGGTTTCTGGTTACTGCGTCTTGGTACGAGATGGTAAGCTTGGTTCGGATGTCGCATGTTATAATAAGATACCATGAGGTAACGGTATCGTATCCGGTCAAAGTACAGATACTACACTTTGATCTTAGCTCCGCCACGTCTCTGAAGGCATCTTTGTATAGACCTTTATTTTATAAGTAATTGGTCACGATATATTTACTTTTGTAAATGCAAAAAAAAGTATACCATGATAACCCTAGTAATTTTTGCTGGTTTTTATTGTTAAGTGCCACACTGTGTAGCCTAAATGGATAACAATATAAACGTACATAAATTTCGTAAGAATAGTAAACTTATTTAACATGACAATGTATTTCACGTTGAAAAACAATATTGAAAACAAATATTCTCCTCGGTGGAAATTCGAACCCCGGTTTCCCGCGTGACAGGCGGAATAACTTGCCCCCATACTACTGAGGGGATGACATTGTAGACTCTTTATAGCATAATTATTTCTTGGTAGCTTTTGTAATGATTCTGTTATCTCACATTGGTCAATATGCATTTCACTATAGTTGTTCAAAGACAATAATAATTTAATCTAAATTATTGTCAACGAGTTACATTCTAAATTTCTATAAATTCTTCATTCTGTTAATAACGAACTTTTCCTCATATTATTGTTGAATCTGTACGAAGAGCTTTTTTTAACAATTTCACGACTAATACAAAATAACCCGATTATAGCCCCTTAGGCCTACTATTTTTACTTCTACAAATCCTGTTACTTCAAGACAAGTAAGAATATTCAAAAATATGTGCCAAAAATGATGTGTTTTTTTTTCCTTTTAATTATTTGTTTCCAGTTTATGGGCCTATTTGAAACTGTTTGGAGGAATTATAGAACGGAGATTATTAGAATTTTTTTTAGAACGAACCAGTCAATATTTTTTTAGAATTCAACAACTATAAAAGAATAACTTTGACTTTTTAACCACTTGCTTATGATCTAGTGTAAATAACTTAGCGCAGTGCCGATACCAGTCAATGAGAGTCAACCGAGACATATGGTTAGTACTGCTGACGTTTAAACCGTAGTCAATGAGGCTTTACCGAGACGTGGTTAGTACTGCTGAAGTACATACTATAGTCAATGAGGTGCTACCGAGACGTGGTAATTACTTGTGCAGAACCTGTGACCGGAAGAAAGGGACAGTAAAGGTCAGGGCCTGGAGGTGGTTAAAGTCCGGGGGGAAAGGGTCCGGGGGGGGAAGAGGGGAAGGGGTCCGGAGGGGGTAAAGGGTCGGGGGGAGGGGGGACAGGGAGCGGCCGCTCCCCCTTCTCCCCTCCCCCCCGGCTAGGCTACTGGCAGGGTGTGTGGCCAGCACAATGCCCATCCGCCTTAACTTTACCCCAACTAATCCATCAGAGCTGGGTAAACTCAGGTTCACCCTCCAGTTCCGGGAACAAATCCTAAGATTTGAACCCAGGACCTTCGCAGGGCCGGATTTAGACTTGATGGGGTCCTAAGTTATTTGAGATATGGGGCCCTTTATAAGCTTATATGTCAGTGTCAAATATGATTTTCGGATACCTAGAGGGTTAAACTGAAATACAATTAAGAAGTAGGTTATAGACCTATAGATAGTGACATAATAAATCAAAGTCTCTAAAAAAGATGGACCGCTTGCTTTGATATTTCGAGATCTGCTTTTTGATAACTTGAAACACTTAGTTTCGGAATGTCCGATCACACGAAGTCCTCTAGACTTCCGGTTTAGAAATTCGCTATGATTTGCTCAATGGAAATGAAGATTTAAATCGAAAGTTGTATACATCGGAAACCTTTAATGCAATCGTAGGAGCGTAGAGGTCGTTCATGGCAGCCTGATTGGTTGCGTACGGAAAAAAAGAACACATAAGCTCTAAAAATAGAGCAAGCGGCCCATCTTATTATAGTATTTGAATAAATCTTTAACTTAAAAATCATTTTTATTCATAATAAACTTAAAAATGCAAAGTCTGGTAAAACGAGTTATTTTAAAAGGCACAATTTACAAAGGCTTATTATCTAATCTCATGACACATGTTTGAAGAATGACAACAGTACTGTCCATGTGTAGATTCAGGGAATGACCAGCACATGAAAGAATGACCAGCACATGAAATATACATAGCATACTTGTTAATCTTCAATATTGTTTCTTGCATACCCTTGTATTTGCCAGACGTGTTGGCAGCATTATCATATGACTGGACTCGACACTTACTAAAATCTATTTTGCACTCATTTGTAAGGTACTTTTGCACCATCTTAGCCATAATTTCCCTTGTGTGGCTACCCATCTCTAGGAAAGCTAGAAAACATCCAATTGGGAGCCCATCATCTGGTGAAACATACCTCACAATAACAGTGAGCTGATCAATATGGGACCGGTCTGGAGTGGAATATACAGATAAATTGAAGTACCCTGCAGTTTTTAAATCATCCAAGATTGATTCTCTTACTTCATGTGCCATAATTTGGATAAATATGTGAATATTGTCTTAGAAAGATAAGATGTGACACCTGATCCTTTATTCCCAATGTTTTTTTTATGGCTTGCTAGAAAAGGATTAAATTTTGCTATAAGTTCCAGTAATCCAAGCTAATTTCCATTGTGAGGAGAACCAAATACCTTATCTCCTCTTAAAGGTAAACTACGCTCTGCCATAGTAAACTTAATTATGGCTGCTACAACTCGGTCAACAGCATTTTTGCAGAACTGCCGTTTTTATTTATATATAATAATGCTGCAGTATATTTAAGTAAATATGACAATCGTTCACTCGAACAATTTCGTTTGTGGGCCCCTAAGAAAGTGGGGGCCCTAAGCTATAGCTTGTTTAGCTTATAGGTAAATCCGGCCCTGGACCTTCGGTATGCCAGTCGAACGCGCCATAAAAAAAATAGCTTCATGGTTCATTACAAATAAACGTAACGCCCATAGCCAAATCACTAAAACCTAGAAATACTAGAGGAAAATTTTTATAAGGGCAAAGACCTCAGTCCAGTGGTAGGCCTAATATACATTATAAAGCATTATATTATTCGCCTGATATAAATTATAGAGGCGCCGACTTTAAATTTACAACAAAAAGAAAGCTGTTGACATAGATCTAATATTAATCTAATATAGATCTAATATTAATCTAATATAGATCTAATATTAATCTAATATAGATCTAATATTAATCTAATATAGATCTAATATTAATCTAATATAGATCTAATATTAATCTAATATTAATCTAATATAGATCTAATATTAATATAATATAGATCTAATATTAATCTAATATAGATCTAATATTAATCTAATATAGATCTAATATTAATCTAATATAGATCTAATATTAATCTAATATTAATCTAATATAGATCTAATATTAATCTAATATAGATCTAATATTAATCTAATATAGATCTAATATTAATCTAATATAGATTTAATATTAATCTAATATAGATCTAATATTATGGTGAGACAAGAACATTTTCTTCAAGGCATTTATTTTTCCCCCAATGTTATTTTTTTTAGTGCCGGCCCTATGGTTGATTGCGCCTTGAGCAAGCTGAACTCGTAACGTCCTTTTTTTTTAAACGTATTATAAGCTTAATCATAAAAATGTTGGAGATTATAACTTGAGCTGTTGTTTTTTTTTAAACCACGAAGCCATGTGCTTCTGCCCTAGTTGCCAATATGGCTTTACCATTTTACTTTAAAAACAAAATCGACTTTATAAAAGTTAATATATTTTTGTTGTTGTTTTTTTGTATCCCTTATATCCTCTCCCCTAGAGTGCTTGGCAGAATAAATGAGATATCAAAACTATACATTTAGCACACGGACAAAAAAATAATAATTTTTAAGCCAATAGCCTACTCACCCTTATCACGTTCGTTCTAGTAGAAATGTGATTATGGTCAGTTGGGTAAAAATTGAAGGAGGAAAAAAGGGCGGGGGAGGGGGTAATAGAGAGGGAAGGGTTTGTTCAAACGAGACACGCGACCTCTCACAATTATTCAGAAGCTTCACACTGGCACCAAGTTAGCAACGGGCGATCATCTGGTCGCGATATCTCACTGGGGGTGAGAGGGGTGGAAGGGGGGAGGGCGGGGAATCACTCGTTCAGTATGGAAGGTAAAGTCGCTTTGCAAATATTGAGCAGATGGTTTTATCGGTTTGCACTTCATATTGCCGTGCATGCAGCTACGAGTGTGAGAGGGGGGGGGGGAATTAATAAATCTATATAATACAAGCCGACGTCCTGATCCGTTCAGTAGGTCAAAATTCATCAGTGTGTCCTACGCTGAGTAGGTCAAACCGTGTTTTAAGTGTGTCAAGTGTGCTTTAATGTCGTGTTGGCTCTATACTTTTTTTTATTTCGTGGGTCTAAAGTCTAAGGTGTTAAATGTTGTTTTCTTTTGTTTTCCTTTTCAGAAGCAGTAATGGTATTAAACCAGTAAGCATGAACCGATTCTTTAATTAGAAATGCTTAGCGAACCGGTTTGTTGGATATCTGCAAATAATTTAATAAAAAAAAAAAGATTTTGTTTTAAAGATAAGAACCATTATTTAATTATTTTTTTTATGATACAGAGATTTGATGATTAGACTATATTGTGCAGATCATTCCAACCCAACAACAACATTGGAGAATGGTTCAAAACAGTGGTTAGAGACGTTTGCCTCACAGAATAGAAATACATCTCTTGTATGCAGGGGCGAAGCCACAGGGGGGGGGCTGAGAGGGGAGGGCTAAGCCCCCCCTGGAATTTAAAAAAAAAAAAATTTTTAACTGATTTTTGTAAAATATGCATTAAATTCGCTAAAAATTTTGTAAATCTTTGTCATGCGAAAGTTTAGCCCCCCCCCTGGTATTTGGTAAATATTTGTCACGCGAAAGTTCAGCCCCCGCCTGGAAAAAATTTCTGGCTTCGCCCCTGCTTGTATGTGTATTTGCTATTATCGTTACCATTTTCTGCATCGTCTCGCGAAGAAGACGCTTCGCAAGCTCACAAGGAGATATAGTCAGCATTGGTGGAAGAAAAATAACCGCCATCTACGTTGTGCTACTCACACGAGACATAGATGGACTAGCCTAGTGCTAGTCAGGCTAGTAATGTGTTTCAGCAATATATAACCATCCAAAGGCAGTAGACTCAGTGTAGGGGTGTTAAGTATTAAGATGCCTAAAGGTAATAACTAATACTAACAAACGAATGGGGCGGGACTGGTGGCTCCTGGCGCCCTGTGCTAACTCCAGGGAACATCGACACCCCCAAGATCTCCTCAGCAGCCCATGGAAAAGGGGAGTGGGGGCGTAAACATCCCCGTTGGAAGCCTCTAGGATATGACAACCGAAAATATTTGAGTTTCGTTGGAAGGGTCTCTCTCTCGTACTTCAAAAATGTTATGTTGTATAAAAGGTTTTTTTTATTGTGTTAACTTCTTATTCTTTATTTGGAACAACCGGGGTGGTGCCCCTAAGCACGTGGTACCAATGCGATTGCCCGTGTTGCAGGCACATTGAGCCGCCTCCGCTAACAGTATCACTCTATCAGACACTTTTTTAGTAGGGGCCGAAATGAGAAAGATTACATAGAATAACTTAGAATGACAACCACACAGGCACTCAGACAGAGAGCTATGCAGGCCTACATAGATAGATTGATAGATTGCATGGTAGATAGATAGCTAGATAGCTTGATAGCTAGATAGCTAGCTAGATAGCTAGATAGCTAGATAGCTAGATAGCTAGATAGATAGATAGATAGATAGATAGATAGATAGATAGATAGATAGATAGATAGATAGATAGATAGATAGATAGATAGATAGATAGATAGATAGATAGATAGATAGATAGATAGATAGATAGATAAAGAAATAGATAGATAGATGATAGCTATATAGATAGAGATAGCGAAATAGATAGATAGATAGGCCTATTTAGTTTTAGTGAATTATTAAGCCACTAGTTGATTTATCAATATTTTGTCTTTCTTTTTTTATAGCCACTTTAGCTATGACTGCTAAGTAACTAATAACAGATTTACTATAAAAAAAATTGTTTCATACCTAAACAACTATGGGCTACATGTTTACTTATAGGGCCGGTTTAACCACTAGACGAACTATAAATCGACCGCCTAGGGTGGCAAACTTCTAAGGCGCTACAGTGTCACAGCTACTGCTGGTGTAATGGATACACAGTTTGCGCTGGGACGGCTGCTTTGTCTAAAGTCTGAAAGAGGTTGTCAACTTTTCACACATTTTCTATTTTTAACTCAGTTCCGTTGATACAACAACACAGTATTAATCTACTTGTAAAAATGCAAACGTTTGTTTACAAGCAAAGATCGTTACAATATCGTTCCACAAAATTCAGTCATTCAACTTCTATAATAATGAACTTCGATATAGGTTTAATTAATATATATTATAGGCTACAGCTTCTCAATAAACACTACGTAACGTCGTGATACTTAGAATGTAAAATGCTAATTTAAACAATAAATCTTACTTTTACCAGAGTCGAAACAAGTAATTAAAGTTCAGTGCCCCAAATGTTACTGTTAGTTGGAATTTCCAACCCAATTCAGGTCACGGACTTAACCAGACAAAGATGTTTCTACCCCACCCAAAACAATCAATATAGTGATCCCTTTGACCTCGCCCACTAAGCAACAGGAAATAGATTAGAGTCTAGTTACCTTATATTTTTTAGGGAACTTTCACCTAATTTAAAATGCGAAAATCTGTAATGCAATATTGTAGGCCGAAAGTTTAACTCAAACAAGTCTGTCTTCCTAAATAAAAGGTCAAATGGGTCGCTACCAAACTTTGACCGTTAAACACTAAAACCTATGGGAAAAAAATCAATAAAAAGAAAAAAAGAAAAATGAAAATACAGAACGAATAACTCATTTAGATTTTATCCAATGTAGTAAAACTAAAAACGTAAGCATATGTTTGTGATGCTAAGTAGGCTTTGCCCACTTAGCATTGCAATAATAATTCTAGATTGCAAAACAGGATTTTATTATTATGCTGGTCATGTTAACAAATGTCCATTCGATTTGTGGATTTGATTTCAAATAATAGTACTCTGGCGCCGGCCTTGTTTGCGTAACATGGAAAAAAAATTGTGGTTGATCATTTATTTCATAATGCTAGTTGTGGACGTCCACAGGCCAGAGTAGGCCAACGAATTTCTCATACTGACCGCCTTTGTGAACGAGCCCTTGTGTCAATCTTCGGAAATGTGCGTACTACGTAATTTGTTTATGGGCACACCAGGAAGTAGCGAATTCGATTGCTTTCTGTGCTTGAAAGAGCGAATGTAGTCCATTCGCCATGGAAAATGGTGAAAATGAGACGGATTACCGTCGGTTTATAGAAACATTTTGTAATGATATTGAAGGATTAAGTTCAGAAGATGTTGATGTTCCATTTAGACTGTCTACATATTATGTTGCACCTTCGGAACTCGAAGGAGAATGTTTGGAGTGGATTCGCCGTTATTTATCCATGCAGTAAGTTTAATTCAAAAGTTAAGTCTAAGACCTACTCATACTCTCTAGTACTCAAGTTCACTCTAGTACTCTAATATAGCCTAATAGACTAGTACTAAGACTAAGTAGTACTCATCTACTTAGGGTTGGTTTTTGTATTATATTGTAGGCTGTAATTTTGTTCTAATGACTACTCGCGCTCTAATGTATATTCATATATTGTATAACTGTATAACTTTTGTAGGCCTACGGTCAAATTAGATTAAAATTAGATTCAGTCTTTCAAGTCTTTCTGTTTCTTTATTCAACTATACTATATTAACATTGAGTATATTCATTAAAATTCATATTATTCTATATATAATATAATATAAGGCCTAGGCAATATAGCCTACTTATATTATAATTATAGGCCTATAAACTAGGCCTAGCTATAATTAATTTTTAATATATTTTATTCTCAGTCACTCTACTCTCTCTACTCTATCTATAGACTATAGTGTCACTATAGTCTGAGTATTATAGGTAGTCCTGAGTATAGCCTATACTAGGCTATACCTACAGACACATTTAAACTCATAACTAACATACATACATTTTTTAAACCCGTTTCAATAAACATGGTATTGACATCATAGTATCACATAGGGCCTAGACTAGATGATAGACATAGGACATAGGCGTCACATAGGCCTAGGTGACATAGGCCTAAATAAAGGCAGGAGACTTTTGGTCATTGAATAAAATAAATGAATTTGAAGAGTCATTAAAAATGCCATGAATCATGAAAAGCTCTTTCACTTTCATGTTTTTCAAGTTAATTAATTTTAATTAGGCTTAGCCAGAGGCTTAGTACGTAAACAAAAAGCTTTTGTGACTTTATTATAGCCTACACTTTATAAGGATTTCAGAAGTTCCTATTTTCAAAACAAATTTAGTTCAGCTATATTAAAATTGTATGTATATATATGTCCTTTTAAATCCTGAAAGCCCAGAAATCCAAAAGTGAAAATTATAAAGTCAGCTGACTTTATATTTTAATATAATTAATAATTATGTGAATTAGAGATCAGGAAAATCCGTCGTCCAAATATTTCAAAATAAATTAGAAGGCTAAACAACAGCAAATTAGCATTTATAACATACAATGTTGTCAAAGTGGATACTTTTATGACAAATAAACTCACAAAACAAAAAAATATCAGTATTTGTGTTGTTCTTATTTTTTCCAAAAATAAGTAATTTCACACATGGGGGTCTAGACGTAATGTTTGCAGTATCATGCCTTCAAAAATGGTAGGCCTACTAAAAACGATACTATCTTGTCAAGTGTTGCCATAGATTGTACACAAATAGTCAGAAATCCAATAATATATGTGTAAATATTGGTTTGGAAAATATTTTTTCAATATCGGTCGTGACTGAAAGACACAAGTCAGTAAAAAAAAAAGTATATAATAAAAAAAATTTCAAATTCATTTTATGAACTCAAAAAGGCATCCAAAGAAATTTAACGCTTTTAAATTAGCTTGATACATTATAAAATTTGTAAATGTACATTTAAATTTACGGTAATCTTTTTATTTAAATATTGTTTTTTACCTTTTTTGCATTACATTTTATGGATGGTTGCTTTTTCGTAACAGTTGATTTTCATTTATTTGCTAATAAAATAAATTATTATTATCATAAATATAAAAAACAACTTTGCTTTGAAAAGAAATATATTTGTGCCTTAAATTAAAAGAGTTTTACCAATTTGCATAGTATAAATAAATCTTTTTTTTAGATCTAATTTTTAGACTATAGCGTCAGTGAGTAAAATATCTGAGGCACACTAAAAAATTTAAAGGGCTTCTAAAAACACGTCTGAACTAAAAAAAAATTTGAACATTCTATTTTTTAAATTTTGGGGGGGGGGGGGGGGGGGCTTAGACACCTCAGCCCCCCCCCCCTGTGGCTTCACCCCTGATGATATGATGATACCAATAGTTCTCTACACAATTTACATCCATCTAGTAATGATAATAATAATTTATATTTAATATAGTGCTGCCAACAAACATTTTTTATTGTACGTCCCAGAGCGCATTAACATTCAGCAACAAACAACTAAGTACAGGGTATTAATTCTCTCTAAAAAAAAAAATAAGCTAATTAAAATATTATAAAGAAACTTTACAAACACAGGAGAAAGCAAATAAATGTAGCATGAACCGACTAGAGATACAAGTAAAACAGGATGTTCAAAGCTTTTAAGTCTAATGTAGATTTTTAAAGATATGACTTTAGGTGGAAGTAAAAATGAACTTTCAAAATGTATTTGTGAAACTCAAACTGTATTTTATTTCCTGATTCACATAAAAAGACCAGTCTTTACAATGAGCAACATTGTAATTCAAGCTTTTCGTTTTGGTTGTTATTGTTAAAAACAAACACGCAGTCCTCTTTTTTATTGTTAGCTGTGTCACAGTGGTTTTTTTTTGTTTTTACACATTATGGTCCCCTGACTCAGCCTGCTTGCATAGCTTGTGATGATTCATACATCACCTGAGATGCAGATGTTATTTAAATTTGCTTATCCATAAGTGAATTATATAAATAGTAATATAATTTAAAAAATTAAAGTGCCAGTTGGACCAAATTGATCATAGGGCCGGTGAAGCAGCGTTTACCAGTTTCTGTGGGCACGGCATACCAGGGGGATCGTGTGGCCAGTGCAATTTCCAACCGTCTTTACTTTACCCCAACTAATGTCCAGTACCCATCAGAGCTGGGTAGACTCAGGTACACCCCCAATCCCGGGAAAAAAACCATAGCCTTCACCAGGATTCCAACCCAGAACTTTTGATACTGAATTATAGAATGTAGAAAAAATACCAAAAAAGTGTTTTTTTTATGCTTATAGACATTATAGAGTTGTTGTTTAAGCCTGAACAAAGGTTTAAGCTACAATTTTATTAAAGTAATAGTCAAAGTTTCTTTTTACCTTGCCCTGCCTTTTTTTATCAAGTAACCTAAACATTAATAAGTCATTAAGAATAAAACATTAATTATAGTATCACCTTAGATTGAAAATTCCGTGACTTACAACAACGATATAATATGACACCGTCATGCAGGTCGTTGTACAAGATGTGCCTCTGTCACAGAAAGTAGATCTGCCGATCTTGTGTGTGGGGGGGGTGGGGGTAGACGACATGAAGATTTGTCTTTAAGTCATGAAATCAAAAAAGGTCAAGAGATTATTCTACCTGCTTTGGGTGGGTGCATTTGGGATCATGATTACAGCACAGCAGAGCCAGATGATATTGCAAGTAGACAGACGACTCTCAATAATGACCCATTCCCTATCGCTTTACAGAAAGTGTACCAACATATGGCATGCTAACCTCGACAGGAGGATGTCTCCCAACCCCTTAGTATGGCGAGCTGAAAGCCTTTGCTCCCTTAATCCAGACATGACATCTTCTACTAGACAAGACTCTGACATTGCCCCACAATTCCCTTTTTACCAGTGCTGTGTGCCAAAATGGTAAGAAAGGGGCTACTTGACTTTATTGAAAAAAAAATAATTTCAACTTTAAATATTTTCCTATCCTTACAGCAACTGCCCTCCATCCCTGTTGCCTCAGTTGATCAGAGCAGTTCTCACCAGTTTTAACAACACAGTCAGGTTGTCGGAATATTTTGTAGAAAAAGCTGCGAAAGATGGCACCAAGTCAGCTGACAGCAGCGACGGCGAGAGCACGGATGAAGATCCAATGGATGAAAATGAGGCACCCCGTAAGTCGTAACGGCTGACATTTCAATGTTACGATTCATGTTACGCATCTCAAACATTTTGTATTTGACATAACATTGTTTTTTTTTTTTCCGAATCTTCTTTCCCCCTAGAGCTTGACGCGGCTAAATTGTTGAACCGGGTCGTTTCTCAGGTACACGAGACGCTGCGCTCGTGGAGGCTTTCCCCGCCTTCTTTCAACACGAGCTCGCCCGGCCTCCTGGTGAGCTCCCACGCCATCAAGAACTCCAGGCGTAAGATGGAAGACAAGCACGTGGTGATCACTGACCTAAACACGCTGTATGATTTGAAGGTAAGGTTTACACACCAGAGTCTGACACGTGCCTGTCCAAAAAAAAAACACTTAAATAGCTAACACCACTATGTTGAAACACTGTGCCGAGGTTCGCAAGCATCAGGAGAACCTGTTCTTAGCAATTTTGAAACATTTTTTTAAAATATTTGAAGATTTTGGTGGACATTGGTCTTAAATGATTGGGATTGGTCTTTATTGGTTTTGAATTATAACTTGTTACCAAAGATACCTGACTTCTGATTAGCTATGATGAATTGCTTTAAAAAAAAATAATAATTAAAATACTTGTTTATGCTAGTCCCAGGAAGTCATCTAAAGTGTTGTTTTCTAAATTTTTTTCATTTTTAGCATATTATACTTTGGCCTAAGTTTCTTTTCTCTGAACTCTAAAAAAAAAAGCCGAACTGAAAGTCGAAAATGAATCTAATAAGTTGTTTCCCTTGTCTGACTCACTTTGTGTAACACTTGAAGTATCTACATGACTTCTATTTCATGAAGTGGCCATCTATCACATAAAACAACTTCCTGAACACACTGACTAATCTACCGTCCTGCCTATTTAGCAGGGATTGAGGGAACAGGTCACAGAGTTTCCCTTGAGTGGGTCTCGTTTCAGTGGATCCTCAAGGCCACCCTTCACATGTAGGCAGTAATGCATACATTGTTTCCCAGAATGAAAGCTTTCAGATTTCCTGATTGTGATTACAGACTGGCAGCTAAATGTTGAGCCCTGTGTGCTCAGACTCTTCTACTTTATCACTCAGTAGCCCCCCAACAAAAATGGTGGACACTGCCAACTCATGTTGTTGTTTTTTTGTTTTTTTTCTCAATCCTATATGCTTAGGCTCTCTTCTACTTTAGCACTCAGTAGCCAATGAAATGTTTTTTTCATGATTTCTTACTTATAACAAACATTTGAGTAAAGATACAAAATTATCAATTATCAAGAAAATTGACTATAAATCAAATACTTTTTTGTGTTATTGAAATTTAAACCACACAGCCAATTCAAGTACCAATGCTTTAGCCCATGTTGTGTTTGCTCTAACTACTTGACGTTCTGTTTGATTTCTAGGACAGTCCACCCCAGTCCTACTTTGCCATATTTGACGGCCACGGTGGCTTGGACGCTGCCACCTACGCTTCCACGCACCTACACGGCTACATGCTGGCGGATAAACTTTTCCCCGTCGACCCGGCCGCTTCCATGAGACAAGCTTACAAGACAGCGGACGTCAGGTTTTTGGAGAGGGCCAAAAGAGAGGTGAGCAGATCCCCCCTCTTCCTCCCATTATGTCTTGTGTGTGTGTGTTTCTTCTCATAGTTCAGTACTTGTGATGTTTATGTGTTCAAGGAAGTGGAGAATGATTGGCATGTAGAGTTCTTAACTGATAGAGGACCTCCTGAACACACTAACTTACCTGCTTGACTTCATTTGCAGGGAAAAATCAATAGATTTCTTTAAAGGCCTGTATACTCATTCATATACATGAAAACACACTCAGAAATCTGGTCGACTGACTAATACTAAAAAAAAAAATATTTTTATTGTATGTTTCTTGTTTACTTGAATAGATTTAACATGGGTTGCTTCCCCCTTTTGTTCTGACAGAACTTGCGCAGTGGCACAACAGGCATTTCTGTGTTGATAAGAGGCTCCGAGGTGTACCTCGGGTGGCTGGGCGACTCCCAGGCCATCATCGTCCGGGGAGGGAGGCCTGTGAAGATAATGGACCCGCACAAGCCGGAAAGAGAAGTAGGTATCACTTGCCTTGACTTCCTGTCTCCTAATGACAAAAGCTAGTTTCATACAAATGTTTACATACCATTGCAAGGAGGAGGACTAGTTGCTCAGTTCCGTATATTCAATGTGTATTTCAGGATGAGAAGAAGCGAATAGAAGATCTCGGAGGCTGTGTTCTGTTTATTGGCACCTGGAGAGTCAACGGCAATATTGCAGTGTCAAGAGCTATTGGTCGGTGCTAATGATTATTTAGTTTTTCTATAAATTTATGTTTTATTCTTTATTTATGTTTTATCTTTAGGTTCACTTTGTTACTTGAAACAGAAAACTTAGACATATATAAAAACTACAAGAAATTAACTTAAATTTTTTTTTATTCAAATGAACATTTTACATCTTTTTATTGAATACTGGTAATCATTCATATCTTTGTGTGGCTGTTGTGTTTTTCCAGGGGACGCAACTCACAAACCTTTTATCTCCAGTGATGCAGATGTCACCAGCATTCTGCTTTCTGGGGAGGATGAATACCTGGTTATTGCGTGCGATGGACTGTGGGATGTTTTAGAGCCCTCGCAGGTGAGACTTATCCCGGGATAGTGTAAAGGACAGGGATGGGCAACCTATTTGGGTGTGCATGCCAAAACTGGCAAAAAATTTCAACCAAATTTCTAACGGAAACTTTAAAAAAAATGTACTGGGAAATGAACAAGCCTAACAAACAGTGCACCATATTCCAATTTAGAACAAGACATATAGCACTCAACTCACACCCAGAATTGAATAAACCCAACACACACACGCAATTGCAGACACTGCCACTACCCACAAGAAACTGTTGACCACTTCCTACTTGAATGCCCTAAGCTAATCTACCTCATGCGCACACTACTCCCCCCTCAACCTACTATTACCAACACACTATTTAGCATTACAGAACAACTAAAAAAAAACATGTAAATATGTTTGTCTGGCATTGACTGCAAAAGAGCAAACTGCTCTGCAGACTGGCTAATAGAAGAAGAATATATAATATTAAATAGAGAACTATCCCTAATGAAAAAAAAACAATCTTACCATATCATTATTCATTTCAAGGCAAAGCAAAATAAAATTCAAATTCCTATAAAAAAAACAATAAATTTTTTTTTTTTTCCTGAGTTATATCCGTTTCTAGCCATGACAAAAGAAAATTCTATTCTATAAAAAGCACATTATAGAAAGTAATATTTCCTTATCCATATAATTACCAGGAACCATAAAATAAAAATGCCCATTAACGTGCTTCTGTCTCAAAAAAAAGAATCATATTTAAAGCTGGCTGGTCTTGCGGTTAACTCAGCAGACTGTCAACCAAAAACCAACGGACACGTCGCTGGTTCTATCCCTGGCACGAACTGATCCCTGCCGCCCTGCAGGAGTTTTGGGACTAGAGGACGTAATAATCTTCTAGAGTGCACTGAGCCTGCTAAAGTAGCATGTAGAAAAGCGCTGTATAAATAACCATTGTTATTATTATTATTAAATTAGATTAAATATATCTTGCATAAAGGTAACTCAATTTGTATAATATACCCTGCACAGGTAGCTCATCTTGTTTATGACCACGTCCAAGCATCATCTAATGGGGTCACAGGAGTAGCCAACACATTGGTGAATGCTGCGAGAGATAACGGCTCGTCTGACAACATTTCAGTCATCGTGGTCTTCTTCAAGACCTCGCTCAGGGATCCAGACTCTGCCGGCGCAAACAACCTGCCCAGCCTCAACGAGCTGGCGGGGACGTTGCCGAGCGCGTTCACCCCACCCCCTTCCGCCGACCAGGCCAGACCTGCCCACGGGGGTGAGTGCAACATGAACCTGGGTGTCAAGAAGGGAGGGCAGGGGGGCGAGCCGGCAAACTCTGGGTGCGCGCTCCCTCTGAGGTCACAGTGCAGCCGCTGCCCCCCGTCGCAGGCGTCTTTGCCGAGAACTTTCGCCGATGGTGAACCAGGACAGGCAGCTCATTGCTGTAACATCAGCCAAGAAGTGTGGAGAAGAAAAGTCAAATTAAAACCGAGTCTACTCAAGTAAATATATTTTTCACATGATGTCAAACTGGTGCTAAAATATACAGTCACTACTTTTTTTTTAAATTTACTTGTGGACATCATGCATTAAAATCATCTTTTCCTGTTATATATATATATATTTATACTGTAATCGAAAAAGAAGGCATTTACTATGTAAGTCATTGAAGTTGTATTGTATTTAAAAAATTTTCTCACTGCCTTGTTAATACCTAAAGCAATCATATCTGAGCCAACGATGATGGTGTGTCCAGCCTAGGACCAAATATTTTTCCCACCCCCAGTGTGTCCTTTTGTCATGAATGAAATTTGAAGTAGATCTAGGAATTGTTTGTGATGAGAAGAAGTTCTACACCATTGCTAGACCATCTCTTTCTCTTTGCTACTTCAAAGAACAAAAATTTCCTGGACGGAAAAGTGGTTTTTGAGATTAGACTAACCACTGGTCATTAGCAGAGTATTTGATAAACAGCAGGGTATCTGACACATGGCTGGTCACTAGTTGCATATAACACACACACACAGTCAGCTCCACCATAAATTGCCTGGAGTGTAAATTTTATTGTTAATTGTGAATCAAATATTACCCCCCCCCCCTTTTTTTTTTTGTTAATGAATCAAAAGGCTGTTGTTTTCTTTTTTGATTTTATCAACAACAAAAAAAATTTCATGGTGCAATAATATTTTTTCAAATAGCACGCTGAGAAGTCAGTACCTACCATAACATGTTATTTATTTTGACTTTGTTGGAACACAGTCTGTAGAACCATATCCTTTCATGCACTATTATCTCCCTTGCTCAGACATTATTTACTGTAGTATTCTCCCCTTGTATTGTATACTTACTTCATTTACTGTTCTTGGATGTTTGGTCCTACAGACAAGACAAAATATCATTTTGAAAAGAAATTGTGCACCAAATGTTCTGGCTTGTCTCTTGTTGTGGGCAACAGTATCACTTACTTATATTATTATCAGATGAGCGTTTGTGATTCAGTCAAAAAAGTGTCTTTCCTTCATAAGAAAATGTATATGTACCTGTATCCATGTACGGTATGAGGCTCACCTACCATCATGATTGGTTGTAGTTTCATTGTTGCATCGCCCATTTCTTCTTATAGAATGTTAAAATTAATGTGTGTTTTTTTAACCGGGAGCACTATATGTTGTTTTTTTTTACTCTGACCAACACTAATAATGAATATTGCTCTAAAGGCAGATTCCAAGCTAAGTCTTGGCGTTTCATTTCATTTTAATTTATTCAATTTATTTTGCCCAGTCGCGGCTCGTTTATCATTTTGCCAGCACAATTTTATTTGTTTCAAACATTATGTAAAATATGTTCACGCGCCATGGAGTCAAGTGGCAAGGGTAAAATATTTTTTTGGGTGTATTAACTCATTTGCTACTACTGCGACTCAATGCGACCTACCCCCCTCCGTACTAATGCGTCCTAGAGCGGCCGCCACGTGTGTGACTAACCTATTGTTGTTTCTTGATTTTTCGCCATGCGGTCTGGTTTTTTTTTAATACTGCAAGCATAGCTTTTAAAAAGTAGGAATATAGTCTGTTTCGTTAATAAAAACCGGATGTCTTTATCTAGTTTTGTTTTTTTGCGCTGCGCGTTCAAAATACGGGTAGTTTTCACTGGCCTTTCGTCTTGTAATACTTTTTTTTATAGCCTTCGCTTTTAATTTTTTACTTTATTTATCAATAGCTCTATACCTCCAAATATAACATTTAACAACAGTTCTGATAATAAGGATGCTGCAGATATAGACTTAGATGAATTTCCATTACAACTCGATTTATGGGCTTTTTTATACTTTATCGGACTTTGACGCTAGGGCTAGTGAAAATATTTAGCCAAATCTTAGGGTCTCAACACTCAGCAAATTATTCTACCGATAATTTGGCATTTTTTATGTATAAAAGTATACATTTCCAGAAAGCTAAGATATTTATCTATTTTATGATGTAATTTGTATTCACTTTGGGGAATATTTAGTAATTAAAAAAATATTTTAAAAAAATTTACTAAATTTAATACGGAGTTCCTTCCCTTTGGCTAGTATTTCCTTAGGTGTCTTTGGAAACTAGGTTAGTAGCAAATGAGTTAAAATTGTTCTACTTCTGCAAATTTTTCATTGCTTACTGCCCTTGCACAAACCTATATTTATTCTATCAAAGTATTATCTCATTGGTTGCCTTTAAAACGGCTACCAGCCAATCAAAAGCAACCAACTATTTACCTCATTTTTAAAACTACTTTTTATATTTAAAAACATACCCTTTTTTTTTGTGTATATATGTTTATGTTATTTTGTTTCAGAAGCTTATCTTGAGTTTCATTTATTTTAAACATAAATATGTTTCACCTTAAAATGTGGGTGGTTTACCAGGAGAGCAATAGTAAACCATCCAGTGGTTCTCAGGTTTAAAAAATATGGGGATCACTCCTTGTCAAAAAAAGAAAACTTGGCGGATGTGAATGATAATAATCTAACGGGGGGGGGGGGGGGGGGGGGGGAGGGGAACATAAATGTGGCATTGTGCTGGTTGCACAAATTTACTTCCTAGTACGCAGTGGTCACAGACACTGTTTAACTGTTTTAGTCCCACCCCAGCCCCGCTTCTCCTTCCCATAGTTGCAAACGGCAACCTCTGACAAGGGGGAGAGAATTTTTTAAAAAGAAAATGTATCCCTTTCATTCCATGTCTATTCATGGGAGTACAGAAGCAACAATTGCATTCTTTTGAACACAGTATACAAGGGGATGGTGTGGCCAACATAATAGCCAGGCTCCTTTACTTGACCCCAACTAATATCAGTTGCGGTATCCATCATGTTCTGTTTAGACTTTGGGAGCGGTCGGGACGCCCTTCCAATCCAGAAACAACCCTGGCGTTGAAACCACATGAATTATGCGCATCTCCAAGAAAGAACCCTTTTTTGTAAAACCATGGTGAATGTGAAATGAAAATCAAAATGTTTCTGTTAGAGAGTGAATTCACCATTTTGTGTTTCCCTGAGCGGGTTGGGGTTACAACTGCTGGTTATCTCATTCATATCAGTGTATCATTAAGATGTATCATATATTATTTGTAGATGTATATATTTATTTAGATCACTGGTCTATCTATTCTAATCAAATAAATTCTAATCACATTGAAATGGTGGGGAAATGCATAATATGGATGAAAAGGGGAATTCCCCTTGAGAAATTAAAATGGTGGGGAAATACACCGAGCTCTATACTATATACATGGAGTGCTCAAGTAAGTAAATTGTTGGAGAAAAGGCCGACTTTTAAATATAGATAAGTGCACTGTATGGCACTGAGCTATATATACATGTCTAAATAATATATATTCATTAAATTTAGTTACTCAGATAACATATATATGTGGTATTCAAAGCATTTATCCAGAAAAATCATCAACCATTTCATCTTTTGACTTGGCCATTAAATTAATGAATCCTCTCTTATTCTTTATCGCTCCCCGTGGAGCAGAAGGCGGCAACAAAGTTCCGCCAGGTCTCCCTATCCTGGGCGAGCCATCTGACTTCATGCCATGTTTTGTTGGTGGCCTTTGCTTCCTCGTCCATTGTCCTCCTCCACGTTCCCAGGGGTCTTCCCCTTCTCCTTTTTTTCTGGTGCTGTCCATTTCAATGCACTACTTGGGAGCCTCTTTTTGTCCATGCGGAGGATGTGAACCAGCCATTTCCATCTTCTTTTCTTGATTTCCTCAATGGTGAAGTTTATTCCAGTTCTCTTTTGAACTTCACTGTTGGAGATGTGGTCTTCCCAGTTAATCTTTAGTATGCGACGGAGACATCTTCCTTCAAACCCTCTAACTCGAAGGCTGCTTTTGATTTTGGTATTGTTCTTCTAGATCTCTGCAGCATAGAGAAGGACTGAGCGTACATTTGACTTGTATAGTTTTCAGTTTTCTTCTTAGTTGCAGAGAGGATGACTTCCATATTTTTCCCAGTTTGTTGAAGGCCTGAGCTGCCATAGCTAGTCTGGTGGAGATTTCCATGTCTATGCTTCCATTAGATGAGATGTAACTGTCAAGGTATTTGAAGTTTTCAATCTCTTCACCATTGGCATTTGTCTTCTTAGAGCTCTTTGTCTTAACTTTCATGATTTTTGTTTTATCTGAGTTTATCTTTAAACCAACACTTTTGGCTATTTATTCTACTCTTGTCGTCTTCTCCTGGATATCTGGTTAAGAATGAGAGAGCAGAGCTATGTCATCTGCAAAAGCGCAGTCTTCTAGAAAGGAAGTTAGTCCCCATACTAGGCCTCAGGGTTTGTCTGCAGTAGCTCTCCTCATTGACAAGTCTTAACAATTATGCATGCATAAAAGGTCACAAAGAAGAATATTTCTGGTCTTATTCAATCATTTTCTTCAAAACATCTCAGTGTGCTACGTTACTGGTTGTACGAAAATATGTATAGAATTAAATTTTATTTCTTTTCCAAAAGATGGCGCCAAAAGAAAACGATGGATTGTGAATGTCAGATTTAAAGAATCACCTATTTATAATCCCAAAATAATTGCTTGATGCATATTTGTATGTTTCTAAAAGACCAGAACTGGCTGTCGATGTTGAAATCAATTGTCAAACAGCACCAAAAGCATGTTTTTTGTTTACGAAAATGGCGGTAAAGTTCACGATCATTACAGTTCAAAATTTCACACCTAATTAAGACTTGCCAATGACCCTGTCCATTACTATTAAGAAGATAACATGTGAGATCACACATCCTTGTCGGACACCTGTTTTAACTTGAAACCATTCACTCTGTTGGTTTTCATGGCGTACACAGCACTGGTTACCAGTATAGATGTCTTTCATGATGTTAATGACTTTGCCTGGGAATCCATATTATTATTATTATGATTCCAAAATTGTCCATTGCCTGGGAATCCATATTATTATTATTATGATTCCAAAATTGTCCATAGCGTTGGGTGGTGGATGCTATTGAAAGCCTTTTCAAAATCTATGTAGTTGATGTACAAAGAGGAGTTCCATTCCTATTACTGTTCCACTATGGTACGCAGGACAAAGGTTTGATCATTGCATGATCTTCCAGCTCTGAAACCAGCTTGTTCTTCACGTAGGACTCTCTCTATTCTTGTTCTCATTCTCAACAGTAGGATTCTACAAAAGATTTTAATAAATTAATGAATCCGGTACTCATTAAAATTAACACAATTTACTCGTATAAGAGAGTATATATATATTCAAACTATATGTATATATATATAATGTATGTTCAGTATAAAAGAGTTCATTTTTATCAAATTTTAATGATGCAATTACGAAAAGTTGTTAAAGTTTTGGTACTTCCAATGCTTCCATGTATATATAGATCAGTGCCATACAGTGCACTTATCTATAGTTAAATGTCCACATTTTCTCCTCTTTTTTGTTCTCCGTTTTAATTGCTTGTAAGTAAAGTATCCCGTCAGACCAAATTGATCCATAGGGCCGGTGAAGCAGCGATCACCAGTTTCTGTGGCCACGGCATACTAGGTTATTGTGTGGCCAGCACTATGCACAGCCGCATTTACTTTACCCCAACTAAGGTCAGGTACCCATCAGAGCCGGGTAGACTCAAGGGACACCCTCCAGACCCAGGAAAAAATCCTAGCCTGCACCAGGATTTGAACCCGGGACCTTCAGTACTCCAGTCGAACTCTCTGTCGCTCGGCTACCGTGCCCCAATTAATTGCGTGAGCACTCCATATATTTTTTTTTTTTTACTCCATATATAGATAGATCAGTGGGGAAATACATATGGATGAAAAGGGGAATTCCCCTTGGCCTGTTTATGTTACTACTCTCTGTATGACAATCAACATGTTTTTGTTACACTTGTACATAATCATTTTTGAGACCATGCGTATAAACTAATATATCTGTATATTGTAGTTCTATTTAATATGTATAAATTTGTTCCAACACACCTACTGATATAATAATCTTGTATGTTAATCCCCCCCAAAAAAATGTAATCGAGGCAGCTACTACCATATCACCTTTATGATATTATTACATACCAACATATTCTTTTCTCTCTCTCTCTTTCTTGGCATGAAAATTTTTTTTGTTAAACTAACTAAAAAAAAAAGATATTTTGTTTCATTGCTTTGTTGTTTTTTGAATTCTTACTTTTAAAGAAAAGTTAAATGATTGAATGAATGATAGTTGTATGACAGAGACTTGGGGGAATTGTATATGAAACAGTGTTACAGAATTATTTGCTTTGTGACAGACATGAGACTTCTGGTTACCTTGAAACATAACCACAAAGAAAAAAAGTATAAAGTACTCGTCGGACCAAATTGATCTGTAAGGCCGGTGAAGTAGCGTTCACCAGTTTCGGTGACCACAGCATACTAGGGGATTGTGTGGCTAGGACAATGCCCAGCCGCATTTACTTTACTACAACTCATGTCAGATACGCTTCAGAGCTGGGTAGACTCAGGGGCAACGGAAAAAAATTCCAGCCCTCACCAAGATTAAAACCCAGGGCCTTCAGTACACCAGCTGGACGCGCTGCTTGCTGGGCCACTAAAATGGGATTTGAACCTAGTTATTAGTTGATTTGAAAATCAGAGCACTGCGAAAAAGTCCTATCCCTCACCAGGATTCAAACCCAGGGCCTTCAGTACACCAGCTGGACACGCTGCTTGTTGGGCCACTAAAGTGGGATTTGAACCTAGTTATTAGTTGATTTGAACCTTCAGGCCTAATTATCAACCTCCAATGTGTTTCACATAGTCAATTATGAAATAGTTTAGAGCAATGAGATTTGTCTCCTTATGACTAAGATTGAATCACACCTGATACAGTCTGGAAACAACTGGCTGTCTAACCAGTTGACCCATGGACAAATTGTGTCCATACCAAAGTGGTATATATCAAAAAAGAAAATAGCTAGATCAACATGAAAAGGAGAAAAAAAAGACATCCTTTAAGTATAGACCTACAATTATATAAACAAAATAATGTACTAACTAAATCATAGGTGGAGAAAATACATATTGAATTTGAATGAAAATCTTGCACTCTTGTCTCTGTAACTGGTACTCTCTGTATGACAATCAATATATTTTTGTTACAGTGTATAGAATCATTTTTGACCATGAGTATAACAAGTCAAGGAAACCCCACGAACTGGTACGGAATAAGGCAAAACTGATATTTCAATAAATGAAAAATAATGTGAAGGTTATGATTGATTTTTTTTAATGTTCAATGCTTTAACTTTAACCTAGAGCTGAAAAATATTTAACTTAAAATTATATTTAGAAATTATTTAAAATTTGTTTTTATGCAGCTTTTGTAAAAAAATCAAGCAAAAGATATATATAAGATTATAAAAAGTCAACTAAATATTTGAAATATTTACAACTTAAATATGTATTGACTCATGAGATGAGTGCATTTGCTTAATTTTATTGGGATTGGTAAATATTCAACAATACTAGTACTAGTAGTCTAATATTTAATAATCTGTTGCAATGCTAAATTGTTAAAAATTAAAAACTACTTCTCTAACTTTCCTTATGTAATTTTGAATAACTTTTGAACTAATTAATGGATTTTTTCACCAATTCTAGAGAAATGAATTGGCTTCCATTAAACACTTAAAACTAAATATCTTTTTTTTTTTTTGCCTGCTTCAGTACCATTCTGTGGGGTTGCATCACTAATACTAATAGCCTTTTCAAGGCATTTAGTGAAAAAAAATCCAAGGGTATTTAACTCAGGATTTTTTTAATAGGTGGATCCTTTTTTAAATTGGCATTTATCATTATTACTAGTTTTTATGCAGGTCAAAATGATGAAGAAACAAATGACTACAACTTGTTTTAATTTTATTTTTGTATTAGTATCTTTATTCTATGTTATTGTCTGCTTTATATCCCTACTTTATGCTTGTTCGTAAAAGTTTAATTAATGGTAAATTAAATTAAACTGGAGCTAAGGACGATGATGACTGTAGAATAGTCGGTAATTTTGATTTGGTCACCCTTGAAGTGCTGGTGATATTAGTAATAGTGTAATTTTAAAAATCAAACTATAAATTTACTCGACACACCTCGTTTGCCTAAATTAATCAGATCAAGCTTTTACAGCTAAAAACAATTTCCATAGAGCCATACTATAGGTCCAGTGAAGCAGCATTCACCCGATTCTGTGACAACGGCATGCTAGTTGATTGTGTGGCCAGCACTATGCACAGCTGCCTTTAGCCTACCCCATCTAAGGTCAGGTACCCATCAAAGTTGGGTAGACTCAGGGACACCCTCCAGACCCTGGACAAAAAATCCGAGGCCTGTACCAGGATTCGAACCCAGGACCTTCGGTACGCCAGCTAGACGCGCTGCCACATGGCCACCGTGCCACAAGGCTTTAGTAAAGTGATATAAAAACACTGATGAGCTGGGAAGAGTTAATACTAATACTATATGCAACAATGAAAGCAGTGAAAATTACCAAATTAAAAAAAAAACACAAAGCTATACACACAGCCATATTTTCATAATTATCAAATGACTTTATTATCAAATGACTGCAATATCAAATGAACTGTTAATATTTTAATAAATAAAATGAATGGGTTTAACCAAATAAATACAATACAATTATTAAGTAATGAAATAAAATATTCAAATGAGTTAGCAAAATACAAAACACTTATTTATATATAAACTTCAGACATGGTGATTGAGAGAATAATGTGATGTTGAAGAAAATATGGTGATCTTTTTTATACTTTGCCATTTTCAAAACTCACTAGTAGCCTACTACTAATACATTTTCCAGCCGAGTCCAACAATAATATAAACTATGTACTTTGTTGTAAGATTTCAATGGGCATCTGCCACACTAGTCACTTTTCTACTAAATTTCATCAATGTGAGATTAGATGCTGCCAACTACACTTTTGATCATTGGCGGCGCAGACACGGCACACAAACACCCCGAAAAAACAAAAACAACTCAAATCTATTTCCTGTAATTGTTTCTCAAGTATAAAATTTACATTGGTTGGGTTGGCGAAATCTAGCTGCCGTTCGTTCGCCCGTTAGGAAGAAAATACAAGACAAATTCTCGGAAATGACAATTTTCCAGCAAAACCAGTAATCACATTTGGTCTCAATATGTTCTTATAAGGGAAAGAGCAGTTGGGGGGAATACAACCTTCATGGATGGTTTCCCTTCCCTACAGCACTTTATAGTTTCACAATTAAATTATAACTATAACCAAGTAAAAAAAAAGTTTGCAACCTGAAAGTTGAAAGTGGCAGAGAGTTTCTTAAGAAACATTCACACGTCCATAGAACTAGAACATTAGATCCCTATTTGATGAGTTTTCAAGGTTACTGCTGGGAGGAATGCTGATTTTGTTGGTCATTTCTAGGGAGAGACGTTGGCAGGCCGTCCTGAGCCGACGAGGGTCCTGGCGTGGACGCGCCATCCTGGTTGTTGTTGCCCCGGCTGTGACTGCTGCTGGCTCCGTGGTGTGACGGTGCCCCTGAAGGGATCTTGTCCTTGTCCTTTTTGTCCTCCTTGTTGTGCTTGAGGAAATTGAAAGTCCAGGTTTGGAGATCTGAAGAAAAGAAAATAAAGTCCTGATTCTATATGTTTTAAGTAAGTTAAGTAAAGTATCCCATCAGACCACAATGATCCATAAGGCCGGAGAAGCAGTGTTCACTAGTTTCTGTACTGTGACCAGAACTTTTGGTACACCACCCAAACGCGCTGCAGCTCGGCCACCATGTTTTATGTAGACTACACAAATGTAAAGCTTTTCAGGGTTGTGTCAGCATTTGATCATGTCATAATATAAGCAGTTTGTGATGTCAGCATTAGATCATGTCCAGTCAACAACTGGTCATTTTGATATTTGGTAATGCCATGTCAACATCTGGTCGTGTCAACATCTGGCTACAGAATGTCTACATAGCTAGAATAGGATTAGCCTAAACAAGTTCTGTTTATATCTTGAGAATAAAAATCAATCCATTTGTTCATACAATCTAATCCTTACAGTTCACAATACGTCAACAAGCATGTTCCCTAATCCCTACAGTCTACAATATGTCAACAAGCATGTTGTCTAATCCCTACAGTCTACAATATGTCTACAAGCATGTTCCCTAATCCCTACAGTCTACAATATGTCAACAAGCATGTTGTCTAATCCCTACAGTCTACAATATGTCAACAAGCATGTTCCCTAATCCCTACAGTCCACAATATGTCAACAAGCATGTTGTCTAATCCCTACAGTCCACAATACGTCAACAAGCATGTTGTCTAATCCCTACAGTCCACAATACGTCAACAAGCATGTCGCTCAAAATTGTATTTTTTTAAATGCGATAACCGGTAATTCGGTAATCATTAGTACATGTAATTAGTATGGCCATTATGGCTTATAATACTTTAATAGACTTATATTTATATGGTATTGCATCGGTAGGCCTAGAGATTCGTTGTTTTTTTAAATCGCTACATTTTTTTAATGAAAATAAGTTGTAATCGGTCTTTGGCGGCCATGTTTTAACACAAAAACGTTTCGTAACAACCAGGTTTGGATATCAAAATATTAGCTAGGCCTACGGTATATTGAAAAATAACGGAAGTAGCAAAAACAAAACTAAACACTTCCGGGCTCGCTCATTTTTGTTTTATTTTGGATTTTTACGATCGACAGACATGACAGAAAATAATAATAATAAAAAATTGCAGAAAATCTGAATTTTAAGGGCTTTGTCGGAATTTCGGGATGAGGGGTGAAAAATCTGTATAATCCCGAGAAAATCGGAAGGGTTGGCAGGTCTGCCACAATACGTCAACAAGCATGTTAATGTTGTCTAATCCTTACAGTCTACAATACGTTAACAAGCATGTTGTCTAATCCCAACAGTCCACAATACATCAACAAGCATGTTGTCTAATCTTTACAGTCCACAATACGTCAACAAGCATGTTGTCTAACCCCTACAGTCCACAATACGTCAACAAGCATGTTGTCTAATCCCTACAGCCCACAATACGTCAACAAGCGTGTTGTCTAATCCCTACAGTCCACAATACGTCAACAAGCATGTTGTCTAATCCCTACAGTCCACAATACGTCAACAATCATGTTGTCTAATCCCTACAGTCCACAATACGTCAACAAGCATGTTGTCTAATCCTTACAGTCCACAATACGTCAACAAGCATGTTGTCTAATATGTTGTCTAATCCCTACAGCCCACAATACGTCAACAAGCATGTTGTCTAATCCCTACAGTCCACAATACGTCAACAAGCATGTTGTCTAATCCCTACAGTCCACAATATGTCAACAAGCATGTTGTCTAATCCCTACAGTCCACAATACGTCAACAAGCATGTTGTCTAATCCCTACAGTCCACAATACGTCAACAAGCATGTTGTCTAATCCCTACAGTCCACAATACGTCAACAATCATGTTGTCTAATCCCTACAGTCCACAATACGTCAACAAACGTTGTAAACTGTAAGACAAAAACAAACAGGTTCCTTACTGTTGTGGGTTGTGTCCTTCTTCAGAGTTGTGCTTGCGGCTGACATTGAAGCTGCAGCAGCGGGCAGTGACGATGCCGATGTCCCCGATGGCACAACCCTCTTGGGAGATTTCTCTTTCTCCTGTTTCTTATTCTTGTACTCTGAGTCTAATTCAGGTTTCCTGGCCGGGGGGAAACATACAAAATTAGCACACAGCCTCTAAGGTGCTAAAGAGATTTCATTATTTGCCATGTAAATGTATAAATAAACTCCTGGTGTTACAGAAAGATTATAATACTGCCCATGTAAAGTGCTTACATTATCCTAGGAGGTGTTGCTATCAGGTTGTCCAAGTCAATGTCACACTCCTCCAGAGTCATAAACTCATCTAGACTGGTGTCCAGATCTGAAACAAAATGGTACTCCGTTCACCAGGGTAAGTAAGTATGTAAAGTACCCGTCAAACCGAATTGATCCATAGATACGGTGAAGCAGCGTTCACCAGTTTCTGTAGCCACGGCATACTAGGTGATTGTGTGGCCAGCACTATGCACAGCCGCCTTTACTTTACCCCATCTAAGGTCAGGTACCCATCAGAGCTGGGTAGACTCAAGGACACCCTGCAGACCAGGGAAAAACAATCCTTGCCGGCACCATGATTCGAACCCGGCACCTTTGGTACGACATGCCAAACGCGCTGCCACACGGCCACCAGGGTGATGTCTCCTTCATGAATCTTTCATGGGGGACGTCTCGACGTTGGATTGCCATTTCTCTAATCCAGGTACAAGCTTAAGCTCCAGGCCATCCCCCCCTCCCACACCCAGGTCTGGATAGTGCCCTGGTTGCGCGACCAAGGATCATTACACTGTCGATAAGCTCCGAGAATCGGTGGGGAGGAAGCAACAGCCCATCTCAAACCCTGTCCTGGGTGCCTGAATGTCCAGACCTATAGTCTGGGACTTGTGCTACCAAGCGGCAGTGCAGGTCTACAGGCAGGTCACCACAATAAAGATCCGAGGGAATTCAGCAGGTGGGTAGTGCAGTATAGCACGTGTACTGCGGTGACCCTCTGCTTTAATACGAGAAATGCATTATCAGCGTGCCGCGGGGTCGGATAGGACTTTGGTGTGTCCCCCCTTTGTCCATCCCTTAACAGCATTACGCCCTATACATAAAAACCAGAAGGCTCATCCTGTATTTTTGAGACAGTTATAAATCAGATATCTGAATCTACCCAGCTCAAAATGTTAACTTTTCATAAGATGAAAACTTTTGTGGTTTAAAATCCTAGTATTCTCAGTAAGAAAAATCTTAAGGCCCTTACAAATGCTAGACCCTGGACAATAACTGAACAACTCAGCGAGATATTTCATCAATCATATACGCCGCCGTGTGTAACACTCACCTATTACATTGGAAGCTGCAATTCTATTGAATGGATGTGGCTCCCTGTAGAGCGCCGAGTCTGTAAGTGATGGATCTGGTCTAGAACTGGTCTCTAGGCTGTTCCTCAATGACTGAGATATGCTTTGGTTGTTATATTTTGACTTTTTACCTACGGGGAAAACACACAATTCACAGACAACTTACAATGTATCTTTTTATACATATCAAAAAAAGTAAAAACTTTTGCTTACATCTGATTGTAAAAAAAATATATATATAAATTTTGGAACAGCTTCCAGGACTCACCATTTCTAAGTCTGCGGGCTTCTGTCTCACTGGTGACAGCTGCATTGGCGGCTGCTATGGTGGATGCCGCCAACTCTGTGAACCTGCAAGAGACAGGGCACGCCATTACCCAAGATGCATTAAGACCGGTGGGGGGAAACATATCCCCACCGCAGAGACAAAAAGTTAGAGCCTCAGAGTTTTTATTTCAACAAACCTTTGCTGGAAGTGCTCGAGAACATCCTCTGCCGACTTCATTATGCCCTGGTCTGTGCAGGAGTGGTCGATCTTCTCAGCCTGCCCGCCAATCCCAGAAGCCCCTTGGTCGTCTGGGCCAACATCTGCACTGCCAGCTCCGCCTGACCAAGCAACAACAAAAACCATAAAACCATTTGATGACTAGTAATTAATTAATGTAGAAAGAAGATAGGAACTAGTAATCCCAAGCTTCGCTATATTTTTCAGTACCAGAAGAACTTCTTTGTCTAGTCAACACTAACACTGAGCTGGACTAAAGAATTGTGATAATCTCAAGTATACCTACCTGAATTAGTGACCTATGTCACAAACACAGATGGAGAAAAAACAAGATAATTACTAAAATTTTATTGACAAGTACCTTTTTAAAACTTGAATGACAAGATAATTGTTAAAATTTTAGTAACAAGTACCTTTTAAAACTTTAGTGACAGATAATTGTTAAAATATTAATAAGTACCTTTTTAAAACTTGGGTGACAAGATAATTGTAAAAATTTTGGTAACAAGTACCTTTTAAACACTTTATTGACAAGGCAATTGTTTAAATTTTTAAGACAAGACTCTTTTAAAAACTTTACAGACAAATACTATACAACTGACTGCAAACACTCAAAGTCTACTGACCAACATGCCCTCCGCTGCCCAGCCGCACAGACTTGTCATTGTTGCTGAAGGGCTTGTCCAGCACGAGACCGTCAAGCCAGTGGTTGGTCCACTGGTTGTCGTCCCCGCTGTCGTCCGCCGTGCTCAGGTGACTGAAGGCGGCATTCAACTCTGACCTGTTGACCGACCGATCGGCAGACTGCTGCTCCAGGAACTGGAGCAATGAAGACTCTTCTTCTTTCTTTTGGCTGAAATCAAAATTATAAAAACACAACTTGGAAACACAAAATTTGACTTTACTAATTAATGAGTACCAGATCCAGAGATCCAATGAAGTCAAAATGTCTTTATTTAATGGTTAGTATTAATTAGTTGCAATGTGTCAGGTTGTATCTTATACAAGCTAAATTACCCGGCGTTGACCAGAGGGAAATAAAATAGGCCTGTATAAGCTACAGAAAAAATGTTATAACTACAATGAGCAGAAAGCTATAAATCTAATAATTTAAAAAATTATTTTTTTTACTGAAGACTTTAAGGAAAGTTATTTTAATTTAAAAAATTGTAGAAAAAAAGGTATTAGACTAACTGGAGAATCAAACCCAGGTCGCCCGCATGGTGGTCCGATATGTTATCCACTTAGCTAGTGAAGACACATGTCCAAAGTGAAATCGTAAAAGTATATCTTATCTTATAAGTTTACAGACGTTCCTTCTAGATAGAAGATTATTACGTCCACTAGGCCCAAAACTCCTGCAGGGCGACAGGGATCCGCCGGTGGCAGGGCTAGAACCCGCGACCTGTCAGTTGGTTTTTGGTTGACAGTCCGGTGATCTAACCGTAGGACCAGCCGGCTTCACATTATTGTATAATATGAGACAATAAGGTCATATGTCTTTTAATTTAATAATATGATTTGTTGAACACACAAACAGTCTACTTTATATATATATAGATGTTACAGACACTCCTTCTATACAGAAGATTATTGCACCCTACACCTAATCCATGGTTTGCGTATTGTCTTGCATGTTAATTAGTATTTTAAAACCAAGTCTTCCTGCTTTGTTCAGGCAGCCTATTATATGCCGGCTGCCACTCAGGAAGAAAGAAAGCTATTATGCATTCGTTCTCCCATATGGATTCAGTAAAGTGTTTTGTACCAGACAGTCCGGGTATTTCAGCTTACTGTTCAGTATAAGACAGGCTTAAAAAGTATAAAAAAAACAGACATTTATAACAACATACCCAATTTTCCCGTGGAGGGAATGGACAGGAAGGTTTCCAGTATTTTCTGAAAAGGTATCTAGCAACCCTAGCGTTGATGGAAAAGATTTTCATCCCTACTAAGTCATTTTAACAGCATTATTTTTAATTCAAGCAAATACTTTGTGTCTTTACAAAATGAGATTCTAAAGTTTGATATTTAAAAAAAAATACTTTTTGTCTTCATAAATGAAATTTTAAAAGTTTCAACATTAAAAAAGTCATTGAGTCCAAGAAATATATTTGAATTCCTTCTATTGTTGTTTCTGATCCAATGTAATTTTTATCTATTTCACTGCGATGCAGGTCTGATTCAATTTTATTAAATGTTATTTGTTTGTTTAGAGTAAAACTAATAGTTAAATCACTAAACCTAGAAACACTAGAGGACAGAACGGCGAAGAGTAAAGTAGTAATAATACATAAAGGCATTAAACTCTAATTTAGAAATACAATCCAATAACAATCAGTTCAGATATACACAAGGACAAAACCACTTTCCTTATGCGAGAACAAATACATTTTATAAGTACTCTTTCTGCCCGAGTGTAATCCAGCATGGAATGGGTTGCCTGAATAAACCAGGAAAACCAGTAAGTTATCATTTAAAAAACTAATAAAAATGCAAGACTAGACTCAAACTGCAGATGATAGTAGGACGCGTCTGTAATGTATAAGATAACATAAGATAAAATCACGTAATAATAATTTCACCAATCAACAATCAGTGTTTACCTGGATGGAGGCTGAGACAAATTGTTTGAGCCTTTGACCCCACGAAGTTTCGTCGCTCCCGCTGCACTCTTGGAAGAGGGCATGAACCCTGCCACGGACAGCACGTTGTCCGACCAATGGATGGCATTGTCTACATCGTTGTCCACAGACCTTCAAGGATAATATTTGAAAAAGTTACCATTACTGATAGTATTTGAAAACCACTACTCTAAGTAGTGCTGCCTTATGCTCCACGGGGAGCGATACATAATAAGAGACGAGACTCTGAGTAGTAGAAGCACTTCTACCTAAACCATTCAAGGTGACATGTAATTAAATGTCACACTAGCTTCTAGCTAAACCATTCCAGATAATGTCATTGTATGTCACACAGAGTTCTTACCTTAGCCTTTCAAAATGACATACATGTCAGGGCATTTAATTTCTGGGTAAATCCAGGTGATATGTCATTAATATGTCACATAGCTTCTAACTAAACCAATCCAGATGACACCTTATTATGTGTCGCACAGAATTCTCCCTAAGCCATTGAAGATGAAATGTCATTATATGCCAAGCCACATTCTTTTCTGAGCCATGAGCCATTCCAGGTGATATTGTCATTAACCCTTTGCCCCTTGATTAGTCTACAGTTTTCTAACCTCCAAACCTTGAGTCAAGTCGCATAACTCCGTATATTGAAAAAAAATCTAACAAAAATAATATTAAAAAATTAACTGTAAAAAAACTATCAAAGCAACTGCTTTAAATTCTTCACAGTTAAAATATAAATTTTAATTCAAACCAGTAGAGATGGAAATAAAGTAATAAATAAAAAGGAAAATAAAATAAATAGCTCAGCTTACGCTGATCGGTTCCGATATTTTGTCATGGAACTAGGGTATCATCTTATCGGACTCATATTCTACTATTCAAAGCCTATTCAACTTCTACAATGCTTAAAATAACTCAATTATCTTGGCATTATCGAAATAATAAAGCCTTTCCTTCATCAGCCTAGACTATGCTTTTCTAAATATTTCCGAAATACCATAAATTTTCGTAGAATTAGCGCTAAAAATGCGTTTTTTTCAAAAATTTACTGATATTAGATTAATTGCGCTAAAACTACCAAACAAATGTCTAAAAATAGCGTCACTATCGCTCTCTTTGGTCAGAGTTAAAAAAGGCCTTTAATTAGCATTTAAAAACTCGCATCGGGATCAAATGCGAAACAACCCGTAATCGGCGACGCGTGGCGACTCCAAGGGTCTATCAGTAGAGGCGACGCACAGCGACTCCAAGGGCCAAACGGTTAAATGTTAAATGCTAGAGTGGAAAAGGGTTCATATTCACAACAAAAAGAGACATGAGATTGTGTGGCGGATACAACTTACATTGTTTCCTCGTCAATGTCGTTCTCATCTGCATTGAGGGGACTGACAGGGTGGTTCAGGTCCATGGTGATCTCCTGATACTCCAACAGCTCAATTGGGTTCAGAAAAGACAGACCCTTCTGAAACAACCATGTGAGATTTTTTATTATTTTTTTTTTGCTGCTAAAAGCTTACGTGCACATTTTGGTATGCAGGTATGGGTATATAGTAAAGTACCCGTCGGACCAAATATTGATCATGGGGCTGGTGAAGCAGCGTTCACCAGTTTCAGTGGCCACGGCATACTAAGGGATTTGTGGCCAGCACAATGCCCAGCTGCCTATACTTTACCCCAACTAATGTCAGGTACCCATGAAATACTTATACTTATAGCAGATTTTCACACAATTAATCAACTGATATTACAGACTACGATAGAAGCTAATGATATCTGTACAACCATACCTCATTGTAATCTGTGGTGTCAGACTACGATAGAAGCTAATGATATCTGTACAACCATACCTCATTGTAATCTGTGGTGTCAGACTACGATAGAAGCTAATGATATCTGTACAACCATACCTCATTGTAATCTGTGGTGTCAGACTACGATAGAAGCTAATGATATCTGTACAACCATATCTCATTGTAATCTGTGGTGTCAGACTACGATAGAAGCTAATGATATCTGTACAACCATACCTCATTGTAATCTGTGGTGTCAGACTACGATAGAAGCTAATGATATCTGTACAACCATACCTCATTGTAATCTGTGGTGTCAGACTACGATAGAAGCTAATGATATCTGTACAACCATACCTCATTGTAATCTGTGGTGTACTGACTACAATAGAAGCTAATGATATCTGTACAACCATACCTCATTGTAATCTGTGGTGTACAGACTACAATAGAAGCTAATGATATCTGTACAACCATACCTCATTGTAATCTGTGGTGTACAGACTACAATAGAAGCTAATGATATCTGTACAACCATACCTCATTGTAATCTGTGGTGTCAGACCCTACATCGGATGAATTGCTGTCGTCGTGAGCTTCAGCGTTGTCCTCCTCAGCCTCCCCTTCCTCATTCTCCTCGTCTTCCTCCTCATCCTCCTCTCCCCCCTCTCTGCTCCCACCCGCCTCCGGCTTTGAGGAGACGGAGAGGTTCGGGGTGGTGGGGGTGATGGCCGACGTGGGCGACAGCGTGGTGGAGGAGGAGGCTTCCGAGACTGCTGCCGCTCCGCTGGAGGAGGGGTGACTGTCCGTCAGCGGCATCTCTGGCACTAAAGTAATAGATGGGAAAAAATATATTTGCACGCAAAAGAAAAACTCCTTTATAAAACAAATAAATTTTATGTCACTATGCTGGATTAGATTAACTGTTGGTTGCTTCAACAAACTTACAATTTTGAAACTTTTTAGTGTTTCTTATTTAATACGACTGGACTTTTTGGCAACTCTAAATACTTTCAAAATTTAGAAATTATAAAGACATGCGGGAATACTGGAGTTTGCTTTAAATTGATCAAGTTCATAAAATAAGTAAAATAGAACATAGGGCCATGGAAGCAGCGTTCACCAGTTTCTGTGGCCACGGCATACTAGGCGATTGTGTTGGCATCACATGCACAGCCGCTTTTACTTTGCACCTACCAGAGCTGGGTAGACTCATGGACACACTCCAGACCCGGAGAAAAAAAATCCTACCCTTCACCAGGATTCGACCCCAGGACCTTCGATATGCCAGTCAAACACGCTGCCGCTCGGCCACCGTGCCCCTGTTCATAAAACAAGGAGAAACCTTACTGATAATTGATTTAGTTTACCTAAGAGATTGGCTTTCTTCCCAGGTGACTTGCTGGTGTTGCGAGACAGCTCCATCAGAAGCCTCTGAAATTATCATGAACATTTTTTTTTTTTTTTTTCAATGTAGTGAACAGATTTGATTTTAAAAAAATGTAAACATAAACTGTCACTCCCTGGGCCAATATATAAAACTCTACTTAAAAGCTCACATCTTTCAGGTCATTGTTCTGGTGTAAATACTGAGCTTGTAGGGACTCCAGCTGGTTGATGTACCTAAAAGGGAGACAACAAAGTTAATCAAATTTTGGTCAATTCTAATTTCATTTTTTTTTTTTAAATAAAAAGAATTGGGATTATGCTCCCCTTATTTAGTCTGATACAAAGAAAATTTAGATCTATGTTTCAAAGACAATTTGTCACAATGCTCAGATAAATGCAAGGACAAAAGCACTTTCCTTGTCCCTTATGCAAGAGCTAAAATGCACAGAAGTACTATTTCTTCCTAAGTGGCAGAGGGGCAGGGAATGGGTTGCCCGAAAAAATCAGGAAAACCAGTAACTTAACATCATTTAAAACACTAACAATTATATAAATGCAGGACTAGACTTGGACCACGGATGTGCGTAGGACGCAATAATCTTCTTTATAGAAGAAATGTCTGTAATGTATAAGATAAGATACAATCATGTTGGGGGACGTCCATTAAGTACGTCAACAAAATAGGGGGGAGGGGGGGTCTGAAAAAGTTTGACAATTGTTGACATGGGGGAGGGGGGGAGGTCAAGAAAAGTTGACGTCAACAATGTTACTTTTTATGAAGTAAATAATGATACAAAATTTAGTACTAAATTCTACATTTGTCCCGTTAAACTTAGATAGATAACAATAACAACATAGTTTTACGTTAATTTAAATATATCAATTATGGAAACTACATTTGATATGTCCTTTTTGTGTCCATCCTGCTAGTTTGTAGATCTATGTATGGGTGGAAACTAATGCAATTGCTTGGAAGGCAAAGTGACCGACCAATTGTAGTGTAGTGTTGCAAGACACATGGGTGTCAAAAGGAGAACACCGAGAGACAAAAAGGAGGACATTGTGTTTCAATTGCATAGTTTCGCATTTAGCCCGCAATCAGTATAATTTTATTACAAGAGCTGTCACTAAGTTTAAATGTGTATTGGTAAACTGAGCAAGAAACAGTTTTGTTAAAAATAACGTATAAATTCAATGTAGGCTGAAAGGCAGCTTGCATTTGGTTGGGCAACTTTAAAGCTCATGCACGAGTCTTCTATAAAAAACGAATAATTCTTTTCTAGTACAATTATATTCTTAACATGTTAATACTAATTTTAAAATTTATTTGTCCTTATGCCTACAAAACATAAAATATTACAAAAGCTGGACATTTTAAAGGTATTGTGCTTTGCCTGCCGGACGGAGGACAATAGTCTAAATAGGAGGACATGTCCTCCTTTTGCCGGACGTCTGGCAACCCTAGTCTAGAAAGACATGGCGGCTGGAATAACAAAGGAACACAAACTGTCTGCAGAGAACGTTCAGAAACCCATTTTTTTTTTTGCCGCTCAGTACATCTAAATTAGGCTAGGCGCAAGAGTCTGGCATTCGTTATATAAGCCATGTAAGCGATGGCTGGCATTGACAATAGAACTAAAAACAATAATAGGCCCAAGAAACACAATATCTAAGACTAAATAGTGTTAGCAAGGCATTACAAGAATTGTTTTGTGTGAATCCAACATTAAGCCTTAACTATTTGTTAAAAAAATTTCCATCAAAACCCACCAAAAAAGGCTGTGCTACTTGAAATAATGATTAGGCCTACATCCAAACCAAGAAACCGAAATCCGGTTTTGGTTTTCGGTTTCAAAACCGGAATCCGGTTTTCGGTTAACATACCTAGTTAAAACAGAAGGCTAATTTACAACTGGTGCACAATTTTCTCCTTAAATATTTGAAAATTATCATTGTACCAAAAGCTATTTTAGTGAAACGTCGAATTAGACATGATTAAATATTAATAATATTATATGAAAAGAACAATACTAAACATATGAGATTTATAGAAATCCTTTTAAAAAGTTTTAAAATGCATTATATTTAATTATAGTATAGACCCTTTCGTTTTAAATCTATTTTAAACATAAAAGCAAGCGTCTAAAATTATGTTACTTGTTTTGAGGGGGGGGGGGTAACCAATTGTTGACGTAATTATATAGGGGGGGTCTCTGAAAGTTTGACAGTTGTTGACAAGGGGGAGGGGGGGAGGTAAAAATCGCCTAAAAATTGTTGACGTAATTAATGGACGTCCCCTTGATGTATTTTTGTTGACTATACACAAGACATGATCAAAATAAAAAATGAAACAATGTCACAATGTACTAACAATAGACTTGTAACACTATTAATTGTGATAGCAAAACATTTAGTGTAATTATATGTTGCGTTGTTTCCCATGTTGAGATTGTTATAATGATAATTTGTTTTCTTTGATGAAGTTGTTAAGAGTGATTTGCCCCTTTGTATAAATTCCCCCCCCCCCCCCCCCTGATTCTCAAAGGCTAGCATGAACTTTTCCTTTATGCAGGAATGCAAAGATTGTGTCGCGATGATAATGTAAAAAGCAGAACATCTTGAGACAGGTCATTTACATTATTTTGGCTTATAAAAGACTTTAAAAAATATCTAAATTGAACTTTCTGTTTTCTAAAGAGTGTGTGAATACATTTTAATCAATCCCTTAGTGATCTAACACCTAACAAATTTTTTTTTTTTTAAATAATGTTTCTCAATCACAATGAAAACATAAAAATAAACTGACCACTGCTGGTCACGACACTTCTGGTAAAATGTTGGAGGCCTGACTTGGAACTTTAGCACCAGGGTGTCCAGTTCTGGTTTCAGGTAGCCTTCGTTGGCAAGGAGGTCAAGACGAAAAAATCTATTGTAGCCCCAGCACTCACCAACCTATACACGTCAATTAAACAGATTTGTGATTGTGAAAGAATGGTCTTTTTTTTTTTAACTTGTTAGACCAAATAGGAACAAACTTACTAAGCCTGCTTTCTCTCGTTATATATATTTAAAAAAGTTAGTATTCCAATTGGACAAAATTGATCTATAGGTCAGTGAAAGCAGCTTTCACCAGTTTCTGTGGCCAGGGCATACTATCATATCGTTTATTATACAAGAAAAAAAAAGTATCATTAGGAGTCAGAAATTGTATTTTTGTCTGACTGGCAACTCTGTTGAAAAATTCTCACTGACTGTGGTACAAAAGAGTTTCTAAATCTCTCTGTTCTTGCCCTTATTGAAAGAAGCCCACCACTTCGACTAGACCTAATGAAGCTGACGTGCAGTGGGTGCGCATGGTCCTGAAGGATTTTATCAACCATTGATAGGCATCTTGAACTGAATAGATCTCCAAGAGCAAGTAGTTTTGTCTGTGTTGTTAGAGAGGCTTTAATTATTAGTCTGTCTATAACCTGTTTGTTCAATATAGTGGCATTACCATACCAGCAAGTGATTGTGAAGATGATGATGCCATCAACAGTCACAGTGTAAAAAAAGATTCATTATGGTCCTGTCTATATGAAATGTCTTTAGTTTACTAAGACAGAAAAGTCTTTGGTGGATTTTCTTATACAGGCTTTGGCAGTAGTCAGACCAAGACAGCTTATCATTGATTGTGACTCCCAGATATTTATATCGCAATACTTGCTCTATTACTTGATTGTTTTTTTGCAAATCAGCCAGCTTGAGTTTTTCCTTTCAAAAGTCTACAATCATTTCTTTTGTTTTTTTTGTGATATTCAATATCAGGTAGTTCACTCCGCACCATGTTCAGAAGTCTGAAATCGTTCTGTGATAGACACTATCATCGCTAGAAAGAAGTCCTGTATGATATATAGATTCTATATCCTTATCATGATACACTAAATAAATAATTGAATGTTCAGCCTCCCTAGATGATAGTATCCACCCCCCAGAATTTCTTACAAGACATTTTTGAACTGATAAAAGAAAATGTTTACCTCAAAATCTGAAGCGAATTCTCTGACAATATTTTTAGTCCAATCTTTTGATGCTTGGTGTACCATCTCCACTCTATATTCATATCTGTTGTACACGCAAAATCAATCAATGACATTTATCATTATTATTATTATATATATATACAGGCGAAATATTTTATTATTAGATTACTTGCATTGCCACAGAGACAAATAGTTCTCTCGCTTGCAGTAATTCCTACAACAATAATGGAAGTGGCAGAACAAACTCACTTGGATGTCTCTGGGAGACCAGCCGTAAGCTCCAGAAACACAGACAGATAGTTGCCCCTGACGACACCATTGCCATCCTACAGTGAAGTAGTTCACATGAAAGGCTATAACTAAAAAACATGGTGCTTGATGTTCACACTTAGCTAAAGCTAATGTATTTTGGCTAGAGGCTTATTCCAAGGGATAATGTTCATAATTAATGTACCCAGAATTCTATTCATCTAGGGCTAAATTTAAATATAAAAGCTTCTATTAAAGTGAATGAGTCTTCAATACAATGTCAAGGTCATATTGCACCATAAAATTTTTGTTTTGTCTCCACAGCCTATTACAATAACAGAAAATGTACCAAGAAAATAGCAAGGGAAAAAAATCTACAACGGTTATTAAATGAGTTGCAGAAATCAGTTTTAATGGTGGCTAGATGTCAACTTGGAATATTAAGGGTGGACAGAAAAACAAAAGTTTGTGGAACTGTTTACTTACAGGGTAAACTTTGAGCCGCCAGCTGAGCCCGTTGACAAAGAGTGGCGGGCTGTACACAGGGTCCGCCCTCTGCCGCAGGACACTGAAGTTCTTCATGATGAATGTGCTGGAGTCATACTGGGGGACTATCTCACTAGAAAACACACAGAATAGGAACACATGTCACACAGCGGTTCTTAAACTTTTTTAAGGGGGGGGGGGGGAGGGGGGGGCTAGTTAACTACTTCCCAGAAGACAGTTTTGGAGGTCAGAGGTCACAATATATTTTTAAAAAAATATACGAATGAATTCCTATGCACACTGCATAGGGCCAAATAAAGGGATTTCAGCTGCAGCTATTGTGATAATTATACAAGTATTTAATTCAATTCATGCCTAATGTCGCTTTGGGTGGCCAACATTTTTTCAAAATTCTCTTTCCCTGATGCAACCCTCTCAGGCATCCTTGTTTTCCCATTTTTGGGCGGGCCACATTTGGGGGGGGTCATTTTATCAGCACATTCTTCTACAATTCTTCTTTTTTTTAATCAGTTCTGCCATTGTTGGTAGGTGACATGGTTTGAGGACTTCTGTTTTTTTTATTTGTTTAGGAGTAACGATTATTGGTGCGTTTTTATCTTAGTCACCATCATATTGAGCAATGAACAGTTTTTGTAAATAGAAGAATTATGCGAGGTGTTATTTTAAAAACAAAACAGTTTACACAGTCAAGTTATTCAGTGTGCACATATAATATAGATGGGAATCGAGCCGAACCTGAACACGCCGAACTCAAACTCTGGTTACCAACGAACCGAACCAAACCCGAACTTGCAAATGTGGGTTCGATTCCCATCTCTCTGTCTATCAAATGTCCAAGCAATACCTGTTGAAGTCTGCAGGAACAGGTGTTGTGACAAAGGAAGAGGCAGACTGGCGGTGAGCCATGCGGAACAACTCCAGCAGGTCTTTGCTCTTCATGACTAGTTCCGACTTCCCGCACTCCCTCAGGTCGGCCTCCACTTTTTCTATTGCAGTGTCCCACGTGGTCACCTCCTGGGCTAACTGATTTCTCTGACCTGAAAAAAGGAAATGAAGAGGCTTACGGGTGAATATTTCAATTAAGAAATACATTAGTAAACCTACCATTGCCAACACACTGTATAACAACACTGATTAAAAAAAAAACTATAAATTTGTTTGCCAGACTGTACTGGCATTGACTGCAAGAGAGCCAACATCTCTGTAGCTGATTAGTAGAAGAAGATGATGAAGGGGATGGATAATTAGAAGAATTTTATGACAGATAAAATGCAAATGAAGCAGTAACACTGAAAAATGCCTGCCTAATTTTAAATTAAACAGAAGCACAAACAGTTCATATGTGTAATTAGAACATTTATTTTTAAAGAATAACATTCCAAATATCTTATCAGAATTTTTCTCTCTTGCCCTCCCTAGTGTGGTCACCCAAGACTGCAAAGACTTTTGCTTAAGTGTCAGGTCCAAAGGCATAACTAGGGAAAGTGACCCATGGGTCGGAGAGTCAAAATCAGCCCCTATTTATAATGTTAGTTTTCATTTATTAACTCTTAAAAACCCATATGACGATTCAATCGTCGATTGGATTGTGCGAAAACGCCCAAACGACGAGTGAATCGTTCCTTGTGTGTACGTACACTTTGACTCTAAAAGCTCCAAACACACACAATTTATACTGATTTTTTTCATTAATACACATTCCCGGATGAAAAACCAAGCAAAGTAACTCTAATTTTATTTAGTTAAAGCCATTTTTAGCGTAAAAATGTTGAAAATGGATAGGTCATTATAGGCTGAGTAGAACCAACGCTTCGACGGAGCGCCGTAGGCCTAAGGGGCATTTTATAAATTCTGATTTAGACAATGAATTAGACGATTGTGACAACGATTTTATTTTAACTAGTCGTTTGGAAACAGAAGATTACTGTAGTGAAAGTAACAGGGAAAATTATGAAGCTAGTCTACTCATTTCCCAATTATCAACTGCGTCACAGTCAGCTGATTGATAAGCTGATAGCCCAATTGTAAAATTCTAATATACCCTTTGCCGATTTCAAAAGGAAATATTAATAATTAACAAAAAGAAACCATACATGTTTAGTATCATTTTAAAGGTTAATAAATTTTCTTTCTCTTTAACATAATTACAAAAAGGTGATTGTTGAATTTTATAAATAAGAAGTTTTTATTCTGTTTTTTGTTTGTCGTTTTTGGTGTCTTAAAAAAAAAGGTCAGATTTTTAACAAAAACTGCAGAAATATATAAATCTAGAATAACAAAATATGTATATCACTAAAATGGTATTTCGATGTCCTACACAATGATACCACATACATACAGTAATTGTTTTGAAATATTAGAGAAAAACAATATTTTCTAATACTACCCAGTGAAAAAAAAAATTCAAGGGAAAATAATTCAGGCAAAACATGAAAAAAATAAAGGCTTTAAAGATTTAATAGGCTAACACACATAAAAGTTATAAAGTGTCAATTTGGCACCTATCCAAACATCTGCAAGACTAGACTCAGACCATGGATGAGCGTAAGGGGGCAATAATCTGATTTGAAGAAGGAGATTCTGTAATATATAAGATAAGAGCAACAAGGGATGTAAATCCGCAAACAGCACTGACCTATCAATGTGACAAGTTTACTCTTGAGCTGAGCTTCAAGCCTGGCCACCATCAGCTCCACTGCATTGCGGATCTCTCTCACCCTCTCGTCTTTGGCATTTTTCACACTTTCAATGTTGCGCTCCTGTTGATGAAGTTTGTTGTTACTTCTTAAATCAGCCTACAGCATACTATATGTATAGATAACTAAGTGCCTACAGTGGACCATTTCCTACTTGAAAGACACAAGCTAACCAACCTCAGACATAAATTATATGTTGGGACATATTTTAGCACTCTAGTTACAATAGAGTGGAATATTTGCGGGCGTGGGATTGTGGGGGTAGGAACATAATGTTATTGTGAGTGAAAGGATATTGTCACATATTGGTAGTTCCAAATACTGGAACACACATTACTTATTTCCTCTCTCTCTCTCTCTCCAACGCGAGTTTTGTGGGCGGTACTAAGCCTAGACTGTTCTGAGAATCCACTCTCGTGCCGACCTCAAATTCTCAGAACGGCAATTATTTCTCTTACAGGGGAGTTCATGTTAAAACTATCATTTTTATTATGAGTTTTGAAATGATACCATTATTTTCACCCCTCCTAGTAATAGGTCTGTCCCCCGCTCTTCTCCGCGAGTATTTAAGGCTAGGGTCCGGCTAAAGCAGCCAGTAGTTTGTACAGAGTTTTTGTGCAGAGCTTTTGCAGAGTGTATTGCAGAGTTTTCTGTAGATAATTTCTTTTGAGTCGGTTGGATGGTCGCTTGTGTTGGCACTATTCTATTATTGCTGTAATTACTACATTAATTGTACATATTAGCAAATTATCACCTGAATTAAATTATCAACAACATTTACACTGAAGCTTCGTGGTCAAGTTACTATTTTTGTGTCATTGTTTACAATATTATAATATATATATTTATTTACAACTACAACGTCAAGGAAAGGAACTGTTAGAACGCAAATCCTGAGTTTGTGCCCAGGACAATAGAAGAGTTTGTGTAATACTGAAAAATAAATAATAATAACCAAAGTCTACCCTAGGACTAACGAGAATTATCAACAAGATCTACACAGCTCTGGCCACAAGGGGATTGTGGATGTAACAATATAAAGTGTGTGTGTTTGCCAATGTATAGCGGCAATAGTATTTGTTATTTGTATGGAATTCAAGTATGCTTGATTTTCTCCAAAGTCCCCTTCCTGAATGAGAGAAAAAAAAACAATGCAATGTATGCTAGTGTGTTAGGGGCATGAGTTCGGTGCCTGCATTTAGAGCGAAAGGGTCTTTGTACAGATCTTATTTATTTTCTCATAAGCGGCAGTCTTAAATACTTAACAATAAAAACAGGATTTGTATCCTTGAGAGTTTTCTTGTTTTCTTCCTAATTGAAGTAAAGTAAGTATCCTGTCAGACCAAATTGATCCATAGGGCCGGTGAAGCTGCGTTCACCAGTTTCTGTTGCCACGGCATACTAGGTGATTGTGTGGCCAGCACTATGCACAGCCACCTTTACTCTACCCCAACTAAGGTCAGGTACCCCCCAGACCCGGAAAACAAATCTTAGCATGCACCAGGAATCGGATCCAGGACCTTTGGTACGCCAACCGAACACCCAATTGAAGTAAAGTTACCTTAAACAAAGAATCTTCTACCACTACAACTACAAGAACCTACTAAAGCAAACCATTACCAACACACTAAACAATAATACAGAAAAAGACACACACACATATATATATATATATATATATATATATAAATATATACATGTAAGTCTGGCAGTGATGGCAAGAACTACCTTTCCAGACTGGTTTTATAGAAGAAGAATCGAAATGCGTTTTTATTTCTGGATTCTCCTTTATTTTCTCCTATTACTCCTATCTCTCTCTCAGAGAAAACCCGTGAGAAAACAATTTAAACAATACGTACGACTTCCTGCACCAGACAAAGGAGCTCAAAATGTTGAGACTTCAGCTCGTTCAGCTCTAGGTTAATCTTGGATTTGTGCTCCTCGTAGATGCCGTCCAGTGGCTTGAACATGTGACCAGAGTGCTGGAGGAATAGGAGAATCATTTCAAGACACAGAGTACACAGACATTGGTTTTTATAGCCATTCATTATGGCAGTAATCAATCAATCAATAAATCACTTATGAAATACAATAAATTCTAATAATAATATTTGTACAGCGCTGCCAACAAACATAATGAAAGTTCAGAGCGCATTTAACATACAACTAAGAAAATGGATATTATCTCTAGACTAAGAATAAAACTAATTGATGATTTAAAACTTTACAAACATTGAACATATCAAATAAATGAATCAAATGACCGACCTAAAATATAAGTAAGACAGTAGGGGTCTAAAGCATGTTATCTAATATTGAAATAATGAGTTTTTAAGTTCTTTTTGAAAGTATCAATTGTTTGCCTGAGTTGAGTGGGAAGCATATTCCACACCTTTGGACCGGATATTGAGTAGGCTCTATGGCCAATGGTATTGTTGATGCATGATGAAAAGTGCTAGGATTACCATTTCCAAATCTTGGTGATCAAATGCAGACTTGCCCAAAATGATGTTTAAAGTTTAATATGTGTATAGAGTGTTTAAATAGTTTTCATATCGTATTTAGAATTTTATCGATAATTCATTTATAGTTATTTATTATGGCATAGAGATTATTAATTGCTTACACCAACAAGTGTTCTCGTAGTCTCTACATATTTCTAGTGCGCATTTTTCTTTTGCATTCTGAGTACAAATGGTTCTTTAAAATATTGTTTTAAAGTTTTAAATATGCTGAAAGACGTAATTTACGTACCGGTAATCAAGTCAAATTTCCATTTGATTGGATCAATAAAATAATCTTATCTTCGGGGAAAATCCATTGTAGCACTATCTTCACCAAAACTTACATAAGGCAGACAGAGGGTCGCCTGTTGGAGTTGTGGTTTTGCAGAGTGATCAAGAAGCTATTTATTATCGACCAGTGTTTTTAATCTAATTTTTGTAAATGTTCATCGAGTGGCTTATGTATCGAGTATTATGTGTACCTACAAGGTCTGCCCAGCTCTGATGGGTATCCCCAAATACGTTCAGAAAATTGAAGTCAGATGGGCATTGGGATGACCACATGATTCCCCTGTAGAGTGTGGCCCAATGAGAATGGTGAACACTCAACCAACCCATCCGATTTTCATGGTCCGGCCGAGGGGGTGGGGTGGACATAACATGTTAAATTTAGCACCAATACTCACCGTTCCTCCCCACAATGCACACTGATGACAGATGCAAACTTTACAAGTCCAGCAGTAGACGCTCAACTTCTCTTGATGCTCAGTACACCTGCAAATAAAAAACACGGTCGATGAGGCAATAAAACACTCTCAGTAATCATTCATTGACTGTGTCTCTAGTCTCTCTCTAGTCTATACACTTGAACGAAAGAAAACAAACAAAAAAAAAGCCGCCAACTCACATTTCCTTGCGGGAGACTCCATCGCCACGAGATGATGGGGTCGACTGCTGCAGTGTGTCCAGCTGCTGGGTCACCTCCTCGGCCCAGCGACAGTTTACCAGCTCGTGAAGGAGCAGGGAAGCTCTGAGAACAAGTCAAATTTGTTATTATTTGTTAATTTAATATTTCATGTTCATACTGCACTACACAAACAACCATTATAATCAACAAATGACATTGTAAAATGCCAACATGCTTTGTTGTGATCCTATTCAACAGTTGGCTGCTTCATTATGCAAACTTTTTTTTTTATAAATAAAGCACATTTTTTTTCTAAGAATTATTTTTAAAATGTAGAGAGCATAAAAAATGTAGGGAACATTTTATCACATTTGTATGTTGTTAGAATCAGGGATGCCAGCAGGCCTAGACAAAACATTTTATCACATTTGTATGTTGTTAGAATCAGGGATGCCAGCAGGCCTAGACAAAACATTTTATCACATTTGTATGTTGTTAGAATCAGGGATGCCAGCAGGCCTAGACAAAACATTTTATCACATTTGTATGTTGTTAGAATCAGGGATGCCAGCAGGCCTAGACAAAACATTTTATCACATTTGTATGTTGTTAGAATCAGGGATGCCAGCAGGCCTAGACAAAACATTTTATCACATTTGTATGTTGTTAGAATCAGGGATGCCAGCAGGCCTAGACAAAACATTTTATCACATTTGTATGTTGTTAGAATCAGGGATGCCAGCAGACCTAGACAAAACATTTTATCACATTTGTATGTTGTTAGAATCAGGGATGCCAGCAGGCCTAGACAAAACATTTTATCACATTTGTATGTTGTTAGAATCAGGGATGCCAGCAGTCCTAGACAAAAAAGCCTGAAAAATTTTTTCTCTCCAAAAACTAATATGCAAGCTTGAACGTGTGACAATACGCATAGTGACACAAACCATAAACATTTTTTTTTTTTTAATCAAAAAGCCTGAAATCCGGCTTTAGACGGAAAACTGGCATCCCTGTAGAATTCCATCATTTTTTATATTAAATATTAAGCTCTTTCAATTTAAAGAAAAGCATAATGGAAATGTAAAGGCTGACACTGAAAAAGAATCTATGATAGTTTAAGGGAGCTGAGCTTGAATACCCTCCTCCCTCCATCCCACCACAATGTAAAGATTTACCTGCAGTGAGGGCACTGTGACCTCTGTTCCGTCAGCCATCTCTACAATAGAAAACAATGTTTCAATTTTTTAATCCTCTATACTAGACATTTTATTATATCCAACATGCAAGATATATATTCTTTAATAAAAAACAGCAACATTAAATTAACATTAAGGGATTAAAAAAATAGTTGTTGAAGCAGGAGTCTGAGCTACAGTTACAGTCAGGTGTCCGAGCTAATGTCAGGAGTCAGAGCTAGATGAAGGAGTCAGAAATAAAGACAAGAGTCAAAGCTAAAAGCAAATGTCAAAGCTAGATGAAGGAGTCAGAAAAAAAGACAGGAGTCAGAGCTAAAGGCAGGAGTCCAAGCTTAAGTCAGGACAAGGTTCTTACTCTTATGTTTAAAAATCACTGACTTTGCACAAACTTTTCACAAACTTTACAAAAAAAATCACAAACTTTACAAAAAAAATCACATATCATTTTATACAAGTATATGTGAAACAAATCTTTACGTCTGGTAGTATTAACAGGTGATCCAAATTTTAAACAAAGTATTGTGGATGTTTTATTAGTACCGGGCATCTCTGGGTTAATTTTACACAAAGAAAGTCATGATGGGAGTAAAAGAGTTAATTACAGTTGTTCATGTTATTAATCACTCTACATTGTCCATTTTTAGTCAAATTCACACAAACTTTCACAAAATGTGGTCAGGTTTCCAAACTTGAAAAGGCATGTCAATTTCCCATTGCTTACCCAACCAGTAAGAATCATGCAAGTCAGAGCTTAAACGCAGGAGTCAGAGCTAAAGTCAGGAGAAAAGAGTTTAGCAAAAGCACTTGTCGGACAAAAAAAAAATTAAAAACAGACGACGTCACTTTTTTAAATATGGGACTTGTATGAAATAAATAATTCACCTCCTAACCTCTAGCAATCACTTCGTGAAACAGTGGAAGCTACACCAAAGAAAAGCTGTGTAAAAAAAAAACTGCACGGGGCGTAAACAAAATGGGTTTCACATTTTCACTTACCCGAATACAGGGGAAGCAACACAGTTTGGAGCAGTGCGGGCACAGGCGGGCATCCCGCAGTTTCTCCATACAGATGAAACATCGAAATACTTCTGCCAGGCTCTGGAATAAAAGAAACCAAAATGAAAGTCTGTAAAAAAATAAAAACTCTCACAAATCCTATAACACGTTAAACTTTTCTTTTTTTTCCCATCAGCCACAGCATAAGCTCAATGCAAGAGCCTTTTCAAAACAAACAATTGTCACAACCAGGGCAGAAGAGAAAGCAAGCACTTCAATAAAACAACAGTGTTGCGATGTAAGGAGGCGCCGGTGGTCTGGCGGAGAGATGCTCGGCTGGCACACAAAAGACCTGGGCATTGAATCCTAAAGAAGGCCAGGATTCTTTTCCAGGTGTGCCTGAGTCTACCCAGCTCTGATTGGTTATTTGACATTAGCTGGGAAAAAGTAAAGGTAGGTGGGCATTGTTCTGGCCACACAATTCCCTAGTACGCCTTGGCCCCAGAAATCTGTGAACTCTCCTTTACAGGTCCTACGGATTAAATTGGGATTCCTTTTTTTTTTAAATGATGTAAACAGTACCACAAGGGAAATAACTCTATTATATTTCTGTGTGCACTACTTCCTGTAGAGACCCTTGCTGCTAAGAACCTTTCACTTGTTGTGTGTACTAGAGGATTGAACACAAAAACTAATCAATACACCACATCATGTCACTCTGTTTGTGAAACAAAAAATAATAATACAGACACAAATTTATTGATGGTGAACATGCTTTCCTAATATGTTTTGGCCGATGCATAATGGAGCATTCAATTGATTTTCATGATGCATCAATCAAATCATGATTGAGTTGTTGTTTTTTTAATGTACGTTGTTGATGCATCCATCCCCATATCATCCCCTCAGCTATCCTTTAGCCAGAGGGCGGGTGGTCGAGCTACAACCGTTGAACACTTAATGATCTCGCGCCTTTTGTTGCAGGGTGTTGTGCTGCCCTGAGGGACAGGCCGGTCAGCACTTGCCTTTTATATCTTGTACTTTCATTAGTATCATATTTGAATAATAATGTTAGAGCGGACCACCAAGGTTTTTTTTTAAAAAAAGGAGGGGTTGGCGGACATGACACAAACACACCCATCCCAGCCCCTCCCCGCCAAAAAAACAAACCAGAGAGAGGTAAAGAATGTACAATTCTAACATATGAATAAGGAGGCTGATCGGAGGAGGGGAAAGTCTTGTGTAATGGTCAACTGCGGACTAAAGTGGCTAGATAATGGATAATAGTATATTGTCCCATTGTGTAGTCCCTACACTTGAGTCAATGAATTCATCTTTCGACCACTTGCAATTAGTGAATGAGCCTACAAATGTCACCATTAATGTCATGTGCATACAGATGACTACAAGCATGCTGGGAGCGCTGTTGCTCTTTCTTCATACGCACACAGAAACGGACTTGAAAATATAAACTTCTAGTACCTCTACCTAAGGCAGTAAGTAAAACAAAAGATTATCAAGTGCAAGAGGGGAATTGGCTATAACACGAGGCCCAGGATTTATGTGGGCAAACTAGTGGGCAGCATTTAGACTAGCCTGCCCTTTTACAATATCTTATCATATACATTACAGATGCGCCTTCTACTAAAGAAGATTATTGCGTCCTACGCAAATTTGTGGTTTGAATCTAGTCCTGAATTTCTATTAGTGTTTTAACTGATGTTAAGTTACTGGTTTTCTTAGTTTGTTCAGGCAACCCATTCCATGCCTGGATGCCACTCAGGAAGAAAGAGTACTTATATGCATTTGTTCTCCCATTAGGGATAAGGAAAGTGTTTTTTGTCCTCATGCTTATTTGAGGATTTAATATTTGATATGGTCACAAATAACGCGTTCACTGACCTTTGTCCATGTGCACATAACTAATATAGACATTGCCTTGGAATTGTAGAAAATTTATCATTTTAATGTATGTCAAAGTATAAAAATTTATGAAATGTACAAACATTTGTTCTTTACGTTCATCCCTTTCAGAATTTTTTTTTACACCCAAATCCAAGGCTAAAGTAAAACAGTTCTGATAGAATTTTGAAATTTTAAAGAAAATATTTTTGTAAAATTCTAATTCGTAAAAGAAACTAAATACAAAATAAATCTTGCGGAGAATTTTATTTTTTGTTGACATCAGGTGACAAAATACAAACTTTTTAAGATTAAATAAAAAAAAATTCACTGTGTTTTAAATTCAAATTATTAATCCTAGATTGGCCGAATGGACTTTTTGGTTCCTAGGCATAAAGTGTTGACAGTAAGAAATTAAAGAAAACCATTAGTTTCATAATAAAAGGATGAAAGCTGGGATTTGTTCACAGGCCTGGAGGATGTCCCTGAGTCTAACCAGCTCTGATGGGTACCTGACTTAAGTTGGGGTAAAGTAAAGGTGGCTGGGCACTGTACTGGCCAAACAACCCCCTAGTATGCCATGGCCACAGGAACTGGTGAACGCTGCTTCACCGGCCCTATGGATCAATTTGGTCAGATGGGAATACTTTACTTACTTTATCATTTTCATCTATTCCTTTTGCATGGTATAGCGAACCCCTAACATTTATTTATAATCTTTCAAATTTAGTGGCAACGTTTTAATAACAAATTGTAAGTTTTAAAATATTTTACTGATAAAATATTATTGTTTGCGACTATTTATTTGTCCCAACATTTGGTCAAAAATGTTTGTTTTTTTATCTCCTAATTGGACACTGAAACGGGCTTTAAGGTCTTATCAGTATCAGAACCGGGGTTCCAGTTATTTTGAAAAATCATAGTACTAAGGTTACTAAGTTCTGCTTGCCTTAAGCAGGAGCTTTGAATGAAAGAAAAATTAAGAGATTCAAATTAAACAAACATGTAAAGATCAGAAATAGGTTTGATGTGATAGGAAAATGTTCTTCTTGGTTATTTATGAAACCTCCAGGAAAAAAAAAACAAATTGCTGCTACAGTATCTACAAGTGATCAAAACTCCCATCAAGATGTACTTTGTCTCCATGGAAACGGAAACCTACTGCAGTTTATGACCACACATAAATCCATCCTATTTCTACAATTCTCGTTTAAATTGTCTGTATTGCACACTGCTACCAAAATCTATAGAGCTGGTGGATTGTTGTGGAAATAGAATAGGGCCTTGAAAAAAATCAATGAAGCTATCTATGTCTTCACCCTGAAGAAAATTCATAACAAAAAACTCTAAAAATGATTTTAAACAGTTTCATATTAGATGATCAATAAACTGCTTATGTTTAAACTATTTATATTGTTTCTTTATAGTCTTACAATTAAAACAAAAAACTGCTTATGTTTAAACTATTTATATTGTTTCTTTACAGTTCTTACAATAAAAAAAATGGCACAAAAATAAAGTATTTTTTTGGCAAACAAGCTGAAGGTTTTAAAAAACTACCAGCACCCAAATGTATGTTAAATGAAAAATGAATAGTTCTTGTCAACTGGAAAATGTCTCAAGAGTCAAAGAAACTATAATCTCTGTACATTAATCATGTAGCAGGAGCTAGGCAACATTCTGGCCACAGAATACACTTCTGTACAATCACTTCAACAGGCAAAGTGTTTAAAACATCAAAACGCCCACATTAAAAGTACATGTCAGAGAATCATTCAACAGGTGAGAGCAAGCAACCAACATTCAGTTGGGAGGAAGCAATGTGCCCAACAAACCCAGCCAATAACCTGGTATTGATTCTACAGGGTAAAAGTGCAGGTACACGAGCAATGCTGACTCGTAAATTATCCAAGGGGAATTCCGCAGGGAGGGGGGGGGGGTGTAATGCATGTGCCTGCAGGAAACCTACTGTAAGCAGCATGCCCCATTCATGCAGTATGCCTCGGACAGGGCCTTGGTGTGCCCCACCCCCCGCTCTTAACCCTCTCTTACATATTACTCCCTGGACATGAGAGCCGTTTTTTTTTTAGAGACATGTAAAATCAACCACAAAATTCCTACTGTAGGATCTCACACAGACATGTTGATGACCTACTGATACACCCTACCCGCTGATGCTGATAACTGTCTTGGAATTGAGTTCTTTAAAAAAATCAACGAAGGTTTGAAAGACTGGGCAGGGACTAGAAGATAGATAGTAATAGACTATGTGCAATAAATAGAACTATTAATGAAATTCACCTGTGCTAAGACTATCTCATTGCTGTTTTGGATTTTCTCTTTCACTGTGTCCAAGTTGGACATGAGAATTTCTTCCACAGATATGGCCTCGACTTGGCTGGCGTCCAGAAAATTCTCATAGCTGTAGCTGTCGGATGACTTTGCGCCCAGCTGGGCTAGCTGGTGAGTGGACACAGGAACTGCGTGTTGGAGGGTCGATGCATGAACTGGGTGCTTGGACACAGGAATCGCAAGCTCTTGAGTGGGCATCAGAACTGTGTCCTGTTGATTGGACACGGAGAAAGCCTGCTGTGTTTTTTGTATTTTCACTGACTGGGCTGCACTTACAGGAAGATTTAAGCTTTCCGTTGAATTAACACTTGGTAGTGTGTTGTTCTTTATACCATTTGATGTTGAATGAGTATACTTTGTAGCCATGACAGCCGCAGCGATGGAATAATTCAGCTGGACCATTTCAGGAGAAGCTTGAGTTGGCCTGTAGTCAGTAAAGTGTTTCCTAGTGGCTGAAATTGACCCGTGGGCAAAGTCCTTGCAGTCTCCACTTTTAACATCCCTCTCCTTACCTGGCAGGTCAAAGGAGACTTTATGCTTGGCGTGAGATGGAACACCACTGGATTCTTTATTAGCCAGGCATGAGTGTGGAGTATTGTGGATTTTAGTAGCAGTGGGCTCATTCGTAAAGTGGTCTAGTGACCCATGGTAAGATAAAGCGGGTTTACTTCCCTGCTTCCTTGCTGTGTCTTGGGCCTGGTCGCTGGCTTCATCCTGCTTTTTGATAGATGGAGGAGTGACTGTCAGTGAGGGATTTAAACGAGGTACTGGACATGCAGCTGCGCACGCAGCACCGCCAACAGCTTGGGCCTTGCTCTCGTTTTCCCCTGGGCTTGACACCCTGATGATCGGGCCCGACTCGTGCCCTCGCTTTTTCTGACCGCTGGCGGCTGCCTCATCTCTGAAGTTGTCCGAACTACCTGCTCCACTGAAGATTCCAGAATCATTGGAGCCGTTTTGAGACGAGCTGTTCCGGACAGCGGATCCCAAAATTTTAAGGCTAGTGTCATGAGAGTTCGGGCTGTTCTCTGACCGGGACCTGTGGAGCCCATACATCATCCCGAACATATCCGAGGCGGAGCGTTTCAGGTCCGATGCTGCTGGGTGACCCATGTCCACCATCTGACCCATCAACGACATCCTGCACCTTTCATCCAGACTGTTCACGGACAAGGGCCTCTTCTTTTTACTCTTCTGCCTCATGGTTCGTCTGTACATGGACATACTGGCCCAGTGATCTGGTGTAACTTTCTCCTACTCTTCAATACTACGGTAAATTCTTCAGAGCAGCAAAGAGAAATTTTTCAGAACTTGTATAAAAACTTAACTGCTATCGCCATTTGAACTAAGTTGTGCATTAACAAAATTTAAGTCCAAAGTCTCTTTCATGGTTTAAACATTTATCATGCTACGTTTTCTTTTCATGCATTCTATGTTCCCTGTACAACAAATTTTTTTTATAGTACAGAATATAAACCTTCTATGTAAATATGGAAGTCAATGGCTGGTACTACAACCTAGCAACTTTAACTCATGTCATGGCTAACAAAATATACTATTTAGTGTTTAATATTTTAATATCTCATTAGACTTTAAAAAAAAAAAATCTCATTTTACTTAATTGGCTTAACATTTTTTTGGTCTTACCTTTTTAGAGTAATGTTTGGCTTATTTTGTAGGGAGAGATGCTTTTTTTTTAATAATTGTCCAATTCCACTTTTAAATTATTTTTTACTTATTCATAAAATGTTTATTAGGCCTTTTTTTTCAATGCAAATTCAGCTTTTTAAAAATTTATTTTGAGTGATGTTTTTGGCTTCTTTAAAAAAAAAATATGTGGCTTATTTTTTAAAAATTATTTGGACATATTTACATATTTGTTAACGTATAGCTGCCAAAGTCTACACCCACATATATCTGATCCAGCGCTGAGCAATTAATACTACAGAGCTAACAAATTAAAGTGAAATATCCACACAGCATCACATAGACGCATTGATGGTCTGATGGTCCGAATGTTTCCAACGTGAAATTATTGTCAAGACGATATATCTTCAAATCCTATCATCATTTCCATCGAACAAATCTAAACAAAAAACCGCTGGCTAACAAGACACCACACACAGCAGACGTTTCCTGGTGAAAAATCACGTCCTCAACTCTCTAACACTCTGACCAGCGCTTCACAAAATAAGGGAAGCAACTCAAACTCGAACCACTAACCGCGGAAATCGAGCCAAAGTAAGGAAATGTGAATTTTAAAGAAAAAACGAGCGCCCGTCAAAAGAGAGTGAGTTGTCGAACTTAGAGCAGGCTCCTACAAAAAGATACAAAAAATCAAACCGCGCCACGGCTTATGGATCTTTCTATATATATACAAGGGATTCACCGCCCGGCCAAGGGGAAACGACTCACGATGCATGGGAGCGAGTAACATTACGGAATTGTGAATGGTTGACGTGTGTGTATGTGTGTGTGATGAACGGTTTATTCAGTCCCCTGGTACATGACACAGAACTCACCGAACGAGAGAGGGGCGATGGGAACGTGTTTATGTATAAATATATTATAGACTATAATGTTATTATTTCCCCCCCCCCCCCCCCCCCCCCGAAACCGCTGACGGCCGCCACAGACAGATAAAACAATCGCCAGGGAAAGGAAAGTTGTAAAAAGGAATTAGCCCAACAACAAACAAGAAACAAAAAAATCTAGCGCAACAACAAAAAAAAGTCCTCCTGCAAACATGGGGAGGGGTAGATTGGCGGAGGGTGTATGGATGGAGGCAATCACAAGTCTTAGGGATTTGAGAGGGGGAGGGGGTGCGTTCCTCGGTGTGTTCGTCTTTCTGTCCGTAGGCAATCATTACACGACATTCCGGTTCCCAAGGAAATTAATGTTCAGGATGTAAGCCTGTCATTTAAGATGAGGCATTGCCACCAGACTTCTAGACGCAAAAATCGATCGTGTGGAGGGGAGGGGGGAATGGTGTCATACGGCCAAATATATGTCTGAGGGGCAGTAGGGGTAGGAAAAGGGGGAGGGGAGGCGTCTTGGAGTCAAAGATGTCTTATATAGGTCAAAAGTTTAAGGTTCAAAAAGACATGGGAATTTACTTTTTAATGGAAACATCAGCATTCAGTGCCGACTATTTTTGTGTATTTAGTGCTGTATGTAGGTTACTCTACGTCTGTGTTGGTGTGTGTATCTGTGTGTGTGTGCGTCTGGGTAACCTTGACCTATTGTGCCAGCACGTGACCACAACCCATATCACAAGACCGAAGATGTGCAATAACGAGTGCGCGTGCCCAAGCAAAGGACGGGCGAGCGTTGGGTTGGACACAGCATCCGCTTCCAGTCTGGTGCCGAGGTGACCACTGGAGCTCGTGGTTCTTACAGACCCAAAATTTACTGTGAAAGGCGCTTGACCTTTGACACCGGAACACATTCATGTATCCGCGAACAATAATAATGATATTTAAATAATAGCTAGATGGTTGAATAGACGACAGACGAACGGACAGACAGACGGACGGAGGGGACGGACGAACGGTCGGACCAACGGGCGGGCCGACGGACGATGGAAAAAACGATTGGACGTACGGACACGCAAGCAAACCGACGGAGAGATATATAGACAGACAGATAGATAGATAGATAGATTTGATAGATGGATAGAGAGATAGACAGACAAATAGATAGATTTGACAGATAGATACATAGATAGATAGATAGATAGATAGATAGATAGATAGATAGATAGATAGATAGATAGATAGATAGATAGATAGACAGATAGATAGATTTGATAGATAGATAGATTTGATAGATGGATAGACAGACAAATAGATAGATTTGACAGATAGATAGATAGATAGATAGATAGATAGATAGATAGATAGATAGATAGATAGATTTGATAGATGGATAGATAGATAGATGGATAGATAGATAGATAGATAGATAGATAGATAGATAGATAGATAGATAGATAGATAGATAGATAGATAGATAGATAGACAGATAGATAGATATATAGATAGATAGAACAAATGCTACGTGTTTATGTAATCACCTGCTTTGTAAGACAACACGCTTCATATTTGTGTGTGTTTGAACATTTAAAATTAAACATTTAAACTAGCAAGTACCAAAGCAAGGTCATTCACAACAAATCGTAACAAACAATACAAACTTTACATCTATAACACTTTAGGGCACCCATTAAAGTTTTGTTATATTTTCATTTTCATATGACAGCCGCACGGAAGTGGTTAGCATAGTTAAGCGGCTAATGGAAATGAGTGGAGAAGAAGGGAGGGGAGAGGGGTTGACCTTTGGTGTTCCAACAGTAACAGTGTTAGAGAGATGGGGGGGGGGGGGGGGGGGGAGAGGGGGGGAGGTACTCTCATTTAGCTAAGTGCTGGCCCACCGAATGGCAAAACTGTCAAAATATGATATTGATACAAGTGGCATGGGGGCGATGGGAGAGGATGTGGAAATGAAGTGTGTGGGGGGGGGGGGGAGGGGGAGCGGAAAGGAGAATCAGTCCTGGTACGTGATCAGTACTAAAAAAAAAATTACATGGATTCGCACAATGAGGCCTGCCCCCACACTTCAATGTATACATCGAGTTACTCTGGGGCAATACAATGTATACATAAGAGTTACACACGGGCCATACTGTATATTATATACATAAGACTTACACTGGGGCAATACTATGCATAAATAGAGTTACACTGGGGCAATACAATGTATACATATATATAGTTACACTGGGGCCCTAGGGCAATACATATTATTCGTGGTCGGTCTACACGGGGCCTGGTGGTTTCAAAACAGTCTATACTTAAATCGAAGCACTGCTCATCCGTGTGATCCATAGGTTCTCAACGGGGGCGTTATCGCCCCGGGGGGGGGGGGCGGTGAGAAGCTTTAGGACGCGCTGACGTTCCCCGGGGGCGATTGGGGGCGGTGAAGGGCAAGTGTGCGGTACAAGCGTACCTGATATAATTTGAACACCTCCTCTCAGCTATTTTAATTGATTAGTTTTTGGATGAAATGTGATGTAAACGCAAGTGATGCTAAATATCTGATAGCCTATCCCCCAACAGTAGGCCTACATATTATTATACTAAGAGAGATGAATCGCATGGACTTTTCCAACAAGTAGGGGTCAGTATTAGAGAAGTATGGTGTGCGGGCGGCTCGTCTTTAGGTTAGTTCACCGCACTGTCAAACGACACGACACGGGATCTGTCCCTGCCGCCGACCAATCCCTGTCGCCCAAACATTTGCTAATATTAATGATATTTTGATCTCAGATATACTGTGATGTCCTTAATGTGTTGGTCTTTAAGATTTACATAAAAATTATCGTCAAGCTGAATGGATACGCAGTAATCGTACAAACTGGGTAGTTAATGTAATGTTTGAAAATATACGTATAAATTCTTTAGTCATATAATATTTATGTAATTTTCAAATACTTTTCACAGTTTGATCATTTCAAAGTTATAAATTGTAAGCCAATTATTATTTTATAAAAGAAAAAAAAAAGAAACATTAGAAATAATAGCTCAAATAAAACGGGTTAATTATCTCCCTTTAATTAAAAAAATAGTTCCACATTTGATTCAATGGTGGTACCAAACAAGTTCTGTTTTGTAATAATATAACAAAAAATTACTGACTAATTATAACCAACAAGCCTCTTGTTTAGATAATTTGTTGATCTATTTATTCTACCAATCTCCCCCTCCCCATGTTTTCAGGAGGACTTTTTTTGTGTATCCTTTTCAGTTCTTTTAAAGATAATAAATAAACACACAAATCTAGTCGGCCAAACAAAAAAAAATTGCGGAAACTATATTGACCCTTTAACGTCCAGAGGGGTGGGGGCAGGGCCGTATTTGGTTTTGTCGGGGGCCCCTGTTCCTAAATTTGTGGGGACCCCTCGTAACCTATCTTCAGCATCCTTCAGACATTGCTGTGTTAGATTGTGTACAGTGTTGCTGATGCTGAATGATAACAAGTAACACACAGAGCATCCGTCTGACTCATATATTTCTGCTGTTTTCTTACGACTGTTGCCCATAAATGTTACAAAACTATTCTAATTGCTTAATTGCCAAAAGAAAAGGCAGATTTTTTTTTTGGAATGTGTGTGTGGGGGGGGGGCTTTTGTGGGGGTCCCTGTTCCATAGGAACATGTGGAACATTCCTAATTACGCCACTGGGTGGGGGGAGCGGGCGCTAAAAAAAAGTTGGGGGGGGGGGGGGGGGGGCGATGAGCGGAAAAAAATTAAAAGGGGGCGGTGAGCCGAACAAAAGGTTGAGAACCTATGGTGTGATCAATATGCCAGTGATGACAACACAATCGGGGTTAATGGAAGCAGATAGTCAAACGCCGACTCGATCTACTAGATACTTTTCCTGGAATCATTGGGCAATCTTAAAGGCTTTCAGAAACTGAGCTATCATTCCGCTGACCAGTGAGACGGCAGTGAAGTTGGGTCAGTGAAGTTGGGTCAGTGAAGTTGGGCCAGTGAAGTTGGGCCAGTAAAGTTGGGTCAGTGAAGTTGGACCAGTGAAGTTGGTCCAGTGAAGTTGGTCCAGTGAAGTTGGACCAGTGAAGTTGGTCCAGTCAAGTTGGTCCAGTGAAGTTGGTCCAGTGAAGTTGGTCCAGTGAAGTTGGTCCAGTGAAGTTGGTCCAGTGAAGTTGGTCCAGTGAAGTTGGTCCAGTGAAGTTGGGCCAGTAAAGCTGAACCAGTAAAGTTGGGCCAGTAAAGTTGGGCCAGTAAAGTTGGGCCAGTAAAGTTGGGCAAGTAAAGTTGGGCCAGTGAAGTTGGGCCAATGAGGTGGATGTAAAGAGGAAACCGCGGGTAAAGAAAAAGTTACATTCTATACAAATTACGTCATTAATATAGCGCTATACATAACAATTAGTCTTCGAATGCGCTTTAGTCGAATAATTATGCTTCATGTTTTAACTTTCTTTTATAAAAGGTCAATATTATCTGCTTGTTTAATATGTTCAGAAGTTAAGTTCGTTCCAACACAGAGGTGCGAATGTTTTTTTGTGTTTTTTTTTTACATTTGGTACCTTGAGTTGATGAATTTTATTGTTTGAACTGTAGTCCCTGTTAACGCTTAAAGAATTTGATTGGATCTGAAAGTACATGTACATAAGTTCAAAGCAGGATAATTTTACGTGTGTGCTCGCATATAGTAGTACACCGGGTATGAATGGGTTTGAGCACTCGAGACGGCGGCGAACGTCCGTACACGGCACCGGGGAGTGCGAGAATGGGAAGAGGATAAGAGCCGTGATCGCGCATGGCGCCGGACAACCACCGCCGTCCCGAAAAAAAACAAACATAAAACAGGAGGGCATTACTCATTGAGCAAACATAATTCATATTATTGCTGACGTGTGGGATTGTTAGCGTCGGGGAGGGGGGAGAGGGTCTGGAGGGAGAGTGAGGCTCATCAGACGCCCCAACGCATCCCCACTTCCCACCCGTGGGGAAAAAAAACAAACACCAACAACAACTGACACATTGACAGTGTGACGTCACGTGATCTGGGCGAGGATAGTCTCCCAGCGGTCAGGCGGAAGAGCGTTGTGGGTGCCTTTCCCCCGAAGGACTCTGGCTCGAATCCTAATCAATGAATACAAACCATCAGAATTCATGTATGTTTTTCCCTGGTAAGGGAGGTGTTACTGAGTCCACCTAGCGTTGATGGGTAGGTAGGTAGGTAGGTACCTGACATCAGAAGGGGGGGGGGGAAATATGTTGGAAGTTGAACTGGCCATATAATCCTTGAGTAAGTGAAGAAAACAAAAACTGGTGAACTCTCCTCCGTCCTTTGCATCAAAGTATGATCAGAAAATATATTTTTTTTAAAGGACGAGGGGGGGGGGGGGGGTATGATTTTGCAAGTAAAACAAAATGCATTTGATCCGTAAGTTTTACAAACATTTCTCAGTTTTACAAACAAATTGCATGTATCTGGAATGAAAATGTCTCGGGCTATGGAAGAATCAAACTGTCAACTGTTGTATTAGTGATACTTTTGTGGGCAATATGTTTTGACTGTAAATGAAGATAGGGCCAAAGAGAGAGAGGTCTACATATTATTATTTTATAAGTTTATCAATATAACTCATTCCTATCTTACTTTTAATTCTCAGTTATTAAAAAATGGTTCTGGAACACCTTTAATAGATATGTCCACTCTTTATATCTAAGCGCCCTCCGGACCAAACTGATAAAAGGGCTGGTGAAGCAGCGTTCACCAGTTTCTGTGGCCGCGGCATACTAGGGGGATGTGTGGTCAAGCACAATGCCCAGCCGCCTTTACTTTACCCCAACTAATGTCAGGTACTCATCAGAGCTGGGCAGACTCAAGGGACACCCTCAAGTCCCTGGATGAACTCCTAGCCTCCACCAGGATTAGAACCCAGAACCATCCGATCGCCATTCAAACGCGCTGCCGCGTGTATGTTTATATCTACTTTTCTATAAAACCTGATATTTAAATACAGTAAGTGTGGATTAAAGATTGCCGCTGGGCCAAAAAGAGGTGATGGTAAAGCAGCTATGTGTGTGTATATATATATATATGTATGTATGTATGAATGTATATAACAGTTACATATATATAAACATTGAAACAATTATATATATATATATATAAATAAATATTTGAACTGAACGTTTGCTCATGTTTAGAGAAGTAAAAATGAATTACTATATTAACATTTATATCTTGTACTAGCTACTTAATTTTACAATTATTACTAGTCTGATCTATTTTTAAAAAAAAACATACATTTATAAACATGAAAATCATTATTTTAAACATGTCAAGATAAACTCAATCCAACAAGTTCCTTCTTACTTCTATAAGTTTTTAAAAAGATTTAATAATACACCTATCAGGTGGCAATAAATGGATGCTGGATTAATTGATTGATTATTTGACTCCACGGACTAATTGATTGATCATTTGACTTAACGAATTAATTGATTATTTGACTCCATGGACTGATTGATCATTTGACTCCAGACTGATTGATTGATCATTTGACTTCACTGTTCGGTAAACAAACTTTTACTCAGCCTCACACAACTATAAACCTTATCAACTTAATTCTCATCACCAATGTTTGGTATAAAAATCCATGTGTGTTTCGACATACAAAAGTACAAAACTATTGAGACTTATGATAGTGTGAAAAAAAGATCTATTATTATGCCACACCCACCTCTTTCCCCAAAGCGCTGCTTTAGACATTTGTATTTTATACTAGAAGACCCAATGAACACAAAAGGACACTTATTCTCGTTGTTTTAATTTTTTACTTGTTACATGAAACATATGCATAATTGTTAGTTTTGAAAATATGGGAGCGGACAACAAATTTTATTCTAAATCAGGGGGAAAATCCTGTTGCTATTAAAATTGTTTTTCTTCTTTTTCGTATTAAAAAATTTTGTAACATAAAAACTAGTTTTATTAAAACTCAAACTTTGTAAGAGTTCAGTAGTTGTCCACAGGGCTGTGGAATCAGAGTCGGAGTCAAAGAGTCTGAGGAATTTTGGGTACCTGGAGTCGGAGTCAGAAGTACACAAAAATGAGGAGTCGGAACATTTATCTACCGACTCAACAGCCCTGGTTGTCCAACTGAACCCAAACTTAAATTCTTACCCAACCCGCACTATTTATCCTACAGGACCAAACTCAAACTTAGGGTCCTACCAATCTAAACTTTTGGTCTCACCAAACCTAACCGAACCTCCAAAAGTGGGTTTGATTCCCATCTCTACTTCATAACTAATCCTGGGCCATCACCTATAAATGATTACCAGCCAAAATTGTTACAAAAAAGGATTTTGGGTTTTGGAACAATTTTTTGTTTAACATCCTTATTTCATACACGTCTCACCATAAACCATGGAAAAAAAAACGTAGAGCAACTTAAACTTAGATGCCACTAATCAACGCTGTATCGATCAACAATGTGCTACATTGTAATTGTAATGTAAGCATTATAATTCAATGAATCATGCTAGAGAGGCCTACCAGAAAAGAGTAAATTGAGAAATAAGATAGACTTCGATAAAGGGAGTAGCATTAGTTGACATTAGTTTGGTTGAATGTTAAAAGGTTAGGCTAGGTAACTAAACTTGTAAACTGTAGGCCTAAGCTAAGGGTCGAGCAGTGAGTATGCAGTAATTAATGAGTGAGGCTGCCTTATTTTCTAAAATGCTGTGTCTATGCATCCGCTACCGGGCGAATAGGCTGGTAGATATTGTTCCGGCAGGCATGTCACATGATCACAGGATGACAAGCGCTAGAGATATTTTTCCGGCAGACATAAGTTAAGTCTATCATGTAGGCCTAAACAAAAAGTTAAGAATACCCTTGGTCCTGCCTGGGAATCGAACACCTGCGCGTCACGACTAAAACTAAAAGTTATTTAAATTTACTTTATTTATATTTACTATTTAAATATTTACTAGGTCTCTAAGACTAAGTCAACTAAGACTAAGACGACTAAGTGAAGTAAGAAGTGTAACTAAAGCAAAGTCTAGCGGCAGTCTAGAGTCTAGCCTATAAATCTTTTTAAGTCTAAAGTGACTCTAAAGTCTAAAGCCTAAATAAAGTGACGACTTTAATTACTATAAACTTTATAATAAAGTCTTAAGTCTTAAGTCTTAGTGAAAGTTAGTGACCTAAGAGTAAGACTTTAAGACTACTAAGGATAAGACTATGACTAAGTATAAGTCACTATCTATTACTTTTATTATCTCACTCTAACTTTAGTGTCTATAGTCTATAGCCTAAGTTAGTAAGTCTAAGACTTAGATTGTCTTAGACTTTGACTTAGTCGTCTAAGTTAAAGTGTTAAAGACAGTTTCAGTTAAAGTAGGCCTAAAGTCTAAAGTCACGATTTTTAAAACAATTTTACCTCCACAGTGTTTTCATCACGACGGTTGTCGTTGCTGTTCGAACTTGAAGCCATTACTTAGGCACCTTTGTCACAAGTCATATCAACACAAACTGTTGGAAAGCATCGAAATAATACGCCACATTCTTTTGTGCGTGATTTTTTTTAATGTTGAGAACAGTGTTCATAAATGGCAATAATAATTTCTAAGATTGTTCCCCCTGTTTTCAGGAAGTTGCTAAGGCAAATTATTTTCATCACTCCCTTTTAAACAATCGTGCTTTTCTTTTACATAGTTTTTTTCTGGGTTAAAAATAATGCCGGCCGCTCATGTTAATGTTGATCAAAAATATGTTTAACTCACATATAAGGTCTTTTCATATTATCTTATGTACAGATATTTTGTTAAGTTTTGAAAAATTATTGGTTTTGAGTAGCGACAAAAAAACTATCGCAAAAAAATAGTCTATATTCTACCATATTCGACCATTAAAATTATAAAATCTCCATGGTTTATTGTGCGAGTTTTTTACGGTGTGATTCTTCTCATTATTATTTTATCATTATTTTATGATGCCTTCGAGCTTATGACCTGTGTATGAGATATCGTGAATCGATAGGCTTCCATTGGTCGTAGACTATATAGACTCTATATACTTTGCGTTGTGGTGATGAGGGATGCAGTGTTTCATAAAATTTACATTATTTCCTAGTTTTATTAGTAACGTGTTTTCTAAGTTCCAGGGCAGGACCAGCCACAGGAGAGAACTCCAAGAACAACAAAAAGGTAGGCCTAACAGTTCAGTGAATAATAACTTAGACTTAGTTTTACTTAGAAGAATTAGGAAGTAAAGTATATTATAGACAGAATTGATCCATGGGCATATTGGGCATAGGGCTGGTGAAGCAGCGTTCACAAGTTTCTCAGAGTTTCTGTGGCCGTGTCATACGTATTATAAGTAGGCTAGTACTAGTAGTAGGAGTCCGGTACCCATCAATTCAATGCTGGGTAGGCCTAGTAGACTTAGACTCTAGACTCAGGGACACCCTCCAGTGTCCAGACCCGAGAACAAATCCTACCCTTCACCAGGATTCGAACCTTCGGTACGCCAGTTGAACACACTGCTGCTCTCTCACTGTAGGCCTACCCCTACCCCATTTATCATTTAGGACTTGAGATTAAGACTTTTTAATTACTTAAAAATTACTACTAATACTACTGAAGTGAATAATATAAAAAAAATTAACACTGATACTATTTGTATTATTTTTTATTACTTATATTATATATATATCTATCTTGCGATGACGCTGGAGTGTCCTCTCCAGTTGAGCTACAAAGCCTGGGCGATATGTAAATATATAATATATATATTTTATATTATTAAATATAAAAGCCTTAATAAATATAAAAGCTTAGAGAAGGATGATATAGTGTTATTAGTATAGACAGCATAGAGTTTATGGATTATAAAATAAAGCGAATAGGCTAAGCCCTAGTTGGTCTATTACTAATAACTGAACTATAACTATATATCAGAGAGTAACGTTGAGTAAAGCAAAAGCATAGGCCTACTACAGACTCTATATAGAGCCTATACAGTTACAGTGTAGGCCTAAGTGTCACTGGCTTACTGAAGTTGATGCATATCAGTATCATTGTATCATTCTGTAGTAATGTTTTAAAATGAATTAGATGTTGTGCATGCATTTTGACGTTTGAAGTTGTAATTTTTTTACTAACATTAACGAATAGCCTATGTATATACTCCATATAGATAGACTAAGTAAGCCTATATTATTATATTATACATACTTTTGAGTTGGTCAGTTTCTTTATTTCAAAACCAAACTTTTTTTTTTCACAAAATGTTTGTAACTTTTTTTTAACAATTTGCAGATTGCATGGCTTGATGTTGTCTTGCTTGTTGTACTGCATCTTGTCAATTTAGAGAGAAACCACAACACACCACACATACAAAGCTTAGTCCTGCAGCAGTAAATATAAGATTATATTTGATAGGAGGTATAGCATTACCACATAGAGAAACCCCTTCAGGGGTTCACATAGCTGGTGAATGCAGAATTTGCCAGTTTCCCTGGCCACATCACACTAGGCTATTGGGTGGCCAGAACAATGTCCAGCTGTTTTTACACTTTTTCTGACCAATGTCAGGGTATCCATCAGAGCTGAGTTGACCCAGGACATCCTCTAGTTCTGAGGAAAAAACTTGGCATTTGCTCCTAGATTTGAACACAAGATTGTCGCAATGACATTCCAATGACACTGTCAATAGTCGACCATATACATAGTACATAGTTCTGGGGAAAAAAATTGGCATTTGCTCCTAGATTTGAACTTAAGATCATCTCAATGACATTCCAGCGAGACACTGTCACTAGTCCACCATATACCATATACACGGTACATAGTTTTTTTAATAAAGCATACTGTTCTAGATGATGGCCATTGTGTGAACACTGGGATTTTACCTCGAAAGATACTGTGGGCATCAGAGAGTCTTTTCAGCCCTGAACGATACGCAAAATCAAATTGAGAATGAAAATTAGGCTTGACATTGTTACGGCCACACAATCCCACTGGTTAAGAGTGATAGTCTGCGCAAGGAATTCACCCTTTTTTTTTTCTCTTTTAGTTTGTCACCTTAATATAGTAATTAGAAATTGTTTAAAATAGCTGTGCTGTTATCAATTAAAAAACAATGTTACACATTTTTCAATTATTGTTTGTTATCAATTAACAATGTTACACATTTTTCAATAATTGTTTGTTATCAATTTAATAAGTTAATTGTAAACCTATATTTCATGTTGTCTCTTAATTTAAACCCATTTGTCTAACAGTCTGTTTGATATTTGCTCATCTGTTTGTCTTGCACTAGCTTTTCATGTCACACCCCACTGCATTTATTCAAAGACCCAGGAGAAATGTATTCACTAATTACCTGGCAAGCAAAAGTTACTATAAAGTTTTAAAAAATCTTTATAAACGTTTCCCAAATATTTTGCCGTTTAACCTTTAAAATTGTAATAGTTTCCCTATAATTGACCAAGCTTTTATGTTCTTGCTTTGTTGTCTTTCTTTGTACTTAGCATCAAGTTGAAGAAATGCAAGTTGTGACATTAATTTATTTAAGCTATTTGTTAAGCTATTAATTTTGTGAGATTTTATTGTTAAAGTAAGCAAGACAGAAAGGTGAAGGTGAAGGCATGTGGGGGTCAAGAGGTTTAGATGTGTTTGTTCGCGCGGTACATTTAAAAAAGAAAATCATGGGGAGAGAATTACTGCTCTAGATGTTGTAGCAAGATGGGGCTGCGTATGTCTAGTGAAAGTGCTTTAAATTACACTAGTCTAAGGTTTTAACTCCTAAAGAGATAGTGGAGCATGTTGTTCGTGTTTGCACCAGCTTGCCATTAAACAGGATGATTTAGGGGCAACCACTTTCTGTTGGATCTTTTCAGGGGCCGTAACTCATTCTGCACACACAACCTCAGAGTTAATATTCACAAACGAAAGAATGATAAGTTCCAGCCTTCAGTCCAATATTTGTCCTCATCTGTTGTAATGATGGTATTATGTCCCCTGTCCGGAGGGTGCCTCATACACTGCCTTTTAACATATTCGTTAAAGTGAAAGTATGCTGGATCTTGTATCAGCCACTCGTCTCGAAAATACTTTCTCATATTAGACCAAATTTATCCCCACCAGTTATCATCAATAGAATCTAAAGCAAGTTTATTAATATGGTGTTTGTTGGTATAAGGAGGGATAAAGTTAAATAGCTTTTACTCAAATATTTTTCTATTAACTATATACTTATAATGTGTAATATTAAACCTTTGTTGAAATTCTGCAAAAGAACTCATTGTCATTAATGTAAATTGATTTACATAAAAGAGTTATTAAGATCCACATCTAGATCTCCACTAATGTAATGATAATTGAAAACAAAGTGCACCTCTAGATCTCCACTAATGTAATGATAATTGCAAACAAAGTGCACCTCTAGATTTCCACTAATTTAATGATAATTGCAAACAAAGTGCACATCTAGATCTCTACTAATGTAATGATAATTGAAAACAAAGTGCACATCTAGATCTCCACTAATGTAATGATAATTGCAAACAAAGTGCACCTCTAGATCTCCACTAATGTAATGATAATTGCAAACAAAGTGCATCACATAAAGGCGGCAATGTTCCTAGTGGTTGGGAAATCTTGGAAAAAACTGACTTGTTTTTCAAGTTTAGGAAAACTGGCAATAGTTTAGGAACAGTTGTGACTTTTGCTAGATAATATGGGACAAGCACTGGTGCATTTTTGTCACTAAAGAAATTCTATGTAGTCCCACGGCAAGATGAAAATATACCTGTAATTATTTTTTTTAAGTTTAAGGGTTAGTGCAAGAAGCTCATCACTGACAATTATAATACAATATTGTTCAATTGTGGGATTCAGCTGCCTCCTAAGAAAAATGTGCTTCAAGTATGTAAAGTTTATGGTTTATGTTTTCATTTCTGGGCTACTGATTGTTTTGTCATTTCAGAAATTAATTCCCATTTAAATGGGAATTTATAAAACATTGAACAAAAAATTGTATTTATTTGTCAATTTCTTTAAAAACCTCTATTTTTACAGAAACTTGTTTGTTTATTGACTTATCTAATAAGGAAATCATCTTACAGCTCTTATACATGTAAAGTTCAATAAGTAGCTGCTTACAAATCTGCAACAGATACATCAGTAATTTGTACTGCCTATATTCACTATACTAGTAAACATTTAAAGACATAAACCTGTAGACCAAGTACGCCTGGCCACAGAAACTAGTGAACGCTGCTTCACAAGCCCTATGATCAGCTTGGTCCCATAGATAAATAAATTACCTGTAGACATATTATCATTTTTTAATTTTGTGAAAACTTGGGGAATTTTGAAATGATTCTATAGTAAAATAAAATCATGAATCCAGGGTGTTTTAATAAGGGGTGTAATTCATGAAAGCATTCAACACAGCACATATTTTTGCAGTTCTGTCCCTTTACGTGTAACTTGCCAGTTATATTAATTATTATATTATTATGCTTGTATTTCCCAGTGTAAAAAGCGTTCAAAGCAAAATACATTTAATGATAAACTAGTTTTGAATACATGTAATAATGTAAATCCAACAGTTTTTAAATAAAATTTCCACACAACTTTAATAGATGATGTCTTTAATTTAAAAAGAAAATACAAAGTACAGCTTTGAATTTGCCTTGAAATGTTCCTGTTGCATATAAGCTACTGAGGTTGTAGGCCTAATCTACCTGATTTTTATAATAAAAATACTAATTCACCCAGCTATATAAAAAGATCGCACCTAACTATTCAGAGGAGGTCGAGAAACCCACATCTCATTCTTCTCCACGGGGACTTAGCCGCCCGACGCGTAACCTCGGCGGTCACCCAAGACGATAAATTACAGCTGTCCGCTCACTATGATAAACGTATAAATCATTGGACTAATTAAGTGTTAGTCTAGAAGTTTCAGAGGATCTTTATAAATTTATTGTAATCAAAGTACCTACACATAATTGACATAATGATTGCCACTTGAAAGTTTTAAATGTCACGGAGCAATAGAACGGCCAGCGTCACAATTATTCATGTGAAGTATGTTAGTGTCAATGTGAACTTGGCACGCAGCATGGCATTTTCAGATTCTGATTCTAAACATGGATTCACTTTAACGATTCACCGTGTGAAATTGGAGTATTCGTTTTATAACTGAAACTTGAAACCTGAGAAAATCTTATGTGAAGTAGGCCCTATGTTTCCTCACATCTCGTTATAATTCCACATTGCTGTTAGTTAAATTAATCAACATTCCTTTGTGCAGATCAGCCAACCGTTTATTTTTATTGTGATATTTTCTTACTTAGACTGACTAGAACTATAGCCTAAATGTAGCCATTATTCTACGAATTAGGATGAAATATATTAGTAGGTCTGTATAAATTATATACAAAGAGCTTTAAGTTTTAAAGACCTTTCTCTTTGGCTCGTGGCTGTGTGTCTTACGTACTAATACTAATACATTTGCCACTGCAATTTACACCGAGAGTGTAAACTGGGCATGCTAAATGTAATAGCAGGGATACAAGCGCTATATAAAAAAATATAATTAATAAGTGTCTATTGAAATATCTGAGTAGCTTGTTTTGGTTAATAAAACTTAATAGAACAAAGGACTGTAAGTAATGAGTAGGCCTAGGCCTTCTCCCATTTCTACTTACAATAATAGAAGTTCATGTCTATCAGTCAGACACTGTGCAGGGATGCCTTAATAAATCTAAGTAGGCCTTCTCGGTTTTGGGTATAATATAATGTATAGGGTAGAGATAAAAAGTTAAGAGACGTTTTTATTTATACGTTTGTTACAATTTTCTTTACTTACAACCACTGTAGCGGAAACGATAGTTACTGACCTATTTCATGACCTACATATAATTTAAAGCGATGTTAAAAGTGGGTCATGCCTAAGCTTACGCTGTAAGTATTTTGCTGACCTAATTATTAAGAAATGCAATCAAACAAAATAATTGACACTGGTGTGTGTGTTTTTAATACGGTACCAAGGACTATGATACATATCTTCATTTGATTCCTATTTAAGGCTTTTATCTTTCTTAAAAATATTGTAATTGGACATTTGAATATGATCCTTTTTTTTTTAACCATTTATCATTCGACTATGGCTAAAATCATTGATATAGAATTAGAATACACAACATAGATCGCCCAAGAAAGCAATTTAGCTATGGTTTTCTTGGAAAAAAAGACGCCTCATGACTTCCATATAATATATTATTCAATAGAACTGAAATCATTAATTTCTTTAAACATTTCCTGCTTGTTTTGTCTAATAATATTTGGTTCTATCTTTCTCGGAAGTCGGAACCATATCTCCACATCTTTTGGGCAATGAGCTATTTATACCATCTCATTATCTCATGCTATATTATTATTGGCTAAGACAGGTCGATATTCAACATGGTCGTTGTGTCTCAGGAAGGGGGGGGGCAACTCACCAGTAGGCGGCGCTTTGGTTAAGTATAAGCATGGCGTGTTTTTTTTTGTTATGATAGAGAAATTTCATGGCCTTCAACTAAACAATTCGACAGCTAACTACAAAATTGATTGGGGAAGGGGGGGGGGGGGTCTAGATATTTCTACAATATTACCTACAAATTTCAAATAATCGATGTAAATTCACCTTGCTTACGATTGTTTTATTGACTAAATCAAATGGCAATTTTGTCTTGATAAAAATGGTATTTTTCATAATTAGCGAACATTATCAAAAGCTATTCACATATGATATATAGCCTATATGCATACAACAGTACGGTAATTAAAAATAGACTTCTATATAATAAAAAAAAAAGACTCACTTATATATAAATTTTCTGTTTTTTTCTCGCTGACACACATTCTCCTTCAGAGTAGATTTACGTGTCGCCATCTAACGGGTAAGAAAAAAATTAGCACATTTTACAAACAGTGACCAAGGGCAATTGGTAAGTTTGCTCTTGGCCCCACTTGTAGTGACACCCTTGTCAGCATTACAACTTTGCCGGTACGTGGAAAATTAACTCCAGCTGCTAAAGCTCTTACACTAAAACCTCTTTGCTTGCCACCTCCCCCCCTCTCTCTCTCTCTCTCTCTCTCTCTCTCTCTCTCTCTCTATCTATCTATCTATCTCTATCTCTCTCTATCTCTCTCTGTTGTTGTGCAAGGCTACATTTTTTAGCTGCTTGCACTCCTAACTGAAGGTTGTGTTTAAACCAGGAGAATTTCTATTAATTGGTTACTTCCCTTGGAACAACCTTTCGTGTAATCACGAAAACTAGCCCCCAAAAAATCAGTTTTAATTAGCACACACTCTCGTCTGGTATGAACTGGTTGAAAGTTAAAACGTAAACGATTTTCTAGTATCATTTTTAATAATAATAATGTTATAATAAACGGTTGATAGTTTGCACACAAAAAACAGAAGAATTGGTCTGGCATAATGGAGAGAAAACAACACACAATTGCATTGTAATGGAAAGAAACAAATTGAACACACAGGGCGGCTTACTAGTGATAATGCCTTATTACTAGTGATAATGCCTTATACCAAGACCACGCTAAGAATGTTTAATACTCATTTTAAATCAGTTCAACTAAATGGATCTGCGAGATGGAGAGTATCCCAGTTGTAGAAACTTCCGTAACCAGAATTCAAACGTTTATAAAACATGTTCCCAAGACAAATGCTGAATGGTTTAATAAAATTATTTAAAACAGGGGGAGGTGGGTTTGGCTGATTTTCAACAACACAACAACCAAAAAAGAACAGGTGGCCACATTTTTTAGAGGAAGTGGAGATGGATAGGCCACACCATCAAAGATGATAAATATGAAAAAAAAATAGACATATCCTAGAATAGAACCCTCCAAGGCAAATGGTGCAGAAGAGTCTAAATCATACATGGCGACGCAGCATTGTAATTATATGTGGACGCCAAAGGTGCAGGCCAAACTTAGAATGGAGATAATAGGGCATTAAGGGGCCGTGAAGTGTGGACATAATGCCCTTTTCTTCCTCAGGAAACCAAAACGACCATAGGAGATGATGCCGATGGACTTCAACGTTGAATGCCTTGAGTTCAACTCCTGCTTATTAAATTTACAATCTCTCCCTGTCTCTGGATAAACCCAGGCGCCTACTCATTAAAGCTAGTAGGACACTGTTCTTCCCGCAGAACCTCCATATTACCGTACCTGTGACTCATGTTATTAGTACTGTAGTTTGTTATCTGTCTTTATTTTGGTTAAGCATCCAGATCAGGTCCTGAGTGAAAACTTTGGTTTCATCGACCCTGGTATTGACCGAAACCTCTGGAAATAGAACGATGAGAACTAAACTCGTCATGACCTTTTGTTATTAATTAATTGATTTAATTAATCGATGGATTGAATGATCGATTGGTTTTGTAGCTTGGTCCAAAATAATAACAACGTCTAGCATCATATTAATATTATACGGTAAATAAAAAACACATCTTTATCCACTTTAAAACGTTCACATATGGTCTTATATATATGTGTGTGTATAAAACCTTCTTTCTTTAATTCTCTCTAGATATATTCTTCTGTCTCTTTCTTCCACCCGCAACCCCCCCCCCCTCTTCCACTCTCTCTCGCTCTCCCTCTCTCTCTCTCTCTGACTCACTCTTTCTATTCCGTCTCCCAAGGCAACTCTCACAAAGTCAAGGAGCTACCGGTATGCCTCGTGCACTAATGGGTCCCGACAGGCCAAGGTGAAGCCCGAATCACAAGTGTAACAATAAGCTATAATTAGGATGACGCTAAGAGGATGGTGTAAGGCAATTGCTTGTAAGCACAAATTCCCCCGGGGTTTACCATGCACCTTGTAATTATTTCTGTACAAAGAAAAATTCCTAAATTAGCTACTTATCTTGTAAGTCACGGAAGCTGCTTTTATACTGATGATCTTTGCCATGCTCGCTTTATACAAGTTAAAAGACTATAGTTAGGCATGTATGCTACTCAGCAGTGGTCAGTAAGTCACCCCAAAGCAAGACCATCGTAATTATTTACGATGGTCTTGCCCAAAGGCTTGTAGGTTTTTTGTGTTCCATGGAGAGACCTCAGACCAAAGCTTGTCTCTTTTGGGTTGAAATACGGGGGCAGCCATGGAGCATATCGAAGACCCTACGCCATAGCACTAATTACATGGGTCGGGAACCTGTTTGTCTGAGCGAGCCATGGACACCACATATTTTGAAAAGTAATTCTGTAAGAGCCATAGGGCCTACATTATGTTTAAAACTAAAAAATTCAAATAAATATGTGTGCATTTTGTGTAGATCTAATTTCAACACTAAAAGTACAATAATTGTGTCACTGAATTCTTTTTAATAACATTGTTATGCTGTTGCTAATCAATAATGAGTATTTCTTATCATTAATGGGACTACTGGTGCTTCATGGCTTTGCTGATGGCCTTGTAGTCGGGTTTATACGTGATGATGTTAGGCACCTCATAGACTTTAGTTCATTTGTAGAATGAAATATTGACATGCAATTAATATGTAGATCAAAGGAGTCTGAAGAAACATTTTTTTATAATCGAGCATTTGTCTGCGAGCCAGATGCAGCCATCAATAGAGCCACATCTGGCTCGAGAGCCTGAAATTAGAGCCTGGCCAAATCGGGCCCTGTTTGTACTATACTGTAATGACTAAAAGAAAACGGACGAGCCTTCTGGAGCTTACGTCCAGAGCGTAACGGTGTTCTGGGGTGGACCAAAAAGGGTGGGGGAGCACACCAAGGACTTGTCCGGGCGCCAGCCACCCCCATGGCACGCCGATCGGGCACGCCATGTAACATAGGGTAGCCTACAGTATCCACAGCCACTTTTTCCATTCTCTCCCACTGCGAAATTCACATCGAATCACTATCGTGGTGGCTCGCCCCCGGTAGAAGTGCACTGTCACCCGGTAGCACAAATCTGAAACTATAGGTATGGGCATCCAGGCACCAGGGCGGGGTTGAGGCGGGAACTATGCGCACATTGCTCCCCCCCCCCCCCCAACAGAGGCTCGTACTCACAGCAGAGGCTGTCCATCGGTGTGCTCTTACTCTTATTGCAATCGTACTGGTGGTTTCCACACTTTCGCCAGCGATGAGGCCCATGGGTATAGAATTTCAGTCGGCACTGTCTGTAGAACTGGTCATTCTTTGTGGGAATACTTAAATGGATTTCAAAACACTGAACATTTAAATACTGTGTTGGATGATTTTCTTGAACTCTTAATGTTGAAAAGCTACATATTAAAATACAAGCTTTTTCTTTAATTGAATTACTACTGACAGAATTTGTGATTTCAACTGTTGGTAATTAACTGTAACACATTTTAAGTAAGCTTACTTAGTGAAAAGTTAGCCCACACATGGCATTTTTAAAATATACATAAGAATAAGAGACAAATGTATTCCTAAGCCGCTAATTTAACCCCCTCCCTTTTTTGAGGTCATTTAATTTAGGGTCGTCCATTAATGACATCACGCTCGTAAGGAAAGGACTGGGTGTAACGGTTTAACCATTTTTTTTACGATATTATGTGACGAAAATGAGAAGGGGTGTTTGAATGATGTGACGTCACATGAAAATGCATCTTTAAATTAAATGTAGGCCTACACGTTAATTTAAAATTAAATTTACGACAATGATAATAAAAGTGAATTGAAACATGCTTCTTTTTAAAAGGAGAATTTGGCGGGGTTGTAGTCTTGTGCAGATTTGTGACGTCCACACCTTTTTGTGGCTTGTTTCGCTGGTGGGAGAGGGAAAGGGGAATAGGTCAAAATTGCGTGACGTTATTTATGAACGGTCCCTTATTGCAAATTAGTTTTCTCCAGCACATTGCTTTTGTTAATGTTGTTGTTTTCTCTCCATTCTTAACTTATCATTATACACAATTATTTCTCACATATTGTGTTGATTTACCACACACCCCAACCACCAAACACACACACCACCTCACAAACTCAAGAAACATTCCAGGCAGCAAAAATATATTATAATAGAGAGGCCTAGCCTATACTTAAATCTTTAATGAAAAATGTGTTGCCAGCTCAATCCGCCTCTTCTGTTTTGGCCACAGAGAACGGTTTACTAACTTAGCCTCATCAATTAAAATTGAATGCCTCTTTAACATTTCGCGGCCAGCTGAGAGAATCTTTGAGCAGGTCACGTGACCACAGCTGATGTTGTTGTTCAAAGAAATATGCAACTACGTGGAGAGTGCATGTTTCAACCTCATGGGTGTCGGTAGAAACTGTTTTTCCAACTGGCTGGAAAAAAAAGTGTGTATGTGTGTGTGTGTGTGTGTGTAGGGGGGGTTGACTATCCAATGCGTGTATGTGTTTGGAGGAGGGAAGCAAAAGACCTCCAATGGGCCGCCACCACCCAAGACAATTTACAATAGTCTTACCCCACCTCTCCATTTAGGACGCCGTTGTCAATGGTAATATTAACTTTTGACGATGTATGCAATTTACACTACAATCAATAGTCTCTTAAAACAACTTAATGAACAGGATGTACTGAGTCGTGAATTCATAGTGTCTTAAAACAACTTAATTACAGGATGTACTGAGTCGTGAATTCATAGTGTCTTAAAACAACTTAATTACAGGATGTACTGAGTCGTGAATTCATAGTCTCTTAAAACAACTTAATTACAGGATGTACTGAGTCGTGAATTCATAGTGTCTTAAAACAACTTAATTACAGGATGTACTGAGTCGTGAATTCATAGTGTCTTAAAACAACTTAATTACAGGATGTACTGAGTCGTGAATTCATAGTGTCTTAAAACAACTTAATTACAGGATGTACTGAGTCGTGAATTCATAGTGTCTTAAAACAACTTAATTACAGGATGTACTGAGTCATGAATTCATAGTCTCTTAAAACAACTTAATGAACAGGACGTACTGAGTCGTGAATTCATAGTGTCTTAAAACAACTTAATTACAAGATGTACTGAGTCATGAATTCATAGTGTCTTAGAACAACTTAATGAACAGGATGTACCGAGTCATGAATTCATAGTGTCTTAGAACATCTTAATGAACAGGATGTACTGAGTTATAAATTCATAACACCACAAGACAGCCTACTTGAGGGCCCCTTTTAAAGCTTAAAAAAAACTTTTTTTATAGGCGACAGAAACATGTGTAACCCTATCTTTATTGCTAGACTAGGCTTCATATCAACATTTCACGGACTGTATTGACCCCATTTTGTAATACAAACATTGCCACAACCACGCACACAATCACACACACACATACATGCTATGTAACTGGAAACGTTTGTTTACATCCGCTTCTGCCCCCGACATTTGGGGTACTTTTTATTTGTTTTTATCCCTAGAGTGGTGGATGTTATTGCCCCCATCTCCTTTGAAGACAGTTGAAGATGAAGGTATAATGCAGTTTTGCCGATGAAGAGCTGGAATGAAGACATCTTGGCGGGTCGCGTTCTGGCCCGCAGGTCGCGTTCTGGCCCGCAGGTCGACTTTTGCACGCCCTCTGGTATAAAATATAGACTAGCTTATGTCATGGTTCACTTTAGACACGGACACTGATAAAAGAAAAGCATTTGTATAAAGAATAAATCTATTCACATCTGCACATCTCTCAAAGATGTTTGATTTGTCGTTCTAAGTTTTTCTACTTAAGAGTTTTGTTAGTTAGTTCCAGATACACATATTTATACAATTAACACATAAATAAATGTGCTAAATCTAGGTTATAAAAAAAAAAAGCCCAGTTGGCAGCTGTGCACTCACCCTATCACGCGCCACTTTCTTCTAGTCTAGCTGACTCAGTTATAAGTTACCGTATAAAATAAACACATCTATCAAAATAATTTCTCTTGATTTAATTTGGCTTATCAAAATATAGATTATTTTTTATGGCCTCCTTTTCGTAATTAATTTTTATTTCATCTAAAAAAGCCATGTCTTTACTTGTAGGTTACATGGCTGTTCTCAGAAGGTTAGAAATTAAAAATGTATGCCTAATTATCAACACATTTTAAATCCTTAAACTTAAATAATTTACACGTGCGATGATAAAGTAGGCCTATGCATTTCCATTTTTGTAACTTAGACTGCATTGTTGCGTAATTAGTTATGAAACCATATACTTCTTTCAATTTTTCTTCTTCATTGATATTATCCCGTGGGTGTACAATAATTATTAGATCTAATAATGGTTTTAGTTCGTGAGGAGCAGACGACACAGTGAATAACCGGCTAAAACTAAAAGGAAGTTGTCTGCCCCTTGCCGTTCTGTCGTTGCGAGTTATCGAACGTGTGTGTTGGCACTAGTAAAGCATAACACCGGCCTATATGGAGTGTGGGATAACGTATGGTTTTCTGTAATCACTGGTGGCCTGGCATTGTTCGGGTTATTGTTGACCGAAAACAAAAGATAAGACATTAGGATTTTTATATTCCGTTGTTGAAGATGGAGGGCCAAGCGGTTTACTTTAACTGGACCTCAGGTAAAGATTTCTAAGGTTTTTCGTTTACATTTATTTTCTTTTTTTTTAATAAAAATTGCAGAAGTACAGAAAAGGCAACATTTATTTAAATATTTTTTTATTCGAACAACATTTAATTTATCATTTGTTGTTTATGTTTAGCAACTTAAAAAAAAAAAAGGCCATGAAAAGGTGTTTCCAGGTGTGAATGTGAATTAGGTCAAGCCGAAGCCCTACTTAAGCATCTCTGCTAGAATATGCATCGGGATTTCCCTGTTAAAGACTTATTCTGTTACAATGTTGCGATGTATTTTCCGCTTTTTTTTTTTAAACAGTTCATTTATAGGTCTATGTTAAAGTCACCATGCTGTAAAACAAAATAATTGAATAAATATATCAATCTTGCCATTTTCTATTGTACCGGTTTTAATACAAAATTTAAAATAAACAGTTGATTTTTTTTTTACCTAAATAATAAATGAAATACCCAAATGAATAACCTCGCCTAAGTGTGACCTTTTTGATAGTATTTTCCCATTCATCACCCTGGCCCCCTATTCTACGTTGTTCTCAAGGAGGTAAGTCTTTGTGCATAGAATCAGCGGCACCACTGGACCTAGACAAACTCCAGACGCCATTCATCACATTCTAGTATTTAGAGGATTCTGTAGCTGGAAATATTCTATCGTGACTTTGTCCAAAATCTATTTTTAGTTCGTATGTATTTTATCACGTGATCGGTTGGATTCTGGTTCATTTTAAATCAATTTACATGTTGTTGTTTTTTTGTTATTGCATGTACTTAATAGTAATAATAAATATGAAAACATAATGATGGAAGCTAAAAACAACAACAACAAAGAAAAATACTCCGATAACTAGTTACAGTGGATATTCACACTAAAGTCTTGTCCACTGACCAAGCCATGTCTTTGGAGTTATCAAAGACATTTTCTCAACTCTTTATTCCACCACTCTATTCTAACGTCCCTTCAGCTCAGTACAGTCAGAAAGTGGCACTGCTGCAGACTTGTCACATTGTGAGAAACGTGTTTGCATGTTATGTTGTTAGCACACGGGCTGTGGGCAGTGGTGGGTTTCTATATCAACTTCTAAAAAAAAAAAAAGCAAAAGTCTAGAATGATGAGAATTCCAAGAGGATCGATGCGCCAATCAAACTGCCAGCATTATCATTTCTCCTGATGTTTCCTTTGGGAACATGTGGACTCTGTCCGAGCACGGCATTCCTTATCGTCCCTACAGCCTTAGTTTCGTATGTAGACTTTATCCATTGGCTAATTGACGAGAAATAGGTTTTAAACGTCCCTGTCAGCCCAGCAAAGGTTTCATGTTAAGTTTAAATATTTCCAAATGTTAGGTCAATATTGTGCAGCCCTACCGTGTTTTTTTTTATGAGCCTATTATTCCTTACCTGAATAATTGAACCATAAAATTAATTATGTCCCCACCAAACTTCACTTTCAGATGTCACTGATTGTCGACCATAAATAAATCATTCGTGGCATTCATTCATTCTTTTATTTTATGTCAATGGAAATAAAAGTCCCAAACGGCATGAGGTGAAAAAGTCCCACGATACTCTTCACCCCCCCACACACACTTGATAATAAATTTACTTGCAAACGACAAATTTAACCTAGGCCTGACACGTTGACCTTATATCTGGCATTGCTCGGGGCTGCCACTGCTAGGTATTTCGCACTAGATCTAGGTAACTTGTTTGCTTCTCTTTAACTTTATCATGTATGCTTTCTGCTAAAAATCATGTTGTTGTTTTTTCTTTAAATATTACAACAGGTTACAAGGTTATGAAACATAATAGCATTTCTGTATATTTTATCGACTAGTTTACGTGCACACAAATACATTTTGCATGTTTGTAGTGGCATTTTTCTTGCTCCCTTTCAACTTGATTACAATCTTATAATCTTGGCCAGGCCCAGTATCACGTTTGGATTGTTTATACTTTGGCCGACCACAGCTCTGCATGCAAGGATTAAAAAAAAAATGCTTTTGTAACGGCGTCATTCGATATTCTTTCCCCATGCAACTGAAACGGCACGCGAGCTCAGAGTAGGGCTATACGAGTTCTAGCCCCTGCAGTGTTCTATAATACTGAATACAGTCTCGTTTTGAATACCGGAAACTCTGGTGTTTGTTTACTATAGAATAAATCTCCGCGATTAGTTCTACAGTTACAGCTTTTAACGAACGTAGTCTGTCTCTCTCTGTGTCTCTCTCTCTCTCTCTCTCTCTCTCTCTATCTATATATATATATATATATTTAGCGCGAATACAAAGAATAATAAAAGGTTAAAAAAAAATGTATTTTTAATCATTGCGGCCATAGTCTACGTGAAGTTATGTGTAATACTGTATGCGGTTATCACCAGGAGCGAACCCAGTGGGTTTTTTTCCAGTGGGGGCTGAACTTTTCGCATGACAAACATTTACCAAATTTTTCATCAATTTTACAAATTTAAAAAAAAGAACTGTTTAAAAAATCGTTTCCCAAAATTTCAAGCCAAACCCTGTCCCTCTCGTGGCTTCGCCCGTGGTTATCACTGATCTATATATACATGGAAAGGCCGTCCTTTAACTCTCAGCGGAGCCAAAACAAAACGTCTGACTCTGATCACATTTCAATTAACTTTAAAGGTTACAGAAAAATTAATATAGGGGCCGTCCATAAGTGAAATCCCACCAAATTTCCACTTTTTAAAAAGAGAAATTTTTCTATTCACATTTATTGTCGTATAAGTATTACAATAAATAATTTAATAAGTTACTTAAATGAAACCTGTTAAGTAGACATTTCATTTACAGATTTAGGCCTGCACCGTTTTGAAATAACGTCATATATGGGACGGCCTTAAACTAGTTCAATTACATATTAGACTGTATTATATTTTTATTTGTAGATTTTAATTCTAAAAAATATTATTATGAGATAATATAGAATTTTATGTGCGGTAGATTTTTCTAGTTTTGGCACTTTTAAAAAAAATTTAACGAAGTCCAGTACGATTTCTGTGCTGAGTTCATGCTGTGGACAAAACGTAGAAACCACGAAAACACGTGGAAAACACGTTTTTCTCCGTCGATTCGACGTGTTGCGCCCGCTGGGATCCCATTTTGGACAAGCTTATTGATCAGCTGGATTTTACACCACATGTGACATGTCTTAAATATGGTGTCTTCAGTTGAAAAAGTTGGAATGCACAGAATTCAACACACGCTTCCCGTACAATACCTCTATTTTAATTGCCTGGTTTTCAATGGACTTCCCCTCCCTTCAAATTCGCACCATCTTCTCATAAATCATAGTCTCAAGACCCTGAACTCGGAACCCCCAACCACTCCACAAGAAAAACCCCCATGGAGCCTGATGTCGTAAATGGACGGAGCCTCATCACCTTGTATGGATTTCTCTTGTTTGATACTTTATTTCTGTGTTTTTCCGAATTATTGATTGGCCTACAATACCCGTATGTTACATTCCATTGTTTCAAAGACTCTGAGCCCCGAACCCTGATAGAACCTGACGTCGTAAATGGACGACCCTACACCGACCAGTATGGATTTTTCTCGTTTGAGTCTTTGTTGTTGCTGTTGTGTTGTTGTTGTGTTGTTTTTTGTTTTTTTACGAAATATTGATTTGGTCAGAGACTGTGCTTATTTCCTATTTCCTGCCTACGACGCAGTCATCACACACATGCATTACTTACACGCTCTGACACACTTCCCGTGAAGGGCTGTTCTTCTCGCACTTTTCTTAAGAGTTATTCATTTGCTTGTGCGCACTGTATGGTGGGCCTTCTTTTCAATCAAGGGTTATCAATATAATTGAATATGACCATGTCGAGCACTCGACGTTGAGAATGTGTCGTGTTAAAGTATCCCTCTTCGCAGGGGCGTTGAGTATGGTGGGACTTGACCTTCACCCGCCCACACGACTCTACATTGCGTTTTTTTGTTGTCATTATGTTGTTGTTGCTTTTAAAAAAATCATGTAAACGTTACCTCTAAACATTGTCACGCGTCTGCAGTCATTGTCAAGATGCCCCTTGATAGTGTTACGATGCCCCTGGGCAGTGTTATTATGCACCTGGATATAGTCATTGTTCTCCTGGACATTGTCATGATTCCTCTGAATATTGTCGTGATTCCTCTGGACATTGTCATGATTCCTCTGGGCATTGTCATGATTCCCCTGAACATTGTCATGATTCCTCTGGACATTGTCATGATGCTCCTGGACACTGCCATGATGTCCCTGGCATTGTCATGATTCCCCTGGATATTGCCATGATGTCCCTCGACTAGTCATGATGTCCCTGGATATTGCCACGATGCTCCTGGACACTGCCTGATGTCCCTGGCTAATGCCATGATGTCTCTGGATATTGTAATGATTCCTCTGGACATAGCCATGATGTCCCTGGATATTGCCATGATGTCCCTGGACACTGCCATGATGTCCCTGGACATTGCCATGATGTCCCTAGATATTGCCATGATGTCCCTGGATATTGGCGTAATGTCCCTGGATATTGCCATGATGTCCCTGGAGATTGCCATGATGTCCCTGGATATTATCATGATGTCCATGGACACTGCCATGATGTCCCTGGACATTGCCATAATGTCCCTGGATATTGCCACGATGTCCCTGGATATTGCCACGATGTCCCTGGATATTGCCATGATGTCCCTGGATATTGCCATGATGTCCCTGTGAATATTGCCATGATGTCCCTGGATATTGCCATGATGTCCCTGGATATTGCCATGATGTCCCTGGACATTGCCACGATGCTCCTGGACATTGCCTTGGTGTCTCTGGATATTTTCAAGATGCCCCCGTACACTGCCATGATGATATTATTGCTTCTGAGCATCGTAATGATATTGTTTTCTTGGTCTGTAAAATGATTTTGATTTTACATTTTGTAATGATATTATTGATATCCTTGAGGGTATCTGTATGATGTTCTTTGATGATGTCTTGATGTAAATTTTGGATATCGCCAAGGAGTCATTCGCTTTGACAGAGATCTATTATTCTTCCACACACTTTAGAAAACAACAACAACGCGTTTTCATGCTTACATACTATTTTAAAGCATTTGTTATATCGATATGAAATAATATCACTCTCAGTAGACAGGTAATTTGTTTTATGTTGCTCTAGTCGTGTTGAAACAAGGGGCTGGGAAAGAAGAGGCTGATTTATGAGTTTGTTGTTTACAATATATTATTAGACTGCTCACGGACTCACGACCCTATGACAGGACTGCATGAGGAAAACAAGACAACCTCTGCATGTTTTATGGGCTGCAGCGTGTTTCCTCTGTAATGAATGGACTTGTGTAACTCAATATGTATCCAGTCATTCCATTTGGGCTGACTTACTTCACCTCATTAATTATTTAAGGCTGTTGTGGTGGCACTGTCAGCCCATTTTAAATATATGTGCCA